>VDFB02000007.1:56351227-56424137 GCA_007258455.2 Sequoia sempervirens
TCTATTCTTACATGTTTTTGAAATAATATAGATAACTTATTTAAATTTTTACATCAAGTTTCCTAACTTTGATTTTTTTGAATTTTCATTACCACTTAAGGGCCTATTTGGCATACCATGATCCTCCACATACCGTTGACCATATGGCTTGAAGGTGCCCCTGCACCATACTCCTAGGGAAGAGAAAATTTGAGGTCCACCTCAAATAGGAATCTTCTTTCTTATCTTCTAGTTCCTTTGCGTGCATGCATTGTGTCATTTTTCTTGGATCTTAAATACATGTTTATCAACTGGTGCACTTGTGCATTTTGGTCTATCAACATGCTTCTTGAGCCAAGGCCAACTTGGTACAATGTAGGCATGTGCTTTTGTATTTGTTCTTGTTCTAGATTGACCATGGACTGCAATTGTAAAGTTATTCTCTATTTCATCCACATTGTCTTTGTTACCTACACATGAAACAAAAATATTAAATAAACCACATTCTTCTTCTTCATACTTCACTTCTTCATCCACCTCATGTTGTTTTCCACACATTCTTTTCTCTTCATGATTCTCCAAAATCTTTGGCTTCACCTCAATATTACTCAACCATTCATTTTTATTTTTGAATTGCCCATCCATTCTTCCATTCTCCTTGACATCAACATTCTCAACTCTCGGTTCTTCTCTTGAGAACCATGCCATCTCCTTATCCTCCATGAATTTCTCTTGTTTTTGGACTATCATTGATTCCTCTACAACTTCTTTTGTTGTCTCTTCTTCTTCTTCCTAAACATCACCCACTTCAACATCAACGTCACTATTAGTTTCATTAGTTTGAGTAAATTCAAAAGAAAATTCTTCCATTTCCTTTTCAAACAACATGTTGCTTTCAAAATGTGTTACCTCATCCATTACCTCATTTGTCTTTGCCTCATTCTATTGCACTTTCTTCTTCTCACTTAACAACAAGCTTTCAATTCCTATGCACTCATCCTTCAAGTTTGTTAATACATATTTCATCCCATTGTTTCTCAACTCATATGTGTTATTTTTTCTATTATACTTTGATGCCCTGTTATAATGCCACAACCTTCCAAACACAAGGTGGCATACATCCAAATGCATAATATCGCGAACTATTTCATCCTTATAACTACCTATATGAAACTTAGCTTTGCATTGCTCACTTATGGTTACCTTATTACCTGTCTTAAGTCAAGTCACTGAATAGGGTGTGGGGTGTTGTATTCTTTTCAAACCTAGATTATCTACCATATATTCAGAAACAATATTATCCATGCAGATATCTGAGATCACAACTTGAAAACATTTACCTTTAGACTTCCAGGTAGTTTGGAATAAGCTTGCATTTTCCATCTTGCTTGCTTTCTTGGCTTTCATTTCTTCCTCCTATATCATCTTTTCTATTTCTTCCTCCTATATCATCTTTTCTATTTCTTCCTCTTGTAGCTTCTTTTCCACTTTGAATAATTTATTTAATAATGATGATGCCCTTTTCCCATCTTTCTTCTTATTAAGAGTCCTCAAATATCAAATCTCACTAAACCACATTAGCCAAAATAATAGATCATTTCCCAAAGATCTCCTAGCTTTGATACCAATTTGATGTACAGAAGCCTTAAAATAGCACCAATTGACATAGGTGAAACAATGATCCATCACCAACAATGAAAAAAATGAAACAAACTTGATTCACTTGACAATTTTCATAAATTGATTCATCTCAAGCAATGATTAAATGCATCTAGATCACATTGGAAACATTGCCATGGCAGCCTAATGTGCATTCAACAAGGAAAAACCAATATGATACATGATATTTTTGGTATTTTAGTCTTCTTATAACATTTTCTATTGATTTCCAACCAATCATGTTCACACAAAGTATAGATCTTATCAAACCCTTCATAACGGTTCCAAAGAATGTCCTACATTTCAATGCACCGGACTGTCATTAAATAAATTTCACAAAAAAATAATGAAGCCAGACGCTTTAGTAAGATTAAAGATAACATAATTATAGACTTTTCCTCCAATTTTTATCAAGATCCAATGGTGGAAAATGAAGTTATGGCATTTTTCCCAAAACTACAAACCCTAACAAGGTTCAGACCTACCCTCACAAAAATGGTCATAACTTATTTAAAACTTAATGAAATTTAATGATACTTGAAGAAAATAAAATTAGATTCACATGGAAACAAACAAAAATTAGTTTTTGATCAAAATATGGACTGTACAATCTATACCATAACATTTTTTAGACTGTAAATTCTGGCAAACATTGTTAGAATAGGGCAGCCTCACTAAAATAAGCATATCTCCCACAAAACAAAATGAAATTTAATGAGACAAAAATAATTGTAAACTAGAAACAAATATCTTTCGATCCATTTATTGTATTCCTTGATATAATTTTGTACCAAGCCGTACAATGCACAACTTCAGCCTAAAAACAATGTAAGACTAAAAAAAATGCACACAAAATTAAGGTCTTCATTCATCAAACTTCTAAAACAATGTATCCAAAACCCCCAATTTGAGTTTTGGAGGGTTTCCTTATACATTTCCAACCAAAACCAACTATTTTCAACCACCTTTTGATTAGTTTGTTAATAAAACACCTTAATGACACTTTTTGACAAGTTGCTTAACAACTTTTTGACAACATTGTGCAACTTTTACAATTGTTTGGCCAATAAGCCTATAACTCTCCAAAATTGATCAAAATGATCCTAAATGGTCATAAATGGCCTTATTAGACCAAACACATAAAAACTAAACATTAAACCAAAATTTGACCAAATTTGACCATATGGCCTGAAGGTGCCCCTGCACCAATCTAGATGAATGGCACACACTATCTCATGTCCAATGTTCATCTACATATGTCATGATGCACTAAGAACCTCTTCAATAGAACATGATTTCCTACATGATAGAAAATTTATGCCTTTAACATAAACTTTTTTATGCAAAATATTAATAGAAGTAGATAAATTTCTAAGCTTCTAATTCTTACTTGGATGGTGCTTCAAATAAAGTTACTCATGTAGAGCTACAGATGGAATTTGTAGCCTCCAAAGATATTCATAACTATTTAAAACTAGACACAGAGACATCACATGCCCTAAAATATGCTTAATGTTGCCTACAATTTTTTTGTTGCACAAAGCATGCAAATCATGATATTACAATCTAAAAAGTACAATGTTCAAATTTACCAGCAATCCCCAATTTTCTGTAAATCCCAAGAGCTCATAATTTAACATATTTTTTTCCTTATTCTACGTGAAAAGTTATCATTTAAAAAATTATGCTCATATTACTATTTTTTCTTCAATCCAACACTAAATGCAATAGATCAAATATTTTTTGTTGAATAATCGTTAATTCTCCCACACACAGTCTACCTCACAATAGGAATGAAGATTTATCTTTGTAGATCAAACCTTTCACAAATACAATAGGGAATTTATCTTCAACAATCTTCAATGCCTTCTATGCCTAGATACAAATCTTCACGACATCACCAATAACCTCCATTCTTTCAACAAGTTTCTTCCAACTCACACAGTTCTAGTTCTTCTTGTACATCCTTGCAATGTAACGCCTCCTTACATCAAATATTTTAGTGCATAGGCACAAGATTTGTATTACTATGATACCATGTTGAAAAGGATGGTATACAAAAAAAAATTGCATCAAGATGAATAAAAATGACATGAAAATAATATATTGATTTTTTTGGATTTACAATGTTTATTGTAAATGATTACAAAGCATTGCATTCTTATGAATAACCATCCAAACTTCGTAAAAATAACAACTATTAACTAATTTATCATATGTAAACCTTAATTTCCTAACATATATCATCCTAAAAAATATATAAATTAATATATAAAATTTTGATCATTATATGGGCCATCCAAATTCCATCCATCTAGAGGTACAAAATTTGTATTTGGAGCACTTATATATGTGTAATAAGTAGCATTGAACACATAGATGATTGTTAAATCTAAAAATTTGTAGCATTGATCGTAAAGATGATTGTTAAATCCAAAAAAATGTAGCACTGATCATAGAGATCATTGTTAAATCTATAAAGTTGTAGCATTATTCATAGAGATTGTTGCTAAATCTAAAAAGTTGTAGCATTGATTATAGAGATCATCACTAAATATATAAAGGTTTCAATTGTAGAGATCATTATGATGGTAAATAGTATATTGAGTGTTATATTTATAAAGTTGAGTGGTGGCGACAACCCTGAGAAATGTCATCATTAGATGAAAAATATTTTTCTCCTGTCATACTTCACCTCTTTTATTGATAGAACTATGAAATACATCTTATTATGGATAATGATGAACAAAAGAAAGGAAAGGCTTTCTAGTATTGCAATTGTTCTAGTCATTTTGATAAACAATTATTCAAAAGGAGATGTACGAAAAAAGATAATCAAGGGTGTTAGAAACAAGGGTAAGTTCGTATACTTTTGAGAAGATATTAGTGTTCAGTGTTGTTCATTTGTATGTAGCTAATAAACCTATTTGTTATAGGTGACCCCTATCATCTAGTTAAGTCATGTGATAAAATTGAAGATTCTATATAGGCCCAAATATTATAATAGCAAATGAAAAATAACACAAACAAATAAAACATAGACAAATCTTCTGATCAACAGAGTCTTCAAACATATATTATTTCATCATAACACTTGAACTTAAACAATTTTTCTTGACTTGCATAAACAACACAAGGAAGTTGTATTTTATAGAAGTTGCAGCCTCTAAAAACAAACAATTTGAAGCACCTAAAAAAAAAAAAAAATTAACAATATTTTTATTTGCCTTACATACATTTAGTATGCAACCAGAATCATACTTGATCTTCTAAAACAAACTATATCTAAATCTATCTATCTAAAAATTAAACTAAAACTAAAAAATTAGAAACTATGCATGGTAGTGAAGGCATGCAACAAAGCAGCATTTGCATTACTTATCAACGTAATATAAACTATATTAAATCATACCCCAACACATTTGTTATGTAGAATCATTTCTCATCCATCACACACATCTAATCACACATGTTATTTAAAGATCTTTGGAGATCCATAAATTTTTAGTAGAGAAAATCAATTCAAACTCTCCAATTTCAACATTTATATCTAACACATTGACTATTCTTTTTGTTTCTTCATTCTCCTACTTAATTGCTATATTAAAAATATAAAATTACTCCTTAATACATATTATTCAATAATTATATATCGATACATTATCTCATAATTGTTACATGATAGCATCTATCTTGAAGTTACATAATTATATTTTTCACATATCTGGTTTCTTTCTCCTCTCCAAGGAGTGGATCGGTTTGCATACAATTAATTTGAGGGGAAATATTATATCACTACTCTTTTAACGAAGGGCGTGGGAGATAGCCAGCAATACAATAAAACCTAAACCTTTGAAAAGCCTGAATACCATCCATCGACACATCGTACCTCTCAAGTGTTGACTTCATTCTCTTCCAATTTCCCAAATTGTGCAACTTATTTTTTTTGTTTTCCATATTTTGTTTGTTCTTACCATTCTGCTTTTTAACCATCTGCTCTTTTATTTCATTTATATCTTTCTTCAACTCATCGGACACCTGCTTTTTCAATTCTTTTATTTCTTCTTTCAACTCATCAGACTCCTTTTTCAATTCTTTCAGTTCTTCCTTTAACTCATCGGACATTTGCTTTTTCAATCCTTTTATTTCTTCCTTCAACTCATCGGACACCTGGTTTACCAATTCTTTCATTTCTTCCTTCAATTCATCAGACTTACTTTCATTTCTTCTTTCAGCTCATTCTTTCATTTCTTCTTTCAGCTCATCCGACACTTGTTTTTTCAATTCTTTAATTTCTTCCTTCAACTCATCGGACACCTGCTTTTTCAATTCTTTCATTTCTTCCTTCAACTCATTGGACACCTGCTTCTGCAATTCTTTCATTTCGTCCTTCAACTCATCAGACACCTTCTTTATCAATTCTTTCATTTCTTCCTTCAACTCATCAGAGACTGGGTCTTTTAATTTCTTCATTTGCTCTTTCAACTCAGCCAACGATTTCTCTAATGCATCAAGTTTGTTATTGTCTTTCACCAATTTCTGTGAAGTATCCTTCTGCATGTTTTCAATATCGTCTGCATGTTCTTCCATTAAATGCTCTATGATCATTAGCAGTGAAGGTGGTTCATTCGATCCAGAGGTTTTCAGAGCACTAATTTCTTTCCACCTCTGCAAAACATGGTAAAAAATTGTTTTGTTAAAATCCGTGTTTTCTATGACATCATCTCAATTTAATGAGCTAAATTGCTGACTGGCATACCTCTATAACAATATTCATGTTTTCCTGCCATTCCCAGCAAAGAAAAATCCAGGTGATCAACTGTACTTGCCATCCTGCTAAATTCTTTGCTTCTTCGCTCAAAGAGAAAATGTACCACACCAATCTGTGGTAATTGAGAAGGCGTTTCCACTCGCGAGGAAGTTTCCTACAGTCTGTAACCAACCCCTGAAAGTAGAAAAATGCGTTCTCTTCTCCTTGGCTATACCTCACGAACAACATTTCTCTTATAAGAATTGATGAACTGGGATTTTGTTGAATGCCTAAAACCCCAACGAATATGAATTAGCAAATGCAAACACAAAAAGATCTCATTTGTTAGTCTCTTTTCTATTTCCAGTTGCAGGAACGATATCACTCACTAGTAAGCTTGTGAGGGAGCTTGTCTTCCTCTGTTTGTGAGGGAGCTTGTCTTCCTGTTCTAGTGGGCTCGCTTGTTTCTGGTAATAACAGTCATTTACCGTCAAATTTAGTAAGTAGAGAACGCAAATTGATATTTACCTTATGACTTTCGCTTAACTTCTGTTCTATGGAATGAACAAGTGGGTAAAGAGATTAAAGGTAATACTAATACACAAGCTAAAAACCCATGACGGATTTACCCGTTTCTGTTTTCGCCTTCCATAAGGCTTGGAGGGAATGTACAATATTTCTGGCAGGAAATTTGAGGAACTTTAGGCATTTTTTTTCCGATGCAGACTGTACATTTATTTCCCTGTCACCCCAGCTTGGGCTCCTGTCATCTGTAGGCTCAACTGGCTCTGGTAAATTTGTAGGACCTTTACCATCAAACTTCGTATTATTAGTGAGTAGAGAACTCAAATTGATATTTAACTATGGCTTTCGCTTAACTTCTGTTCTACGGAATGAACATGTGTGCAAATAGATTAAAAGTAATACTAATAAGCAAACTTGAAACTCATGACGTATATACCCGTTTGTGTTTTCGCCTTCCATAGAGCTTGGAGGGCATGTACAATATTTCTGACAGGAAATTTGAGGAAGTTTAGGCATTTCTTTTCCGAAGCAGACTGCAAATTTATTTCCCCGTCACCCCTGCTTGAGCTTCTGTCATCTGTAGGCTCAATTGGCTCTGTTAAATTTGCAAGACCTTTACCGTCAAACTTCGCATTATTAATAAGTACCTACAGAACTAAAATTAATATTTATCTATGACTTTCGATTCACTTTTGTTCTACGGAATGAACATGTTTTTAAAAGGCTTTGATTCAGCTATTAACCTATAACAGATCTGTTTTGATCCTTACCTGTTTCTGCTTTTTCTGATGCAGACACTATATTTATTGAGACTTGGGACGGAGCATTTTGTTGTTCAGCTTCCGCTTCCCCGTCACCCTTGCTTGAGTCCCCATCATCTGGAATGAGAATTGCGAATAAGATTTTTGTACAAACAGTAACATAAGCTGAAAAGAAAACTCGGCATTTCTAAGAAATCTTGCAATAACTCCATCCTTCTCCTGTAAATGTAATAACTCTATCCTACTGTTTATAAAGTTTTATTTTCATTTTAGAATACCCAATTGACTTTTCAAAAACTTGCCTGATTCATCATCGCCAGAGTCAGTGGCTGCAGCAGTTTGTTGTTCAGCTTCTGTTTGCCCCTCACCACGGCTCGAGGCTCCATCATCTGGGATGAGACTAGCGGATAAGAGTTTTGTACAAACAATAACATAAAATTAAGAGCAAACTCGGTATTTCTGAGGAATCTTGTAATAACTCCATCCTTAACTTTTAAAATGTAATAACTATATCCTTCCTCCTTATTAAAGCTTAATTTTTATTTTAGAATACACCCAATTCAAAAACTTGCCTGATTCTTCATCGTGAGGGGATTGTTCATCGCCAGAGTCGTGAGGGGATTCTTCATCTCCATTTTCTAATACAGCCAATTGTCCTTTCAAAAACCTTCTTGATTGTTCATCGCTAGGGTCAGGGAGGTCCAGTGGCAGTTGTATGATTTTTTGTAAATACATGTCTGCCAATTCTTGACTAGTTTTCAAAGACCTATTGGCCTTTCCATCTCCATATTTCTTCGTAATTGCCCTTTGCATTAACCTTTTGTCCATTCCCATCACCACGTTGATTTCGCATTCTGCCAATACAATATTAATGGCTGATAAAACCTGTTACAAATATAAAATGTGTTAGAATGAAAAACTGCACTAAAAGAAAGACAAATTACAGTAAAATCCAGGTAAAATGGATAGAATATTGCGAAGTGAACAAATTACAGTTAATATACCTGCAAGATCACAGACTCCTGGCATCTATCTAAATCATCAACAAAAACGATTATTCGAAGATTGCTCCCTGATGCAGGGGTCACCTTCGGAGCGTCTATGGCTTTTTCAAGGCTTCTATGATGGAATAACAATGCTGTTACCCACGATTCAGCAATTAAGCGCCATAGATCCGTGACGGTAGTGAAGACCCAGCCAAAGACGATGAACACCCAGAAGGCTTTTTCACCAATTTCATCTTTCAAAAAAGTAATATCTGAGATTACTCTTTCTTGATAACCCAGTTTATCGGTATGATCTGGAAATGAAATATACTGCATTAGTTGAGTACTAACGGGTTTTAATATGCTCATTGCAGACTTTGCTAAAGTCCACAAGATTATGACCATGGATGTTGGCGGCCATGCATATTTTACTTTTGCCCATTTCTTGAAGTTGTCACTGTCGAACACCACCCATGCAATCCAAGTCAACGAACTTACCAAAACCAGTGCGAGGAGAGAGGGAAAGAATATTTCAATCCATAGGGTGTATTTCTTCTTTTTCCAAGTATTTCGGCAACAGGTGCTTAGCCATTGAGCCTGGCTCATAACTCCTTCCAACTCTTTCGTGATCTCCACGGCCATACCTGCCAAAGCTTCTGTATCGTTCCTATATTTCCATGCATTATATTGAACAGTTAAAACTGCAGGCACATTTTCCTCAGCTGATGGATCTGCTTTTGGCCGGAGAGCATTTGTTTCAAACTGAGAATGACAATCAGGATCGAAGAAAATCTAAGAATTATGGATAGAAAATACTTATATCTGTTAAAATTGAATGTTGACAATTTGGATTGATGTTTGAGCAATTACAATTAAACTAGATTAAAATTAAAATACTTTAATAATTAGTGTTAACTCTTACCATGTCACTGCTGTCCATAGCAGCAAGTGATTTAAATACCTTTCGATACTTGCGGTCATACTTGTTCAGAAATTGCTCCAACTAGTAAACAAACATTTCACGGACTATTTTAGTTACAGATATAATAATCAAACACTAGACGCTTTTTAAAAGAAAAACAATATACAGAGTAAGAAATTTACCTCTTCCTGAATTTTTTTCATGTTCAAGTTTCTATTAATGCTTTCTCCGTACTTTATCTGTTTGTAAATGTTTTCACATTTTCTTCTTCCCTTGCTTGATAGTTTATAGGATTTAATACCAGGAAATTCTAAAGCTGAACTTCGTAATTTTGAGGATTCCAATAATGCCATTTGAGCAGCTGTTATTAGTAAAATCTGCTCAGTCTGCATTGTACAGAAAACAAACAAAATTTAGAAAAAATGGCTTGCTCTAAATAAAAGTTTCATGACTTTAAAATACAATTAGATGATACCTGGAACATGAGGCTAGACTTTCCCATACCCCAAGTGCCAGTGATACCGACAGCTATGGGAGGCTTTATGTAAGGATTCAAAAACAATGCAGCAAGACCCTGTGCATAGTCCAATCTCCCTGTTCGATATATATATGATTAAATAGTCCAATCTCCCTGTTCGATATATATATATGAGTAAATAGGATTAAAAATAACTAAATTATGATCACTAGCTACTCAAACAAAATCAGAAATAAATTATTTACCTAGACTGTCTGATATAGCTGGTTTGTCATTTCCCTGTTCTTTGATCATCTCAATTTGTTTTGAAACTGCAAACAAGATGTGGAACTTATCAATAAATCACAGTTGCGATGTTAATACAAATACGCACGTGGGATTGAAAAAATACCCCTCGTTACATTAGCTTGCCCTGCTTGATCTAATCCTTTCCTCCAATCACTATCGAGAATGTCCCCAATTTCATAACCTTTGATGATTAGTTCTTTCATCATTTCAATATTTCCCACAGAAGCAGCCGTTCTCAACAAATTGATATCTTTCTTGTCGCTCTTTTTTTGTAGAAGAACTTTGTGAAGTGGATCGTTGTTGCTTAGATTTTGGTCAGCAGTGCCTAAACCTGCTGCAGAGGCCCACAAGAGGAGCGCTCGCTCTTCTTCAGATTCACATCGCGTGAAAAGGGCATCGGCCAATTCCTCTTTGTCTCCAGTTTCTGCTTGCACGGCATAATGAAGAGCGGTTCGGCCATCGCAGTCGCGTTCTCTGAGAGGGTGGGCGCCATGGTTCAACAGAATTTTTACTGTAACTATGTCTCCACGTTTTACTGCCTTATGGAGGGCAGTTTGTGCCAAGAAATCTCCTCTGCTTAAATACTTTGCTTTAAATTTATCCCTGGAAAGAAGCGCCTTCACAAGTTCGACCTTTCCTTGTGAAACAGCAACATGCAATGGGGTCAGACCGCTGCGGTCTATCAAATCCTCCACAAGCATATCTTTCTGCACCCATACACCCAGCAATTCCATAGATAGAGATGCGCCCTTGTATTTTCCTTTAGTTGCATCATATAAAGCGTTTCTGCGGTCTCTATCTTTCATATATATTAGCTTTGGATTTATTTTCAGAAGAAAATTGCAGAGCCTCCTATGTCCATTCAATGCCGCCTCATGGAGGACAGTCCTCCCTCTTCTGTCGCATTCAGCCACCATGTTTTTATCTTGTCCAGGAGTTTCTCGCCTTACTCTGGATAAAATAAATTGAATAATGTGTATTGCACTATCCTCATCATCACCCATAGCAGCCAAATGCAGAGCCTGTTTCCCGTCTTCATCACAATAACCAGCTGGCAACTTTATATCTTTTTCATACAACTTCTCAACGATATTTGCAGAACCAACCAGTAAAGAGTAACGTAGGAGCTGTTCCTTATCCACTTTACTAAAATAAGCTTCTAGTTCTTTCGACTTTGATAACAATTTGGCTGTTGAAGCATAATCCTTCTTGGCAATAGCTATATCTAAAGGTGTGAATCCTCTTTTGTCTTTTAAATCAACTGAATCTGTGACCTGCGGACTTTTCATAATCACATTTATAATTTCATCAATCCCTTCTTCAAGTGTATAGTGCAGAGGCGTCATACCCTCTTGGTCTTGAACATTCACTGAAGCATTGAATTCAACGAGCAGTTGACAGAATCTCGCGTTTCTCCGCTTAGAAGCGATGTGAAGAGCGGTCATTCCATTCTCATTAGTTGCATTGACAAAGTGAGATCGACTCTCCTCATCACACCGACCTAGCAAAAGTTGTCCGACCTCTGTGCTCACATCACCGTCCTCCAGAAATTCCGCAGCGTTGTGTAAGGTAGTGTTTCTTGGGATGTTTCGGATATCATAGCATCCTGCAGGTTGAGCGCCACATTTCAATTGCGTGTCTACAATAGTAGCAGCAATAGCAATGTTCACCCTATCAATATAAGAATTTGTACCACTTGTTACAATGAATAAAAGCTTGTTTAGGACACCGTATTTACCCATCTCATCGTAGCACCTCCACATTGCATTATGTTTTAGCATCTCGCTAAAAGTGTGTGAGTCCCCGTGCGCTTTCTCCTCAACATAAGACAGAATCCTTCCACCACAATTGGGCGAGCTGCACCGATGCGCGATTGGATAGTGTATGATATCGGATCGAAACACCGAGAGATAATAGAGAATGTGAGTGGCGATCATCAAATTCTTCTTGCTCGTTCTATTTGTCTTCATCGAGCATATATTTTGATGACTGAAATATGCAAATAATTCCACAACACAGCCCGCAAATGTTTCGCACACAAAGCTCCAGAATACCTCTGCAACATCTCCCGTCTGTACAGACTCTGGAAGAAAATATTCGGCACCTCCATAGCTTATAAAATTCCCCATCACATAGCCAGTGCGTTGTTCCTCTTTTATAATTTGAATCATGCCCATTAGTACCTCTTTGACTGAATCTGTGCCAGAATACGTCTTTCCTGCCTTCTCACGCGCGGCAACTTCCTCATTCCCAAGTCTTCTCGCTAACCTGCCTATCGCTTCATTCATCTCCTGAAATTCCGCGGCATTGATGAATGGTATATTTCCTCCTCTCACATGCCTGAGTTTCATGGTCTGAGAGTTTGACCAAGAGTTGAGCAACCAGTAAACTACTTCATAATTCCAATCTTCCACGCACAAAAATAATGCCACTTCTTTTCCCAACTCGCTCAGATTAACATCGGAATCAGCGTATGGAGTACCTGGAAATACATCTGACTAATATTAATTAATTTCAAAATACTTATTAGTTAACATCACTTAGCTGGTAGATCAATTGTAATATTACGGGATGGGGATATAAAGATGGCTTTTTAACATCCTTACTTTTGAAAAGCGTATTTCCGAAATATCTTTCTCATGCTTTCCATTACTAATCATCTTGGCTTAATCAATATATAGGTCACATTTTCATTTCCTATCCATAGGCAGATTTACTAGCATCTGATGCATTTGTTTTTCAAATAGTCGCTTGGTCAATGAAATTGTATTGTTTAAAATATTTTTGTTTTTTTCCTATAATCAGGATTTAAGCACATATTTTTTGTGCTTGAAAATTATAGTTTATATCTTTTTCTATTGGTTGGAGTAGGTCGATTTTTCATTTTTATTTAAGTAAATTAGGAAAATAGGGGAACATTATATATTGTGGCAAATATTTAATGAGTGTATGCAAATTGTGCAAGCTTTGACGGCAGGCTTGTGTGTACTAAAGCAATGAATGCATGTTTAATGCATTAAATGCAAACTTTGTGAAATGTGTTGGACAACTAGTGGGTACGCAAGCAGTGAATGCATAGTTAATTCATAAAATTTTACGTGAGTGTTGGGTTTTATTTGTGCTTATTCTCATTTGTTTATTGTTTGTCGAGAAGCTTGTCTGCATTTAGCTCTGGGTTTCTGTCTTCAATGTTTGTTATTATGTGTAGCGCTTGAACGAGGGAGGAGCCATAGGAACAGTGTACTACTGGTGAGTGGCTCGTCCGTTGTTTGTGATACTTGATAACTAAAAGAATTGGTCGCTATTACAGGGAAAATTGAATAGTTTGAGCAAGGTTTTGTCAATTGTGGAGGCATTGAATGCATTAGCTATGTATTAATTGCTTGAGCGGCTAGCAGTCTATCAACAAAGCTTGCAAAATTTGTATTTAATATCTGAATGTCTGCAAAAATTTATCACGTTGGTTTATTTGTTTGCAAATTTTATTGTATGCTTTTGTGTTTCATGTTTATGAGCAATGTATTATATGTCATGGAGTGTGTTCATTTATCTAATTTGTCTGTGAAATAGGAACCAATCCTTATAATTGGAGACAGAGGCAAAGATCTATACGGCTGCAAATATACGTGGTTGTTGAACAAAGAACTGGAAGGTTAGATTTTTGTATCATTTTTCCCCTTTATTTGCAATGAATTTTGAGTCTTCCAATGTGCCTAGAAATTATGCCTTGGGAGAGTTGTGAACAATAAAGGAGAAGCCTAGTTCAAGAATCTGACTTACCGAATAGACAAATGAGCATAGTGAATGACATGCCATGTAATTCATAAACATGAAACTATTTTTTTCCCAAAAGCAAGTTACTATTGCAATCGTTGAATTTGCTTTTGAAATAGTTGCTTGGCTAGTCAAATTGTATTATTTAAAATATTTTTGCCTTTTTTCTATAGTTGGGATTTAAAGACATATTTCTGGTGTTTGAAAATTATGTTTTATCTCTTTTTTTATTGGTTGGAGTAGGTCTATTATTCACTATTGTTTAAGTAAATTAGGAAAGTAGGGGGGAAATTATATATCCTGGAAAATATTTAATCAATGGATGCAAATTGTGGGAGCTTTGGCAGCGGGCTGATGGGTAGTGAAGCAGTGAATGCATGTTTAATCCATTAAATGCAAATTGTAAGAGATCTGTTGGAGAGCTGGTGGGTATGGAAGTAGTAAATGCATAGTTAATTCATGAAATCTTAGTCGAGTGTTGGGTTTTATTTGTGAAAATTCTCATTTGTTTATTGTTTGTTGAAAATCCTATGTGTTTTTAGCTCTAGGTTCCTCTCTTCCATGTTCTTTATTCTAGGAGCAATGCACTACTCATGAGTGGCTTGTCTGTCTGCTTATGATATTTGATAACTAGAAGAATTACTTGTTGTTAGGAGGCCTAAGGGAACAAATGGGTACAGTAGATGGCATATGCTATGTAACCTATAAACATGGAATTGTTGAAGCCAAGGAGTAGGTGAGTATTGTAACAAATGAGAATTATCACAAGAGCAACTGAATACTTTGAGCAAGGTCATGTTGACTGTGGAGGAATTCAATACATTAACTATGTATTCATTGCTTGAGTGGCCACCATCCTATCAGCAAAGTTCACAAAATTTTTATTTAATTTTTGAGTGTTTGCAAAAATTCATTGCATTGGTCTATTTTTTCCCAAATTTTGTCATATGCCCCTAGTATTGATTTGCTTGTAAGAAAAGTAGCAAAATAGAAGTCACTTGCTATTGCATTCATTGCATTTGCTTTTCAAATAGTCACTTTGCCAATGAAATTGTATTATTTAAAATATTTTTGTCTTTTTTCTATAGTTGGGATTTAATTAACACATATTTTTTGTGTTTGAAAATTATGGTTTATCTCTTTTTCTATTGGTTGGAGTAGGTTTATTTTTTATTTTGGTTTAAGTAAATTAGGAAAAAGGGGGTGCATTATCTATTGTGGCAAATATTTAATCAGTGGAAGCAAATTGTGTGAGCTTTGGCGGCGGGCTGGTGTGTACTGAAGCAGTGAATGCATATTTAATGCATTAAATGCAAGCTTTGTGAAACGTGTTGGACAGCTGGTGGGTATGTACAAGCAGTGAATGTATAGTTAATTCATGAAATCTCAGGCGAGTGCTGAGTTTTATTTGTGCTTATTCTTATTTGTTTATTGTTTGTTGAGAAGCTTATGTGTTTTTAGCTCTGTGTTTTCGTCTTCGATGCTTGTTATTCTTGATAGTTTTGAGCAACTGAATGCTTTGAGCAAGGTCTTGTCGACTGTGGAGGAATTCAATGCATTGACTATGTATCCATTGCTTGAGTGGCTACTAGCCTATCAGCAAAGCTCACAAAATTTGTATTTAATGTTTGAGTGTTTGCAAAAATTTATCACGTTGCTCTATTTTTTCCCAAATTTTGTCATGTGCCCCTAGTATTGATTTGCTTGTAAGCAAAATAGAAAAACATATGTACATGATAAAAATTTTCAGATATTTGTAATGCACCGTAAAGAAGTGAATACATAGTTAATAGATTAAATACTATGTCAATACTAGCACAATTGTTATATTTTTCTTTGATATGGTGAACTAGTGAGACAAATTCAATAATGTAAATTTATATGTAATTTTGTTTCAAGAGTGAGTTTTGTTTGAGCAATTTTCCTAGTAAAGCAATGTTTCTGAAGCCTTTAGTTAGATTGTTAAATAGGTGTAAATGGGAAGGCTTGTGTATTCTTGAACATTCTACATACCTAGTGCATATGGACTAATTGCATGGATGGTAAGAATGGTGGTGTTGTTACGTGTAGACGTGTGAGAATGTTCACTTGAAACAAATTTGTGCCTTGGTTGATGCATTGGGCTATGATCTGCAAATTTTGTGAAGAACACTTTGTAAATTAATTGTTATGGCTTAGCATAATTTGTAGTCTGCACTTAGTGCTTCTAATTTAAACAGGGGGCAGATGATTGTATCAATGCAACTACATTCATTCTACAAAGTCACTTAAGTGGCTACCATTGTCCTCATGTCATTGCTTTTGTCCTGTTGTGACTAGAAGTATTGTTTGTTGTAATATGGCCTAATTGTACAAATGTATATAGTAGATGGCATATGCTATATAACCAAGTTACATGGAATAGTTGAAGCTAAGGAGTAGGTTACTATTGCAATGGTTTCATTTGCAATTCAGAGATAATAAATAATTTATCTTTTTTCTATTGGTTGGAGCTGGTCTATTATTCATTTTTGTTAAAGTAAATTAGGAAAATAGGAGAACATAATATATTTTGCAAATATTTAATCATTGGATGCAAATTGTGTCAACTTTGGTGGTGAGGTGGTAGATACTGAAGCATTCAATACATGTTTAATGCATTAAATGGTATGACTGGAGGGTCAGAAACAATAGTCGGTTAGATGCAAATTTTGTGAGATTTGTAAGTGAGCTTGTGGGTACGTAAGTTGTGAATGCATCTCAAATGCATGCAATTCTAGGGAAGCAATCGGTTTTATTTGTGCTATTTTTTTATTATTTCTTGTTTGTTAAGAAACTTACGTGTTTTTAGCTTTGAATTCCCCTGTTCCATTATTTCTAACTCTGTGAGGCCCTTGAATGGTGGAGGAGTTGTAGTGTTTTGTTTGAATTATTTTCCCAATAGCTTAGCTTTTTATGGCTAAATCAGTAAGCATTAGCATTCTTTCTATAACAAAACATAAGAAATGCATTGAACATTCTAAGAAAAGGAATGACATTGATAGGTGTGTTAAGAAACATGATCTTCTAATGTGTCTAAGAATTATGTATTAGAAGAGTTGTGAACAATAAATGAGAACGTTTGTTCAAGAATCTAACTTTTTAAATAGATAGATGGGCATAGTGAATGACATGCCACGTAATTCATAAACATGAAACTATTTTTTTCCCAAAAGCATGTTACTTTTGCAATCAAGAATATGCATGATTGCAATCATGGGATATGCAATTCATTGGTTAAATATTTTCCAAAATTTTTAATGTCTTGAGTGTTGGTTTGTGTTTATTCTCGTTTGTTTATTGTTTGTTGAGAAGCTTGTATGGCTTTAGCTCTGGGTTGTTGTCTTTGATGTTTGTTATTTTGTGCAACACTTGAATGGGGGAGGAGTCATAAGAGCAGTGTACTATTGGTGAGTGGCTCATATGTTTGTTTGTAATACTTGATAACTAGAAATATTGCTCATTTTTATAGGTAAAACTAAATGGTTCATTGCTTTTGTGCCAGTGATCCCTCTATCAAAGGTTGTACAATTTGCATTTAGCAATTAAATGTTTGCCAGAATATATAATGTCATATTTTTCTAATTTACTTAAACAAAAATGAATAGTAGACCTACTGGCATTTAGTGCAATAGTTTTAGATTGATTGGCAAGCATGCCATTTCTAATGCACATCATACAATTGCAATAGTGGCCTACTTTGATTGCAACAGTAACTTTCCTCTGAGAAAAATTCCATGCACATGAAGTGCATGATGGAAGTAAAGCTAACACAATTTGCATTGAATTCTTAATTTTAGCATTTTCATTTGCAATACTTGCTTGGCCAATGAAATTGATTGTCTTGCAGTAGGTCTACTATTCATTTTAGTTTCAGTAAATTAGGAAAATATGGGAACATTATATACTTGGGATTTATGGACATATTTTTCATGTTTGAAAACCATTATTTATCTATTTTTCTATTGTTATAGCTAGACTAGAGGTTTAAAATTTATTTAATTTCCTTTCAAGTATTTATCCATTTACATCATTGAAAAGTCCCACCAAAAACAATTGGTATCAAACCATTAAAGTTACGCATTAAGGAAGGGAAACAACATCAAAAAGTGCCTTGAGAAACACAATATGTTGAGGCTAGTGGTATGGAGCAACCCCAATACCTTGTAGGGTGTCAATGGTGAACAAGTGTAAACGGGAATGCTTGTCTATGCTTTGTTGTGTTGCATACCTTCTAGATGTCAACTAAGTGCATGGATAGTGAGAATGGCAAGGGTGTTACATGTGAACGTGTGAGAATATAGACTTGGAACAAATTTGTCCCTTGATTGATGCATTAGAATAGTATTTTGTTGTTGCTATATAAAGCAATACTATTTTAGATCTTATTTGTTGTGGAGGCTTACAATGCATTAGCTATAGCTTGATTGCTTTGATAGGCACTAGGCTACCAACAAAGCATATAAAATTTGGATTTAATGACTAGATGTTTGCAAAAAAATATCGCATAATTTTGTTTGGCTTATTTCCTTAAAGGAAAATGAATGATAGACCTACTTGAAAGAAAATAGAAATATATAAATGATAATTTTCAAACAAAAAAAAAAGTTCTCAAGTGTTGTCTATAGAAATAAAAACAAAAATGTTTAGATTATAGAATTTGATTTGGTAGCAAGGGTTGTGTATCAAGTGCAATGAGCAAATTTTCAGTGACAGAGCTCATATAGTTTGGATTTAATTCTTAAACATTTGGAAAAAATTATTGTGTGCTCCTGTGTTTCATGTTTATAAATAGCATGTTGTATGTCATGGACTGTGCTCATTTTTCTAAATTGTATCTGTAACAGGAACCATTGGTTGTAATTGAAGTGGGGGGAAAAGATCTATATCGTTGGAAATAGACTTGGTTCTTCAACAACAAGTTGCAAGGTCAGATTCTTGTATCATTCCCTTGCATTGTTTGTAATGAAATTTAATTCTTTCAATGCATCTAAGAATTATGTATTGGAAGAGTTGTGAACAATTAAGGAGTGCGCAAGTTCAAGAATGTGAATTTTCAAATGGATCTAGATGGGCATAGTGAATGACATGCCATGTAATTGATAAACATGAAACTATTTTTTTCCCCAAAAGCATATTGATTTTGCAATTAGAAATATGCATATTTGTAATCATGGAATATGCAATTCATTGGTTAAATATTTGCCAAAATTTATAATGTCTTCCTACTCCTAATTTTCTTAAATGAAAATCAATAATTGACCTACTACATTAGTCATGTATTCACTGTTGTAGTGCCAACCAGCTTGTTGCCAAAGCTTGTGCAATTTGCATGCAGAGATTAAATATTTGGAAAAATATATAGTGTTATTTTCCTAATTTACTTGAACAAAAATGAATAGTAGACTTACTCCAAAAACTATTTCCATCAATCCCAAGTATATAATGTTCCTGTGTATTGCTAATTTACTTAAGCTAAAATGAATAGTAGACCTACTACAAGAAAACCAAATTAGATTGGCCAAGTAAGAATTAGAAATTCAAATGAGAAAATTAAGAACTGAAGTGATGTCTATAGAAATAAAACTATAAATGTCTAGATTATAGAATTTGATTCATTTGCAAGTGTTATGTATCAATTGCATCGAGCACATTTTGAGCGAAAAAGCTCACATAGATTGGATTTAATTCTTTAATATTTGGCAAAATATATTGTGTGCTTTTGTGTTCCATGTTTATGGATAGCATATTGTATTTCATGGACTATGCTCACTAGTCTAAATGGTAGCTGTAACAAGGACCATTTGTTGCAACCGAAGTGGGGGACAAAGATCTATATCGCTGCAAATAGACTTGGTTCTTGAACAATAAGCTATAAGGTCAGATTCTTGTATCATTCTCTTGCTTTCTTTGTAATGAAATTTAATTATTCCAATGTGTCTAAGTATTATGTATTGGAAGTGTTGTGAACAATAAAGGAGAACATTGGCTCAAGAATCTGACTTTCCAAATAGAGAGATGGGCATAGTGAATGACATGTCATGTAATTCATAAACATGAAACTATTTTTTGCCAATAAGCATGTTGCTTTTGCAATATTTAGAAATATGCATAATTGTAATCATGGGATATGCAGTTCATTGGTTAAATATTTGCAAAAATCTATAATTTCTTCCTAGTGTCCTAATTTTCTTAAATGAAAAATCAATAATAGACCTAGTGCACTAATGATGCATTCACTGCTATAGTGCCAACGAGTCCAATGGCATAGCTTGTGCAATTTGCATTAGTGATTAAATATTTTCCAAGATATATAATGTCCTATTTTCTTAATTTACTTAAGCAAAAATGAATAGTAGACTTGGTCCAACCAATAGCAAAAGAGATAAATCATGGTTTTCAAACATGAAAAATATGTGAACATGAATCTCAAGTATATAATGTTCCCATATTTTGTTCATTTTCAAAAACTAGAATTATTAGTAGACATACTACAAAACAATCAAATTTGATTGGCCAAGTGAGTGTTACAAATGCAAATGAGATTTAATTAAAATGCATTGAGCCCATTTTCAGTGACAAAGCTCACACAGTTTGGATTTAATTCTTGAATATTTGGAAAATTTTATTGTGCACTCCCGTGTTTCATGTTTATGAATAGCTCATGCTATATGTCATGGACTGTGCTCATTTGTCTAAATTGTACTTGTAACAAGAACCATTGGTTGCAATTGAAGTGTAGGACAAAGATCTATACCGCTGCAATTAGACTTGGTTCTTCAACAATAAGGTGCAGGGTCAAATTCTTATAGATCATTCTCCCACTTTGTTTACAATGAAATTTAATTCTTCCAATGTGTCTAAGAATTATGTATTGGAAGAGTTGTGAACAATAAAGGAGAATGTTGGTTCAAGAATCTGACTTCCCAAAGAGACAAATGGGCATAGTGTATGACATGCCATGTAATTCATAAACATGAAACTATTTTTTGTTCTATAGCAAGTTGCTTTTGCAATAAGAGATATGCATAATAACAATTGTGGGATATGCAATTCATTTGTTAAATATTTCCCAGAATTTATACCGTCTTCCTACTCTCCTATTTTTCTTAAACAAATATCAATAATAGACCTAGTGCATTAATAATGCATTCACTGGTGTAGTGCCAACCAGCCCATTGGCAAACCTTGTGCAACTTGCATCCAATGATTAAATATTTTCCAAAATATATAGTGTCTTATTCTCCTAAATTACTTAAACAAAAATGAATAGTAGACCTACTACAAGTTAATCAAATTTGATTGGGCAAGTATTACAATTGCAAATGAGAAAATTAAGAATTGAATACACATTGTGTCAGCTTTATTGTCGTCATGCACTTGATGTGCCTATAATTTTTCTCAGAGGTAAGTTACTGTTGCAATCAATAGGTTAGGTAGGTATTGTAATTGTAAAATGTACATTGGATATGGTACACTTTTTGATCAATCTACACCTCTTGCATTAAATTCCTCCATGCTTGGCAAGACGTTGTCCAAAGTATATAGTTTTCCCCTTTGTAATTCTCTTTTTTTACTATGTCTAGGTTCCAGAGGAAACAATTGCATATGTAGCCCACTTCTTAGTTTCACCTATTTCATGTTTATGAGTTGGATAGCATATCTCAATTGCTTTATTCATTTACCACACCTTGTGTATTAACTTCAGTTTACTTTGGTTCCTAAGTTAGCTTTAGTGTTTAGGAAACATGTGTGTATATTATTTTCAAAGTTAACTCAACATCATGAAGTAATTGGTAGTTGCGCACCTACTTTTGCATGTCTATATTTATGAGTATTTGATATAGTTCACTTCTTCAAGCTCTTTATAAACAATGTAATCACAACCATTTGAATTTGTTTGAACTGATCCTCAAAGTTATTATACATTGAATATTTGATTCTCTAAAAACTAAAAAAGCAATGTAAATTGTAAAACTGTACAAAAGCATTGGAAAGCTACTGTTGGGCTATTCTACAACAATTTATTGTTGTTTTGGAAAAAATGTTCACTACATCATCTATATTTTGTTACTAGAAAATTCCCAATTTTAAAATACTATTTTTTTTAGAGAATCCTCTCTCATTTTCTTTTGGAAATATGACATCCAATTTTCCCATTTTCTGATTATTAACTGGATTGATGAACTTTTCATGTTTGTACTAAACCAATGTTTAAAAATTGAAAAATGCCATGAATGGAAATATGACAATGGACAACACAAACTAGACCAAGTTGTTATTGCAATTTTTTGATGTGTTAGTTTAAGATGTTGAGTTAACTTTGCAGACAATATATGCACCTGTTAATTGAATGGGAAAATGTCCTAAATACTAGACCTAGCTTAGAAATGATATGAAAGTAGGGCACTATTGCAATTTTTTCATTTACAATTGAACCATAGTAAATAGAGAGGAATAATGACAGGAATAACTAAATACTACATAAATTATAGAATTTTACTGGTGCTAATATCAAATGCACATGGACAGTAATTTGGTAAAATTTGGAACAAAATAGACCAACATGATAAATTTTTATAAACATTTAGACATTAAATTCAAATTTTGTGAGCTTTGTTGATAAGCTATTGGCCACTCAAGCAATGAATACATAGTTAATGCATTGAATGCCATCGTAGTAGACAAGACCTTGCTCAAAACATTCATTTTTCCCTATTCTAATTCTTGTTTGTTCATTTTCCATGAATTGCAAATGAAACCATTGCAATTCTAACCAGATCCTTGGCTTCAACTGTTCCTTGTTAATATGCTACAAAGCATATGTCATCTATTGTGGTTGTTTGTGCGATTAGGCCTTTTGGCAATAATCAATACTTCTAGTTGTAGTGGTATAGAGGTACTTGTATGAAGACAAGGGCAAGAAGCATCTACTGTTATTAAAAGGTCCCATTAGAAAACTATGAACGATTTCCCCTAATTCTTCGAAAGAAGGCAACAAAACTAATGAAAAAGGCTTCACTAGTTAATAAGAACTTTATTCGAAGGGATAACAACCTATTTAATAATAACCTACCAAGTTTACTTAGCTATAACAATTGATTTAAAAAATTTCTTCCCCGAGATTTGTAGATTATACTGTAATGCATGAACCGATGGATAAATTTGCATCAAGCTAGCATTATTACACATTTACATGTAGCAACTATCATTTCATTCTTACCATCCATGTGCTTATTCCACCTATGCTAGGTGTGTAAGGCGTGGGAGCATACACAAGCCTTTCCGTTTACACCTATTTAGCATTGTAACCTTAGTTTGACAGAGTATTTCTTTATCAGCTATTGTGATTTGTTGTGTCCGCTAGCATGAGCATATCATGTTTATCAAGAAATTTTTTGGATGTTCTTGTGGTTTAAGATGTTGAGTTAACTTTGTAGACAATATATACGCACGTTTATTCAATGGGTAGATGCTCTAAAAACTAAACCTAACTTAGAAATCCTACGAAGGTAGGTTACTGTTGCAATCTTCCTATTTGCAATTAAAACATAATAAACAAAGCAAAATTATCATAGAAATAATTGAATGCTACATAGATTATAGCAATCGACTAATGCCCATATCAAATGCGCATACAATGATTTGCTCAAATTTGTAACAAAGTAGACCAATGCAATATGTCTTTGGAAACATTCAAGCATTAAATACAAATTTTATGATCTTTGCTAATAGATAAGTCGCCCCTCAAGAAAATTCTGCCAACTTTGGCAGCAGAGTGGTAGGTACTGAAGCAGTCAATGCATGTTTAATGGATTAAATGGCATAACTGTTGGATCTCATAAAAAATAGTCTATTAAATGTAAATTATACAAGATAAACTTTTACAAACATCCAGACATTAAATACAAATTTTGTGAGCTTTGTCGATAGGTTGGTGGCTACACAAGCAATGAATACATAGGTAATGCATTGAATGAATCCATTGTTAGCAAGATTTTGCTCAAAGATTTTAGGTTTTTTTGTCTTAATTCTCATTTGTTGCAATTCTTCTATTAATTGGACTAGGCCTATTATTCATTTCTATTAAAGTAAATTAGGAAAATAAAAGGACACTATATATTTCACAAATATTTTATCATCGAATGAAAATCATGTCATCTTTGACAACGGGGTGGTAGATACTCAAGTATTCAATGCATTTTTAATGCATTAAATGGTATGACAGGAAGATCGGAAACAATGGTGTATTAAATGAAAATAACATAGGAAATGCATTAAACATTTTTAGCAAAAAAATGACATCGACAGGCGTTTAAAGAAACATGATATGTTGGTATTAGTGATAGGAACTAATCCAATATCTTCTAGTCTATTGTTGCTAGATAAAGCAATACTCTTTTAGATCTTTGAGCAAGGTCTTGTTCTTTGTAGATGCATATAATTTATTGACTTTGAATTCATTGCTTGGATAGGCATTAGCCTACCAACAAAGCATTTTAATCAATATAATTTCATTAGACAAGAAACTATTTCAAAAATGAATTCAACGATTGCAATAGTAACTTGTTGCAGATGTACTCATTTTACAAAGTCGTCTAAGTGGCTACACTTGTCCTTATATCAATAATTTTGTCATGTTGTGACTAGAAGTATTTTTCGTTGTTATAAGGCCTAATTGTACAAATAGGTATAGTAAATGACATATGGCATGAAACATTTGAAGCCAACAAGTAGGTTACTATTGCAATGGTTTCATTTGCAATTGAGAAGTAATAAACAATTTATCTCCTTTTCTACTAGTTGGAGTAGGCCTATTATTCATTTTTGTTAAAGTTGATTGTGAAAATAGGAGGAAATTATATATTTTACAAATATTTAATCACTCTTGTTTGTTGTAGCAATCACCTACTGCTTCGCTTCAACTGTTCCATGTTTATGCATTGCATAGCATATGTGATATAATATACTCATTTGTGGCGTTCGCTCTTGTAACAAAAAGCAATGTTTCTAGCCATCGAGTATCGCAAACATACAGGCGAGCCACTCGTTGGTAGTACACTATTCCTATGGCTTGTCCCACGTTTGAGTGTTAAACAAACTAACAAACATCGAAAGGGGGTTCGAAAAGCTAAAAAACACATAAATTTTTCAACAAACAATAAACAGAGGAGAATAAGCATAGATAAAACCTAGCATTCGTCTAGAATTTCATGAATTGACTATGCATTCACTACTTGTGTACCCTCCAACCCTCCAACACTTCTCACAAAATTTGCATTTAATGCATTAAACATGCATTAATTGCTTGATGATATAATTTGCAAAAAAATAAGGCCATTGTGTAATTTTTGCAAACATTTAGACATTAAATACAAACTTAGCAAGCTTTGCTAGTAGACTAATGGCCACTCAAGCAATGAACACATTGTTGATGCATTCAATGCCTCCATAGTTGCTAGGACCTTGGTCAAACCATTTAGTTTTCCCTATAGCAGCGAGTGATACTTCTAGTTATCAACTATCAGAAACACACTAGTGAGCCACCTAGTAGTAGAGCATTGTACCTACCACTCTTACTGCGTTCATGCACTACACAGAATAACAAACATCAGAGAGGATAATCGAGAGCTAAAAACACAAAAGATTTTCAGCAAGCAATAAACAAACAAGAATAAGCAGAAATTAAACCCAGCTCTTGCCTCGGATTTCATGAATTAACTATGCATTCACTACTTTTGTACCCATCAACCCTTCAACACATCTCACACAATTTTCTTTGCGAGCTTTGTTGATACACTGGTAGCCACTCAAGCAATAAACACATAGTTAATGCATTCCATGACCCCACAATCCATAAGACCTTGCTCAAACCGTTCAACTTTGGGGAATGATGATAGTTCCAAGCTCTTTCATTAAAATATTGTAGCAACGAACATATTGACCCCAAATCCATAGATCCCTTATGTGTTTGGTGTGTTCTTTTTTAGGGGGAAACTCCCTTTTCCTTTTTTTTTCTTTTCATATACATCAAGTACATCCTAACTCAGAAACATATGACTTGGCATAGGGGCTTTCCAAGTTAGTTCTCATGTCTTTCTTTCTCTTTGCATTTTTCTTTCTTTCACTACTTTAAAGAACTTGCTCCTAGACTAATGTGTAGCAATTCCTTTAAAGTGGGGGGCAATACATTGGCACCATTTTGTTTGCATTCTTTGTTCTTAGTGTAGCCTTGTCACTTCATATGATGCGTTTGTTACTTTGTGGACAACATTGGGTATGATGTCCTTCATAAGTGTGATCTATCTTAGCATATTACATTCCTCTTAGTGGCCTGATGTGACAAACTACATCCCCTAAGTTATGAATCTTTTATTCTTTGATTGGTCCTCTCTTGAGACATTAGACAATGCTCCCTGGCTATAGAACTTGCATGAACTTAACAAGAATCCTTTGAACATCCCTTTACATTTTACACTTTTACATTTTTGCATTTTGCATTTTTCCCACCTTGCATAACGCAGCCTTGCATGCCTGTGGTACCTTGCTCTTTGTTCATTATTTCTAAGAATATAAAGCTTTGCTTGTCTCATGAAGCATGAACCATCATTTTTCTTTGGTGACCTTGTTAAAGTTATCGGAGGTATAACTTTAGCATGGTTGAGTGGGAAGCTCATTCTGAGGCAGACTTTCCCCATAGCCACCTTTGTGTTTGTGAGTGCATACCAACTAGCATATGTACTTCATCTTTTTGGGTCTTCTCACCCGTCAGATCACCATGAGTTCTATCGCCCAAGAGTGAGTACGCATTTCATTTTTCAAACAATCGGCCTAGATCTAATCCAAAACTAGTTAGACAGATGATCGAAGCTTTCATTCCTTTTTCATCATCATGTGTGTTCCTTTGTTCTTATGTTTAGTTTTCCATGGGATCTTCATCCTAGGGGCTTGATCATCCCTCTTGATCGTTTTCATTCCATCTTGCTAACTTAAGTTCATTGAAACCTCTCTCTCGATTTTCATGGCTACTTTAGTGTGAGTTTGAAGCAAGTTCATCCTCTCACTAAAGTGGGGGATAAATATGTCATAGAAAAATGGACCCTTGTCATTTTCATGGTCTTTTAGGCCCTTCCTCTTGATGTTTGGTCTATTTTGCTTTGATTCATTGATGTAATGTGGCTTGAACATTCACATTAGGTCCTTAAAATGCAAATAATGGCATCTTGTGAAGTTGTTGTAAAACATTTATACACTTTTCTAGACTCTATTCATTATAATTCACCTAAAAATCACCTTTTTACTCATCATCAAGTCCTATTTTGAAGTGGTGTAAAGTCTTGTAACAAGATTTCACACTTTTCTAGGCATAATTTCACTATTTACACCTTTCTTATACTTTATTTGACCCCTTTATTCCCTTATAAGGCTTAATTAAGTGCATTTTTGAATGTAAACCTGATAAACAACATTAAATATAACTTAATTCTAGACACCCACATTCAAGCCCAAGGTGGGACCCATTCGCCATGGGTGGCGAATGAGTCCCCCTTGGCTCCAAATTCAAAATATTTTAAATTTTCTTTCGGATTTTTATTCAAAATCACTTGATGTCGACATGTGATGAGGTATTAGCTGGTTACTAAGGCACAATATTGTATAAATTAGTGATTTTCATCTCATACAATCATACATCACATCCAAGCATTCAAGCACAAGTTTACAACATCAAATCAAGCATTCAAAGGCAACCATTGACATATCTTCAAATTTTCATCAACAAGGGTTTGGTAAGCTGATAGCATTTGCATGTTATTATTTTATCTTTCTCTTTCATTTCATTATTATATTATGGTTTTGATTACCAAAGTGGGGTTTGACCAAGGCAAACCCCTATTTGCTAACCCTCAACCATTTTCCCCCTTTGCGTATATGTTTTGTATGTAGATTTATCAAGAATTTAGGTGGTTAAAAGTGGAGAACAAGTCAACTAGGTGCTTCAAGTCAAATCAACCATATTTCAAGCATGGAGAAGACTTTTTGTCCATTTCCTACAAAATTGACTTCAACAACCTGACAAGCAGACATCCTTAGATCTGGTGTTGCAGAGTTATCTCCTGATTTCTCAAAATTTTGGGAGAGGATTGATTCACCATCAATGGCGAATGAGTCACACCTTAAGGTTGTAAATCTATGTTTTGTCATATTTCGGATCCCGACACTCAAAAACCTGCTCCTGACAGTTTTTACTAGAAGCGGGACTAATTTGCCATCAGTGGCGAATGAGTCCCACTAGTGATTTTTTGTGATTCTATACAACATTTAGTCCATTCTAGATTCCTCAATTCTTGCCCAGGTGCACTTTGATTCAGCCTTTCTCTTTATGTTTTGTATTTATTCATCTTTTAGTTCATTGTTTGCATATCATAGTGTGTTTTCCAAAATAGCCTAAGTCTTAGTTTTGCATTCATAATTTCTCAATTTCATAGTTTCGTTGCATTCATATCATTCCATTTAGTCCTAATTACATCACATTTCCTAATTTGAGTGAACTAGCTAGATTCTTTGGCCCTTTCTTTCTCCTTTTAAGTGAAAACCCCTAGAAGTGCTAGAAAGTCCTAGAGAGCCAAAAATCTACAGTTTAATAATAAACTATTTATCTTTTTTTCTATTGGTTGGAGCAGGTATATTATTCATTTTTGTTAAAATAAATTAGGAAAATAGGAGAACATTATATATTTTAAAAATATTTAATCAAGTGTTGGATGCAAATTGTGTCAGCTTTGGCAATGGGGTGGTAGATGCTAAAGTTGTCAATACATGTTTAATGTATTGAATTGTATGACTGGTGGGTCAGAAATAATATTTTGTAAGATGCAAATTACGTGATATTTGTAGGTGGGCTTGTGGGTAGGTAAGTTGTGAATGCATAGCGAATGCATGGAATTCCAGGGAAGTGATCAGTTTTATATGTGTTAATTTTCATTTGTTTATTATTTGTTGAGAAACTTGTGTGTTTTTAGCTTTGGATTCCCCTGTTCCATGGTTCATAGAAAGAAGGCAACAAAACTAACGAAAAAGGATTCACTAGTTAATAAGAACTTTATTCAAAGGGCTAACAACCTATTTAATAATAGACTTCCAGGTTTACTCAGCTATAACAATTGACTTAAAAATTGTCTTCCCTAGGATTTGCAAATTATACTATAATACATGAACCGATGGATAAATTTGCATCAATCCAGCATTATTACACATTTACACGTAGCAACTATGTCATTCTTACCATCCATGTGCTTAGTCCACCTGTGCCAGGTGTGCAGGGCGTGGGATCATACACAAGCCTTTCCATTTACACCTGTTTAGCATTGTAACCTTAGTTTGACAGAGTATTGCTATATCAACTATTGTGATTCATTATGTTTGTTGGCATGAGCATATCATGTTTATAAAGAAACTTTTTGGACGTTTTTGTGGTTTAAGATGTTGAGTTAACTTTGTAGACAATATATGCACACGTTTATTCAATGGATAGATGCCCTAAAAACTAAACCTAACTTAGAAATCCTACGAAGGTAGGTTACTATTGCAATCTTCCTATTTTCAATTGAAACATAATAAACAAAGCAAATTATCATAGAAATAACTGAATGTTGCATAGATTATAGTAATCAATTGATGCCCATATCAAATGCACATCCAATGATTTGCTCAAATTTGCAACAAAGTAGACCAATATGATATGTCACATTCTATGCTTCGCATACTATAATATTAAAAAAAATGAATTCATGAAGTTTTGACCAAGTTAAGGTGGTCAGACATACGATTTTTAATATTTTTTAAAAGTTGTAATAAAAAATTCATAATTAATTATTTACTTAGAAAAAAAATTACAAAAAAATATGCATCACATCGAGACATGAGTCCTCTACATATATCTAAAATATTATAAAAAAAATATTATCATTTTATTGTGGTTAGGATGGTCAGACAAACACCTACTTCTTATTTTTTCCCTGAAATTTAAGTACTACTACATTGAAATTTCAAATTTTCACCAACTAGATTTTTTTTTTTAAATAAACCTAGTATTTTAGAAGCTACATTCAATTTTCTATAGATTCTATTCTTACATATTTTTTAAATAATATAGATAACTTATTCAAATTTTTACATCAAGTTGCCTAACTCTGATTTTTCTAAATTATCACCACTTAAGGGCATATTTTTTCCATGATGATCCTGCACATACCCATGTGTAAGATTTAGCATATATACATATTAAGGACAATTAGAATTTTCAACAATCTAATATTGTATGAATTTTGAATGGAAACAAGATATCAAAATATAGAAACGATAGACGTTGATAGGTATGAATATGCAAACTTCTTACAAGTCCGCAATATAGACAATGTATTAAAAAAACAACAGGCTATGTAGAGTAGGCACATTTAAGTACAACGTTGGAGATTGCTTGTTTGACTCGTTACAAGTACTACTGAACAATCAGTATACATCAGTTGAGCTATGGAGAGGAATAGTAGATTAATTCTTAAGTTGCTTTGCAAAATGAGATAAAGATGCAATTAGATTATACAACCTTGCACTAGACCTTGAAATTCTGTATATACTGCACAAAGTGCATGACCGGGACACATACCTATGCAACATGTGCCTTTTCATGAAACTAGATGTCGAGAACAACAAAATTGGCTTATGGGGAGACATATTTTGTATTCAATGGCTATCCAAATGGTTGAATATACAAATATGTGTTTGGTCAACAACATCAAGGAAAAAGTACTTGCACTTTAACAATGTAGCCATTTTTCCAACATATTCCATTATGCTCCATGATGTAACCCCTCAAAATGGGAATTTTGAACCGCTTCTAAGGATTCAACCACACAATCCAAATGGCCAGCAGCCAATAAGGTTAAATCAACTTTAAAAACTCATTAGAAACAATACACAATACCAAACTACCAATGGAAACAAAAAGAAAAAGCTAGACAATAACAAAAGCAATTCCATTCATACAATCAAACAAAAGTATCTCAATCATAACTCTTTTGTAAGACTGCATCACCTTAATAGCTTTATTAGAAATAGCAATAAACAAAATCAACCTATACCTATGAGATCAAATAAGGGAAAAATGTTAGCATTAGAGCTTTACGAAAGAACAATTCAAGATACACCAAAATACACATGCACAATCTACCAAATGTTGTGTTTTAGTAAAGATACTAGAATATTCAAAAACAAGCAGAAGGAAATATATTATGAACTAGTATAGTCAAGATCCAAAGCATTGACAGATTACATATGTCATATATTCTACTCCACACTAAAATAGTCCATGATACCAAAGTATGTTGTCCCACACAAAATCTGAACTAATAAACCATGTTGTCATATGTCGAACTTCTGTCCCGACTAGAAGAATGACTTGTGTCACTTAGAATTGCATTTGCACGAATATGTAAACTAGGGTACAAAAGATCTCAAATAGGTCTAACACGCTCCATCATTAATGTCCCTGTTGACATTAGCATTATACAAAAAGTATTACCACAATCAGCTAACAACACACAAACAATCGTTGTTTCACTCAAAAGACGATTGGAATACAAAAATTCATTTCAAAAAGGCATGGTATGGCCCAATCTTGTCATGGAAGCTTTGGCTCAATTGTCAAAAACAACACTATACAAAATGAAAAATGTCCAAATAAACAAAGATTGGAAACATTTTTTGCATACCAATGATGAACTTGAAGAGAATATTGGGCCTGTCACAATTGAAACTGAGTCAAATAGTGACAAAGAACATGAGAACCCATCTGAAACCCTTGTCCATGGATTCACTAAATCTAGAAGTATACATAGCATGCAAGGAAAAATAATTGAAATTGCACCTACAGAACAAAACTATCCAGTAGGTATCTTTAAAGACAAATACGTTAAGGAGATGAATTTCCCAACATTATTCTTTGGAAAGCCACGCGATGATGACATTCTAAAAAACTTTACATACCATAAAATGGCACAATGGGAAGTTTTACAATCAAATAGAAATTTTTCATATCATATGACAATCATATTTTTCAAAACTATCAAGATACTAATACTACAAGTCTTGTCTACAACATGTCCATAAGAATACGAAAGGGCTAACTAAAAGGACACAAGCTACTTGCCAAGGATGTGAAACACAAACCAAACCTTGAGAGAATTCTAAAATCAGATATTGGGTATATTGACTTCAAAAGAATAAGAATATCCCCATATTAGACACAACTTAAGAAAAATATTTTTGCAATGATACAATAGCTAGGACCACCGACTTTCTTCCTCACTTTTACTAGCGCTAAAAAAAATCGGGATCCTTTAATAAACACGCTACAAGAATTACACAATCAACATCAATCAGGTCAAAAACAACAAGAGTCAATTTCTCAAAAAAATATTGACAAATTCGAACTGATTAAGAAGGATCCTATTACTTGTGTACGGTACTCTAGACATAGAATTAACGCAATGAAAAAATTGATGCTTACTAATGACTCTATCTTTGGAAATGTTATTGATTACTTTTTTGTGAAGTCCTGAGTTCCAAAATTGAGGAAATGAGCATGATCATATGCTAATATGGGTGAAAAATGCACCAATCTACATAGAAAAGAACATAGACATCATAACTTTTGTCAATAAGTACATTACTTGTAGCACGGATCATTTGCAACCTAACTTGGCTAGTTTACAAAGGCATCACCACACAAAGAGATGCAGGAAACCAAGGAAAACACTTTACAGATACAATTTCCCTTTTCCATTGATGTGAAAGACACAAATACTTTCACTAATAGTAGAAAAGACTGAAACAATAACTTCAAATACTGTCAACAATTACTCGATACTTCAAAAAGAAAACTATGACAAAGAATACACTTTAGACATGTTTTAAATGACATAAACATAATTGAAACTGATTATATAACAGCTTTGAGCTCTACACTAAACAGGCCAACACTTTTCTTACAAAGAAAACCATTGGAAATATGGAACAACAATTTTACAAGGAAAATGTCGCACCTTTGGAAGGCCAATACAGATTCCCATTCCGTGTTTAATGCATATGCTGCAACAATGTACTGCAACTCTTACATTGCAAAAGTAGAAAAATCAATGATATATGCATTCAAAAGAATATGTAAGGACCACTAGCAAGTGAATATTGATGAAATAAAAATGATAGGTAAACTTGGAAATGCATTGTTGAACTTGTAACAAATGTTAGCACAACAAGTTGCTCATAGTTTTTTATCACTTCCACTAAAATTTAGTTCAAGAAAACACATTTTTATTGACATGTGGTCCTATAGTAACCGTACATTCATTCTCAAATCCGTCAAACAATTAAACAATGAACCAAATGAATTAGAGAACATACTCTCAAAATCTATAGTAGACTATGTTGGAAGAATGAAGAACATATCTTTATGCAACTTTTGTGTTGTCATTGATGTCACCATGTTATATGAGTTGCAACTGTAAGTTTAAGTTCAAGTTTTACCTAGTAGCCTGAACTGGTATGCAGTTACTATCCTCTGGTATTTTGGTCTAGAATCCTCCGTTGATGATTATCATTGCTTGAGGTTTTGGGAAATGGTTTTTGGATGTTGGAAGCTTGTATGTTTAGAATCTCACGTACATAGGTGCTCGTATGGAAAATTGGTGTTACTCTATTATTGCATTTTTGCTATTAGGTCTATCTTTGGCCGACCTAATCTATTGTTGATATTGTAATGAATTAATTTTTTGGTGCAGTTGTATGAGTGACCTATCTTGAGTCCATTCCAACATGTTGTAGCATGCTACATGCTTGAATTTTTTTGGAAAGGTTTTGTGCATGCTTGAAACTAACATTTGATCATTTTAGCAAATAAGGGATGCATCTAATTAGGTCATCCTAATTAGATGCATCCCTTATTTTTCAAAATGATCATCTGTCAGCTTCAAGCATGTACAAAAATTTTCCAAAAACAATTCAAGCATGTAGCACGCTACATGTCAGCATGGACCCAAGATAGGTCACTCATATGTTCACACCACAAAATTAATTCATTACAATATCAACAATAGATTAGGTCGGCCAGAGATAGACCTAATAGCAAAAATGCAACAATAGAGTAATGCCAATTTTCCATATGAGCACCTGTGTTTGTGAGATTCTAAAGATACAAGCTTCCAACATCCAAAAACCATTTCCAAAAACCACAAGCAATGATAATCATCGGTAGAGGATTGTGGACCAAAATACCAGAGGATAGTACCTGCATATCGGTTCAGGCTACCGGGTCAAACTTGAACTTAAACTTACAGTTTTAACTCATATAACATGGTGACATCAATGAAAACACAAAAGATGCATAAAGAGATGTTCTTCATTTTTCCAACAATCTCCCCCTTTTTCATTGATGGAAACATGTGCCAAAAGAATTTACAAACCACCTATGTACAACACACTCTCCTCTTTTATCTCCATAACATTCTCTCCCCCTTTTTTAAGCAACATATTCTTTTATTTCCTCTTTACAATATTCTCTCCCTTTTCTCTCCCCCTTTGACATCAAGGAAAAAGGGTAGTCCAAAAACATGAAAATTGAAAAACATTACCCAGAGGATAGAGATCCTTGAAGCTCCTTAAGAATACATTGCCAAGTTGACTTACCATTCTCCCAACTCTCCTTAGAGGATATTAACATTTTGTTCAGAGACTCTAATTTCATTAGACTTTCTTCTGCATCATCCAGAGTACCTGGAGTCAGATTGAACTTATCTAATTTCTCTTCATTTTCCAAAGCATTGGCAACTAGAGTGTACTCCATTCTCACAAGGTCACCTAGTTGACTGAATCTTCTGATGATCTCTTCCTTCTGCTTCTGTAAAATAAAGAATTTTTCCTTGTGAGTAGAGATGGCATTCCAAGTTGACCCGTCTCTATCTTTAGATGCATTGTAAGTACTGGAAACATATTTCAACTCGGAATCAATGGAGTCCATGAGATCTTTTATGCTTTGTGTGGCATCTTGCCACCTTATGCAAGAAGAAAATACAATATTTTCTTTAGATTCACAAGCTTGCACAAATTCTAGACTCTTTTTCACATTGGTGTGTGCCAAAGAACACTTATCATGAAGTGCTAATAGCCTTTTCTCTGCCAATTTCTCCTCAATCTCTTTCCTTGTCTTCTCACCAAGTTTGGAGGCATACTCCTTAAAGGAGTCCAATAGAAGTTTCAAATTCTCTACTGGAGTGAGAGATGTATCAACTGATGTACCAAGGGTAGCCTCCTACAAAGCTTTGATGGCATCATAAATAAGCTTTGTCCCCTTTTGATGTGTTTCTAAAATTTATCTTCTTCCAGATGCTTGCAATGCATCCCCTAGCACCAACTGATGAACAGGAGAAATATTATCCAAGTCCTACCTTGAATCATGGGGAGTTGTAGAAGTTCCAGAGGAATCACCAGCTAGAATTTGATCTACTTGGATAACTAGCCTTTCAAAACATCATCGTCGGAGGAGGATTCTCCAGGAGACCTTTGTGAATCTACAACCTGCCTTTGATTTTCTTCATTCTTCCTGGAAGAATCCCCATTTCTTTCTTCTTCCTCTACATTTCTTTCTTCCTTTTCTTTTTCTTCTTCTTTTTCATCTTTGTTTTCTTCTTCACCTTCATCTTTCTCCTTTTCTTCTTCAATATGCTTCGGAGAGACAACATCATATTTTTCTAGTTCAACTTCTTCCTCATTCTATTTCACTATCTCCAAAGGATCATTTGAAACACCTATATCCTGAAGGATATCTGTATCATTTATTTTCAAAAGAATGTTTGTACCACTTATACCAAAAGGAATGTCTTCCTTTGCCTCTGTCGAAACTTCTTCTCCTTATTCAGGTGCAGAACCAAATGGAAGTGCACCAAACATGCCATAGTTCTCAGCCATACCTCTAATGGCTTCTGTAGTTTCTTTCCTTATTTTATTTATCTGCTTCTTATCCTTTGTCATCAAAGTATTCACTCTTTTCTTCATCTGGAACATCTTTGAGCATATCTTTTTCAGGGTTTCCAAATCATTTGGGGTCAAGGAGGACCTAATTTTCTCAAATTCCTCTTTTCTAATGTTTTCTTCTAATTCAATAGCCTCTTATCTCCTTTTCATCAGAGCTTCCCAAATTTTCTCAAGAACATTCTTCTTAACATCATCCCAATTGACGTCCAAAGTAATGTCATACTGAATGATAGCCAAAATTAAAGTTTTCTTGTCCTCTCTACCTACTTGATCATAAATTTCTACAGTAGGTTGTAGCATATCTTCAAAATGAATCAAGCTATTGACCAAAGCCTCTAATCTAAGAGGGGAACCAAGTCTTACCAAAGATTCCTTTTGTTCTTCCTAGTCTGGAGAAGCTTCTTCTAATACTTTTGCTTTCTTTCATTCTAGTTTGGTATGCACATGAATACCTAAACCCTATTCTTCATCTTCTTCGGAGGACGACACATACTGGAATCTTTTGCTACCAATACTTGCTTCCTATGAAGCACCTTTACAGAGGACATGCTTCCTCTCTTCTTTCTTACCAATTTTGTTTCAAGGTCTTCCTCCTTTTACTCTTGTTCTTTAGTTATGCTAAGGTTTTTTTCCCTTGTTGCTTTTTCTTTCTTTCCTCTTTTGGATGGTGTCACCAAAGGAGTTTCTTTCCTTTTATCAAATCTTGTATTGGGTCCAAAAGGAGTCGGGCCTTTACCTTTACCAGAAGCACTGGGCTCAGCCTTCACTGCAGGGGTTGTAGAAGGAGTAGTCCTACCAGATCTCCTTAGTCCCGATGATTCTCCAACCACCTATTCTCCCATGGCTCTACCTTGTGCAATTTGTTCATCACTAAAGCCAGCCTTCCTAAGAATTTCATTTACATTCTTTCTCATCACAGGCTCCTTATGATTCAAACGAACTTCCAAGGATTTTTCTACATTTAAGTGCCAACTCTTGGTTCACTGGTGTCTTTAGGAATTTTCAACAAGAATTGCACATAACCTTCAGCTTCATCCTCTGTAATCTCATAACCCAATGGTTGAATCCATACAGTTTAGGGTTCAACAACTTCAATCATGCACTCATTAGAGGAGACATGAAATATGATATCATTTTTGTACTTCTCAACAATCTTCTTTGGAATCCTTTCTCTTTCATTCATGTTGCTCTTGAATACAACAAAGAATGTTGATAGAGCATTTTCTTGACTCTTCAAATCACCCAAACTATGCATATAGTCAAAAATTTGATGAGCAACCAGTCTAGATGTGTCCCAAATCACCACATCATCTCTTTCGGGAAGTCTCCTATGGAAATAGAACATCATGAAAACAATCAAGGAGCCAAATTTGAAAGCATGTTTCTTCTCTCTTGTCATCTTCAAGTTCTCAAACAAATTTTTCCAGAGAAGATGTGGGAAGCTTTAATGAAAAGGAGGTAAAAGGATGTTGAATTGGAAGAAAAGATCATAAAAGAGGCATTTGAGAAAATTGGGTCAAGTCCTTGACCCCAAATGATTTGGAAACCTTGAAAAAGATATGCTCAAACATCTTCTAGATGAAGAAAAGAGTGAATAGGGTGATCCCACAATAGTGGTTTACAATTTTTGGATAAACTGGACACTGAAATAATTTTTTAAAACTAAATCTTCACATTCGGCACCTATAGGGCTAAACCAGTGAATAATTTGAAGATGATGCAAACTAGAGTCTCTCAATTTTGTTTGTAGATTCTAAAAAAAATCAAAATTTTTGGAATCAAATTCCACTTCTTTTCTATCTCCCGAAAACTAGTTTTTCAAAACAACATTTTTAAAAAGTGACGCACACCATATAAGTATAACTTTTTTCCATGAAGGATAAAATTCTAGTTCTTCAATTTAGATTTGTAACTACAATATCTAGTGCTTCCACTTGGTTAGATAGTTTTTATTGAATATTTTTTCTTTAATCAAGTTTCAAAGTCAAAACCAATTACAATTATATTAGCCACCATATAATGCATAACTTTTTGTATATATCGAAATTCAATTTTTTTTTCTATTGGATCAAGGACTTCAATATTTGGTGCACTCATATTTTAATTTTTTTTGATAATCTGCTATTTTTCCACATGTGCAAAATAGAGACCTTCATTTTGATGAAAAACCTATGTTTAATAAAACTAAAAAATCAAATACATAATGAAACCAAAACATATTAAAATTATATTAGTTGGATAGCTCGTTAGGACTACGATTCAGTTGGGTTTGTGAATATTCCTCCATTTTCATCCTCAAACTGAGCTCGTGCCAAAATTTAAGTTTTTTTTGTCTCGGGGTAAGAATAGACCCCCTAGGGTTCGAACGAACTCTAGGGGTTCGCTTGAACCAAGGTTCAAACCCTAGTTATTCGAACCCCCTTCTATAAGGGGTTTTGATGTCTTTTTTGGAAAGTATTAAGAGGGTTCGGCCGAACCTAGGTTCTACCAAACCCCTAATTGGTTCGTTGAACCAATAGGTTCGAGAACCCCTAAAATCAAGTTTTTGCCATGCATTCATTTTTTGTGAGTTTTCATTCCTCACTTCAATTGTAAACACTATTGTGGCTTCACCCAATACTTTGATGACAAAAGATAAGAAACAGATAAAGAAAATAAGGAAAGAACCTGCAAAAGCCATCAAAGGTATGGATGAGAACTATGGCATGTTTGGTGATTCCTCTGGGTAATGTTTTTCAATTTTCATGTTTTTGGACTACCTTTTGTCCTTGATGCCAAAGGGGGAGAGAAAAGCGAGAGAATGTTGTAAAGAGGAAAGAAAAGAATGTGTTCCATAAAAAAGGGGAGAGAATGTTATGGAGAGAAAAAGGGAGAGTGTTTTGTACATAGGCGGTTTATAAATTCTTTTGGCACATGTTACCATCAATTACAAAGGGGTAGATTGTTGGAAGAATGAAAAAAAACATCTCTTTATGTAACTTTTGTGTTTTCATTGATGTCATCATGTTATATGAGTTGCAACTACAAGTTTAAGTTCAAGTTTGATCCGGTAGCTCCTGAACCGGTATGCAGGGACTATCCTCTAGTATTTTGGTCTGCAATCCTCCACTAACGATTATCATTGCTTGTAGTTTTGAGAAATGGTTTTTGGATGTTGGAAGCTTGTATGTTAAGAATATCACGTACATAGGTGCTCGTATGGCGAATTGGCATTACTCTATTGTTGCATTTTTTCTATTAGGTCTATCTCTGGCCAACCTAATGTATTGTTGATATTGTAATGAATTAATTTTTTGGTGGGTCCATGTATGAGTGACCTATCTTGGGTCCATTCCAACATGTTGTAGCATGCTACATTTTTTAATTGTTTTTGTAAAGTTTTTGTACATGCTTGAAGTCGACAGTTGATCATTTTGGCAAGTAAGGGATGCATCTAATTAGGCTAACCTAATTGATGCTTGCAGATGAATAAAATATATATGTTGGATAGTTTTGTGATTGATAATGTTAAGTTGAGAAAGAGAAGAAGACAAGTATTCAAAAATGATGAAGTGTGTTAAGTCAGTTTACTGAGCATCAAAAGAACTAAATCAACACTTGTTAGGTGTAACTTTATTTGTTAATTTTATGGTTGTAAGCCATTTTGTCATTATATCTTTTTAGGAAGTGAGCCTCCCATTTTGGACAGTGAGTCTTGGCAGTGAGCCATCCTTTGTAATATCTTATAACTAGTTATACCATATTGTGAGCTAATTCTCACCGTGGTTTTTCCCATTTTGGGTTTTCCATGTAAAAATTTTGGTGTTCATGTGTTGTGTGCTTTTGTGCTCTGTTGATGCTTCTGCTTATTTTTATTGTTATATGCATTAGAGTATTTGGATGGTATTTATTCAATAAGTTTAAGAAGATACTAATTCACCCCCCTCTCAGTATCTTGGGTATTCAATAGACTTTTATTTAATATGTCCTCAAACATTGATAGACATATATCTTACATAATTCATTTCAAGTTACAATAAAAATGGAACTATAGTTGACCCAAAAACTAAACCAAGTGTAATGTGGTTTATTAACTTCAACAAGCACTTTGATCTGAAGAATCATTGTATAGATAAATTAATGCTTTATGTACCATTTACAATGAATGGGAGTAAATTTAAACAAAAATTTGACTCATGGGAACATGCATACATGCACCATGAAAAAACCATTATCAAAAATATGCAAAGTTTACTCGCAACACAAGTTCTACATGGGGTGACAGAAAAATAACTCAAAGATGTTGAATCCCTTGATGATGGCAACAACGATAACTCATTGACAACAAGAAAAGCTAGGAAAACAAAACAATATGGCATTCAAATAGATCTTCCAAACATAGGGTGCATAAAACCAAATACAATGCCACACAATGCATTTGAAATTGCTAGGCACCCACAAATAATTGACAACAATGAATACTACAAACTAAGGAAAATGTTGAACAAAGAAAAACAAGCAATTGTTAAAGATGTTCTAATGAAAAAGATGAATAACATTGACAAGCCTTTGCATTTTTTCTTGACTGGTGGAGTTGGAACTAGAAAGAATTTCACTGCAAAAGCCATATACCAAGCTCTAATTCACATTTATAGCAAGTCTATTGACAACAATCCATACAAACCAAAGGGCTTATTGACTATGTATATAGGTAAAGTAGCTTACAACCTAGGTGGAGTCACATTACATTCAACATTTCACATACCAATTAATACATCATATTTTCTACCCTTGGCTTTTGAAGCACTGGACACTATGTCTAAGAACTATGGTCAATTGCATGTGCTCCTTATAGACGAAATCTCACTAGTAGGCTCAACATTTCTATGCTACATTGATAGACGACTACAAGACATAATACAAATTCCTACAATGTACTTTGGAAACCTTGATAAAATATTTTGTGGTGATCTCTACCAAGCACAACATGTCCTTAACTCTATTGTATTTGAGAATAAACCCACTATAACTAAACTGATGCCTTACAATTTTGGGAAAGACAATGTAAAATGCTACTCATTGGTCGTAACTATGAGACAAAAGGATGAAAATTTTATTGCAATCCTTAATAGAATATGAGTAGGCTTACAAAAAAATGATGACATAGACTATCTTAACCAATTTTTCTTCCATCTTGCACCTTTAGATCCATCACTTCCATACTTGTTCTATAGGAAAGCTAATGAAGATGCGCACAACCATAGAATGCTATTGGCCATTTCCAGTCAAATGATAGTGTTAAATGCAATAAAGAGCATGAGGAAAACTATAATACAATACAACTTTACAGCCATGCAACCACTCTTCCACCTCAAATATACTTGAAATAGGATATCCTTGTTGAAATCTATGCAGGCACCTATAATACACAAGATGGCCTAGTCAACAGTTTTGACGGAATATTTACAGCATATACAACACATAATGGCATTGATGTTGTTTGGCTCAAATTTACTGATCCAACAATTGGACAACAACAATGCACAAAACTAGCACAATACTATACTAATCTCATTGATAAAGAATGGATTCCTATATTGCGCATTGCTAGAGCCATACAAAAAAATTCAACGAACAAGAAAATTACAATTAAAAAAAAACTCAATACAACTAGCATGTGCACGAACCATCCATCAATCACAAGGGCTAACAATGCAAGCTTTGTCTTTTGATCCAACAGGAATAAGACAACATGGCTTAATTTATACAACACTATCACGAACAAAGACAATAGAATCATTATTCCTACTAAAACCTTTAACTAAAAAAAATTTAAAGTTAAGGACAAGATACATCTAGAAATGTATCGCCTCTAGTCAACTACACAGTGGCAACTCGATATTCAAACTACATGTCCACATGATACAGCACAAATGCTTCTATGCACACTAGACACTCGTACATTAAATCCACATGCACACAACATTGCCAATGACTATGAAACAATGCAATCTAACATTTTATTTTTACAATAAGTACACGTGCATATCTTACAACCTAATATATTATCGCAATATTTTAATACCTTTGGTATGAATATGATACATGGCATAACAACGTTTACCAAAAAAAAATTGTTTGTATCAAAAGCAAAAGAACACAACTCTATAAATATTGAAGCCATCACAGTCACAACTGCTACGCACCAATGAACTTGATATTTGTAATATTTATGCAAGGCCTAATCCTCCCATACAAGAAATTTTTGCAATTCTACAAGCTATAATTGCATACGCAAATATAAAAAACATATTGTACATTGTAGGTGACTTTAATATCGACATGTGTTCAGAAAATAAAAGCAAAAGAACACTCCACAATTTCATGCAAACTAAAAAAATTCATTTTTTGTTAAACAAATCACATAGTCTACACAAGCCGCTCATTGACCAAAATTGGTCAAATTCAATCACAAGTGTATGCAATATTTATAGATCAAAGGCATATTGGACTGACCACTTTCCTATTTTCTTAAAATTCCACCTTGCCCATTGAATCAGTTCAACAGTACAACATATATAAGCATATATTAGTAATACATTCTCCAATGGATTTTCTAATACTATATCACTATCTTGTAGGAAAATGATGGATCAAACAAAAAGACCACAACAGCAAGCACAAGACATGGAAGAAGACACAAGAAAATGGTAAAAAACTTATCCTATTTACCTATCACATGCATTCTTGTATTGTCCAAATATAAGATTTGCATTTCTCTTGGTGTTTGCAGAAATTCAAAAAGACCATATCAATTGAAGAGTTAAATGCAAAAAAAGCTGGTGACACATTCCCAAGTGATGTCCTTGTTGTCGACAAAGCAACATTGGACAAAGTCAATAGAACATGTGAAGTATTGCATGCAGATCTCACAGATCTTAAAGAAGAAATGACAATTACATCAAATATCAGTGGATACCTTGTGCAAGAACATGAGCACAAAATAGTTCCAGGATTGGGAGTTATCAAGCTTCCAAATTGTACCTAGAACAGATTCTGACAAAGGAGACTGTGATTGCATACTGATATTGACAGACACAAGCACAATTGAAAGCATGCCTTGCTTTTCTACAAAATATTACTTCATTCTAGAAACAACTATCAGCCAACTACTATCAGCCACAAATCAGTATCCAATTTGAACAATAGGTGCTTTGGTTGTGGGCGCTAAGAAAGTAGGCAACCAATATGCAATTGATATCAAAGATGGCATAGCAGAATCTGATAGAGCATAGGTACAAATGTCTCCCCAACATATGCCACTAATCCATTTTAACATTTTTTATAGCATTGTGGTCTTTAATAAAATTTCTTTGTAACAAAGACTAACTTTCTCATTTCCATGCAACTGCAACTACATCCATCTCATGAACAACAACACTTGCAAATAGAGGAACTGCTACACAAGAACAAAACCCCGGCTTTTCTTTTCCAGAATATCCTAAAAATCATTTATCAAAAGAACATGTTCCACATGGATCGATCAACATTTATTTGCAAATTTAATAACAAGAGAACATTGGAAAAGTTAGCTGCTTTGCTGCAATCAACATTTAAGGCGAATTTTTAAAATATTTTGGCACTTTCATTTAATTTTTTTCCAAACCGCCCCTTCTAACAATCTATGTTCACATGTTTCAGGTTTCAAGCACATTAAAAGCAGCAAACGCACTTTCAAATCCATTTGAAGCCTTTTTCCCTTGAGTTGCAAATATAAATTCAACACTTACGACATGCTCCAATAGGAAACTTCTCATTGTAGCCAATGTGACAAGGAAGTGAGTTACATATACTCACTTCATCCTAAAGCTATCATCATAACAAATGACAAGCAAACAATCCATTGTTTAATCCGAAGCAATGTCCTACATGACAACTCTTGTCTTCCCTTCAAGACATGAAATATGAAGACTTAATCAAGGACAAATCAGTAGTTATATTTGCACTACAAGACTTTGTCACCAAAGTCCATTTTACCCTCAATCAAAACAATGTCATCACAAATGCTATTTTCCTAACTAAATAAATGGTGTATGCCACAGCAAGGTAAAAAACAATACTGATACAATTACTTTTCTCGCTCTTCAATTTCCAAAAAATGTTTAGAATTATATAAAAAAAATTGCTTACGTAGTAACCATAATAATGACATTGCAGGTGACGAAGAACAGAAGCAAGTAAAAGGCTACTTGCCATTGCATCAACCTGCACTTCTCTTTTTTGTTATGCTTTTGTTCCTGGCTCTTTCACCTATATCACTATATCTCATGTTTTGTGACTTAAAACTTCTTGGTACTTTTATTTTACAGTCGACATCTTTTCCCTTTATATGCTAGACAATACTTTATTTTCTTGTGTTACATGTTTAAATGGATTAAACTCCGGTGTTACAGCTTTTTACTATGCAATATATCAGCAATATAAAACATACATGTTTTTAAAGGGCAAGTTGCTACTGCAATTATTGCATTTCAGTTTGAAATACTTAGTTGGGAAATCAAATTTATTTGATAAATTTTATAATGTGTTTCTATTTCACTTATTTGCTTACACAAAGAACAGTAGCAGACCTACTCCATGCAATAGAAAAAAAGATGAATGATATATTTTAGACATGAAAGATTCAGTTGATACTTGATTGAGTTCTCTTTCAGCTAATTTCCCAGTTACTTAGTTTATGTGGATAAATCAGTAAGCAACAACATCCACTTTATGACAAAACATAGTGAATGTATTAGGCACATTTACTATTGCATTTGCTAAATCTTCTTTTGAAATAGTTGCTTGATCAATGAAATTGAATTGTTTAAAATATTTTTGTCTTTTTCATATAGTTGGGATTTAAGGACATGTATTTTTGTGTTTAAAAATTATAATTTATCTCTTTTTCTATTGTGTTTGAAAATTATAATTCATTTTCATTTAAGTAAATTAGGAAAATAGGGATACATTATATATTGTGACAAATATTTAATCAATGCATGCAATATGTGCAAGGCAACAAGACCCAAAATTTCATTGACAAACATGATATATTGTTGCTAATCAAAGGCACCATATCTAAACAGGAATGCTTGTGTATTCTTTGACGTCCTGCACACATCATATAGATGAGCCAGATGCATCGATGCTAAGAATAGTATGAATCTTACATGTAAATGTGTGACAACATTCAGTTGAATCTGCAAATCTTGTGAACAAGATTTTGCAAATCAATTCTTATAACTTACCAAGACTTTGTTATTTGTTATTAAATATGCTGTTAGCTCTTACAATTAAGTTTTTATTAATTATTGTTCCTTTTTTCATTTGTTTTGTTTCTCTTTCATACAAAAAAAGGAGAAATGTCCCCATCCTATTATGCTCCTACAACAGTAAACATTTTAACCAATTTCACACATGCAACAATTCTTTTTTTGACAAAGGTTACAATGCTAGATATGTGTAATTATTTCCTTTGGAATTTATACACACTAAGCAATTGAGAATCACGAAACAAAAAAATTGAATACTTTGAACAAGGTCTTGTCGACTGTGAAGTCATTTAATGCAATAGTTATAGATTGATCGACAGACGTCCCATATCTAATGTACATCATACAATTCCAATAGTGACCTTTCTCGATTGCAACAGTTCCTAGTCCCTCAACGAAACGGTCTTTCTATTCTCCAAATTTTCTTGAAACAATTTTAGTGTCAAAAGCTAACTCAATGATTACAATAGTAACTTGTTGCAATTGTATTCATTCTACAAAGTCACTTGAGTAGCAACCCTTTCCCTAGTATCAGTACATATGTCTTGAAGCAACTACAAGCATTGTTTGTTGTTATAAACCCTAATTGTATAAATGACTACAGTAGAAAACATATGACATGGAGTGGTTGAAGCCAAGGAACTTATTTTGAAATTTCTAGATACCCATTTGGCAGATTCCTGTTCCAGCAAAGTTTCCCGAAACTGGGACTAAGTCGCCCAGCCTGACATAAGCGTCCCAATCAGCATTTTCAGCCAATTTTTCAGGATTCCAAAATCTGCCAACATTAAGCTTCAAATTCCAGGTGCACCTCTTTCATTTTGTTCTGTTATTTCATCATTTAGTTGCATTTTTAGGCATTTCTGCATATCACACAGTGTTTTCCAGCACTTTACATTTTCAAAATTTTGCATCATTAAGTTATTGAATTTTCATATCAGAGCATTAGAGAATCTTAATTAGGCATAATACATCTCATATACATTGACTTTGAGTGTAAACCCTTGCATTTTGGACCCCATCTAGTCCCATTTCTCCTTTTAGGTGAAAAACCCTAGGAGGAGCAAGGCATTGTGAGAGTAATCCAAAATCATCATTTACATGTTGGTTCTATGGATAATCATCGATTTTCTCTTTGTAGGTTCGTATGTTAGAGATTTGAAAAGTGAAAAAATAAACACACATTTGTCAAAGACTGAAAATTAAAAAAAAACTACTAATGACATTTGGTGCAGGACGTTTTTTGAAGACTTGATCTTTAAAACCGACTATCTTTTAGTATAGAAAACACTTCAATTGGTGCTTAAAAAGAACAATTGTCTTCTTTCATATAGATTTAATTAGGGGGAAATGAACCACCATTTTATATTCTTGAAGGGGTGGTAGGTATTATGCCTTGGTGGGAAAAAGTACTCACCCCAAGAGAATGACCCAACTGGTATATCAATTTGAATGTTGAGGAAATCTCAGCATTATAGGTGCTCCTATAGACAAGCAAGTGATTCTCCTTATAGGAGTTAATCTTTCCTCTTGTGTGGCCACCTAAACAAGTGCCTTGACTAAGAAACCATTTGTTTAGATTGCCAAAATCCTTCTATTTGCTAGTGCAAGAGGTCATACCTCTAAAGCCAACCCACATACTTAGGGTTCTTAGTAGAGATAGAAAATTATCAAGAAGTGACTACCTAGAATTCAGAACTTGGTATGCCTGAGAAGTGAGTGCACTGTAAGGGGGAGCTTGTGCTACCAAGTTCATAGGCTATCAGCTCTAAATAAGTGCGGATAGAGAAATCCAAGTGGGAACTCAGCAAATATTATCCTTTCCAACCCTAGGATTGTGATGATTGTTTTCATCTTGAATCAAGAACAAACTAAAAAAAATTCTATCTATTGTGTCTTGCATGTGTGCTTAAAAACAAACATCACACCTAGTAATTTGTAACACCTCAAAATATTCCCAAAACCATCAACCATACATATCTAACTGCTATCCTCCATATTAATCCCCGACCTATGAACGAAACCAGAGGATTGAATATCTTGACCATCATTTGAAAGAGCTTAAAAAACAACTAGAATGGTCCCAACATTTAAATGAAGTGATGCAATCATCTCATAAGCCTTTATCCTCACCCAAAACTACATCATCCAAGTTCAATGTCCATGATTTTCTGCAAAGGCTAAATGAGAAACCCAAATCTAAGCCTCAAACACAAATAATATTGTGCAATCCTACCATTTCATTCATCTTTCTTCATCCCCCACAAGTCAAAATAAACCTCATGAGTCTTTCACCCAAGTTAACAAATCTATCCAACCATCCTCTCCTATCATACCATCTACATCTAATGATTCATGTCAATCTTTTAGTCCAAATCATGCTAGCATAGACTCCCCTACACATCAAGATCAAATTATTCTTTCTACTCCATCCAATGATACCAAAATTCCATAAGCCCTTCCAATATTTAACCAAGATCCCATCTCTCAAGAACCTCATGATGATCCCCTTATCTTTTTTTGTTTCATCCAAGATGATCCCCTTCCATATCAAGAGAAAAGTATCCTTCCAAGTCCTCCTTCCACCTCATCTAATGAATCCATACCATCTCATGATTCCATTGCATCCCAAGAGCATGATATTTCTTCCATCATATCCAATGATGTCCTACCATCTGATGATCAAGATCATATGCTTTCCACAAAATCTTAGGATTCCCTTCCTCATCAAGATCAATATATACCTCCATTCAAGGATACCCTTTCATTCCATGATGATGTATGTCCTTCTCACATGATAAAGATATGCCTTTCATACCACTTCATGATGGTTCCATACCTAATAAATATCAAGCTACTCCATCTCCTACACCTAGTGATCCTTTTCCAAGTCAAAATCAAAGTACCCCATCATCCCCATGACAAGATCCTATCATTCATCTTGATTCCCCTCATGCTCACAATCCTCCACAAGAGTCTATCACCCCTATTCAAGCTATCCATGATCCCCTTACCTATCAAATGGGTTCCCTCACTTTTATTCAAGGTGGTTTACTCCAATATCTTGTTATTCCTTCCATATCACATCCAGCCTATGATGGACTTGCATCTTGTTTCATAAATAATACATATCCTATTGGCAAACGTATGTGTCAAAGTATGAACTACCAAGGAAAATGATTAGGCCTTCATGAACAAGGTATCCTAGAACCCCTTTATATACAAGAAAATTCATATTATCATGGCCTTGGTTATACACCTCATGCTCAAGACATTAGTACCCATCGTAAGTCTAGATTCCCTCAAAATAAACCCAAGTATCCTAGTCCATCAAACCTTCCATCTATCTTAGGTCCTTATCCTAGTCCATCAAACCTTCCATCTATCATAGGTCCTTATCCTAGTCCATCAAACCTTCCATCTATCCTTGGTCCTTATCATCCAAACCCTAGTTCATCAACCCTTCCATCCATATTGGATCCTTACATCCCTCCATCTCCTATTCATCAAGAACAAAAAATACACACATCCTTGATGCCCTCTCAAAATTCTACCTACATTAACCCATCCATAATACCTCCATATCATTCATCTCTATCCACCCATCCCATTGATTTTGGAAGCAATTTGGGTGCCAAATGTCAAAAGCTTCCATATTAAAATCCACATATATCAAAGGATCAACATATCTCCTCGAAGAGACATGCAAAAATAAAAGAAAATATGATCCCAATTCAAAAGAAAAAAATTCAAAGGTCACAAAGGCCCATAAAGCAAAAAGAAAATTTTCAAAGGCCACAAAGGCCCATAAAGCAAAAAGAAAAATGTCAAAGGCCACAAAGGCCCACAAAAAAATCAAAGTCAAAATCTATGTGGATTCCTAAAGGTCTCATAGAAGCAATAAAATCTAAATTGGCATCCAAATTTTCTAATCCAAAAGCTTTCTCCAATTGTCCATCTAAAAACCTGTCACCTTCAAACTCCATTTTTCCTCCATCACTCCACCACCCTTCAAGGTGTGTGTTGATGTTGATCTTGCCATCCTTCCCATATAAGCACCAACAAAAATTCCAACCTCCTATCCATTATCAAACATCCATCCCCCATTATCCTCCTTTAATCCAAACCTTTGCAAAATTCCTTAGCTTCTTCCATCATGCCATTAATCTATGAATGTTTATGAGTCTAATCCTTATTGCCATGGTTTATTAGAGCACATATTCAAGTGATATTAGCCATGAAACTTGATTCTTGAGTCCTTCCCCCATCTCCCTATCATGCATATATTATCTTCCATATTCATTTATCCCTAGATAAGGGTATATGTAGGATCATCATGGAAAAAATAGGCCCTTAAGTGGCGAAAAATTCAGAAAAATTAGAGTTAGATAACTTGACGTAAAAATTTGAATAAGTTATCTATATTATTTCAAAAATATGTAAGAATAGAATCTGTATCAAATTGAATGTAGTTTCTAAACTACTAGGTTTACTTTTAGAAAAAATTATTTGGTGAAATTTTGAAATTTCAATGCAAGTAGTACTTAAATTTTAGGAAAAACAAGTAGGTGTTTGTTTGACCACCCTAACCACAATAAAATGATAATATTTTTTATAAGATTTTAGATATAAGTAGAGGACTTGTGTCCCGATGTGATGTATATTTTTTATAATTTTTTTCAAGTAAATAATTAATAAATATTTTTTATTACAACTTTTAAAAAATATAAAAATCGTATGTTAACCTTAACTTGGTCAAAACTTGATGAAATTCATTTTTTAATCCTATAGTATGCAAAGCATAGAATGTGACGCATATTTTGATTCAAAATGTGATACCATTTGAAAGCTATAGATGTTTTTTCAATCACCTATCAATCAGGACTTTAGTCGTAATTCAAATAGAAAATGAATAATAATTATTTATTGAATTCAAAGTAAAACATAATTTATATTGGTGCAAAGTTGAGAATCTCCTTTAAAACCCTTTTGTTTCTTCAATTTTGGGTAAAAAAAATTCATTAGCCACATACCCTACACATACCCATCATATCGCCACTTTTGGCCCATCATGATCCTGCACATACCCACATATCCATATCCTATCTTCCATATTCCTCTTTTACTTTACACTCCTGTCATTTATATCCATTATCCTCTTTGCATTCATCCTTTACCTTTCCACCTTTGATCTTGACAAGGTTAAGGATCTTCTTGAACATCATATATCTTATCCTATACACTTTATCCATATCTTACATGCCATATCCTTCACCTTATCCATATTCTACCATTCTATCTAAATACATCCTTTCTTCCCTTCCTTAGTCTTGATGAGGAATAGGGGAAAAATACTTAAGCATTGTGTCCATGTCTTATCTACTTGATCTTGATCATCCTATTCATTATCCTTATCCTTGCATTCTTCCATTCCATATATCCTAGATTATCAAAATCCATGTCCCCTTTCCTTCTGTTTTTCTTGATGAGATTAGGGGAAAAATTACAATGGCATGCTTTGGATTCCCTTTCATATCCTTATTCTCTACCATTCCATCATAGTTCACATCCTTATCATTTATCCATATCTCTAGTGTGTGTCATCAACTCCCTTTGCAACCTTGAATCTTATCATGCAAATCATATTTGAGCCTAGCTGTAAAACATTATCCAATCCTCATATCTTTTGTCAATCAATCATTAAACAATCATCAACCTTATCGTACTTAGAGGAATCAATGCTCCTAAGTACTTACCATCATCATGCCCTATGGAATCGATCATTCCTGGCATCCAACCAACCAACCATTATCATCTTTTAACAAAAGATATGTTGCTTGTGTGACATGTTTGTAGTGAATATTTCCTTTTGATCTATCATTTATCCATGGTTTCATTACCTCTACTATGGAAGATATTATTGCTTAAATTAGTCATTTATCACATTTCATCTCACTCCATCTTTAAAACTTAAAAAAAATCCACAAAATCATAAAATGTCCTCAAAAAATCCATAAAAATCATAAAATGTCCTGAAAAAATTCCAAAAACTCCAAAAAATAGTGACACTTTTAGATCACCACACAACTTTGAACTTCAAAAAAATAAAAACACATCACAATTGAAAATAAAATGAACATTGCAACATACCTATCAATCCATCTTTCATATCCAACCAAAACACATAAAATGTGACAAGAATCAGTTCTACATTGAAGCATGATGCATGTTTGTATGTTGATCTTTGATTATTTTGTGATTTTATCTTTGGTGACATGTCTTTTAGCTTCTCGAGGATGTCTTGGACTAGAGAGGCGAGGATGGGGCATGTTCACTTGTTTGTTGTCTATGGATTGTTTCTTATTCACAAGATGACTCGTCTTAAGACATGGTTGTCTAAAACCATTTAGGACCAATGAGTCTAGTGTGGATGAGAACATTCCTTTTCTGATAGTGTCTTCCATGCAATAAGTATTCAAGTGACCATCTAAGGTCCTTATACCTAGATGGTTATACTTTACTGCTAAATAAAAATGCAAACAGTATTTAGGTCATCTAGAAGTTCATGTTATCTAGACGCTTATACTAATTTGTGACATAATAAGCTCGATGATGATATAGGCACTTAAAAAGGCACAAGAATTCTCATCACCTTGCATTCTCCCTTTCATCAATCGTTCCTTCCGTTGTCTTTTTCTCTCATTTTCTCTTCATCATTTTTTTCATCTTCCTTGGTGCAGAGAAATCAATCAATTTTTTTGTTCAACTGGTGTATGTCTCTTGAATCAAATCTCAAATCAATATATTTACTTCTCAGAATCTCATAACCCCCTAACCAATCGATCATTATATCAACTTCTCTTGCGCAAGCATCAATCTCAATTAGTTTAATCAGCTCAATTAGCTTAATCAACTCATCAACCCATCTATACTGATCATTTCCATCAATTGTTCAGTTACGCCCATCAATTGTGCATTTCCATCAAATGTGCATCTCTGCTTAATCACTCGTGCAATATCAATCATCAAATCTTCTCCTCATGATCTATCGAGAGATTAATCTTATCACAGCTTGTTCGATTAATCTCTCAAGGGGGCATATCATATTCATCATCATCCTTACTAGGATATCCCTAGGGCATGTATCAGTTAATCACTTTTTCTTTGAAACAACGCGACAGACTACATTGTCCCAAAGAAGGGAAAAATGTACACTCAAAATTATCCTCACAATTATCCTATTTTTCATCTATTAATTAAATGGATATTATTATTTGTTTAATTAATTCATTTAATACTTTCTTATATTCACTCATTAATTCACTCAAATCATTAACATATTATAATCATTTATGCATTTATAAGCACTTATCCATCTGCATTTATCAATCATTTCATATTTGCTCCATTTGTATTAATCATTAAAATATATATGCATATTAAATCATTTAATCCATTAAATCATTCATAAATATAATTTTAATATAAATTCCAAACCTCCATCATATCATAAAGTCACTCATTTATCTCTCTCGTTTCAATCAATTGCATTAGATTAAAGAATATGGGATAATTATTCATTTCTCATCTCATGTTTTTTATCGCACATCTCTCCCACAACATGAATCCACCACGTGAGGACATCTATAAAAATCCTTCTCTTCTCACCAAAAAAGCATACATTGAATTCTGAACATACATTATCAATTCTCTCTTGGGTATGTGCAGGTTCATGATGGCCTAAAAAGTGGCGATATGATGGGTATGTGTAGGGTATGTGGTGATGAATTTTTTACCCAAAATTGATGAAACGAAAGGGTTTTAAAGGATATTCTTAGCTTTCCACCAATATAAATTATACTTTACTTTGAATTTAATAAATAATTATTATTCATTTTCTATTTGAATTACAACTAAAGTCTCGATTGATAGGTTGATTGAAAAACATCTATAGCTTTCAAATAGTATCACATTTTTTGAATCAAAACATGTGTCACATTCTATGCTTCACATACTATATGATTAAAAAAATTGAATTTCATGAAGTTTTGACCAAGTTAAGGTGGTCGGACATCACGGAGTTTTTATATTTTTAAAAGTTGTAATAAAAATTCATAATTAATTATTTACTTGGAAAAATTACAAAACAATATGCATCACATTAGGACATGATTCCTCTACTTCATTTAAAATCTTATAAAAAAATATTATCATTTTATTGTGGTTAGGGTGGTCAAACAGACACCTACTTCTTATTTTTTCCCTAAAATTTAAGTACTCATTGCATTGAAATTTCAAATTTTCACCAAATAGATTTTTTTAAATAAACCTAGTAGTTTAGAAGCTACATTCAATTTTGTACAAATTTTATTCTTACATATTTTTGAAATAATATAGATAACATATTCAAATTTTTACATCAAGTTGCCTAACTCTGATTTTTTCTTAATTTTCATCACCACTTAAGGGCCTATTTTTTCCATGATGATCTTGCACATACCCTCTTCCATTCATCATAGTTTCTTGTTGCACTTGTGCTCATAAGAATTTGAGAGCATCAGATGCATAAATCAAGAATCATGGTGAAATAGGAAAAGAATAGAGCTTATTTTCTTTTGATTACATGTGTTTTGGTTTTTCATAGTTTAATTTCATTTTACATTTGTTTTTATGTAAGAAAAGATTCATTGGAGTTATGCTGGAATTTTGATTTCATAAATTAAATCATTCACTTTTTCAGTTTTCAACATAAACAAACACAAAATCGAAAGAGCCCTAACTTTTTCATCAAAGTTTACATTTACAAAAGTTAATTGACTAGTAACCATATTAAACTCATTTAAATGATCAGCAACTGACCCACCTTCTACCATTTTCATATTAAATAAACGCTTCATAAGAAATACCTTATTCAAAGCGGAAGACTTTTTATATAACTTCACTAGGGTTTCCATCAACTCTTGAGTTGTCTTTGCTATTGTAATATTGAATGCCACAGATGATGCTAGGCACAACCAAATGGTTCCTAATGCCTTTCTATCCAAAAGATTCCAATCCTCATCAGTCATTGTTGTCGATTTCATGGCTATTCCTTCCAACAGCATCCATAAATCCTTCTGATAGAGATAATCCTCCATCTACATCTTCCATAACTGATAGTTCTCCCCATTGAATTTATCTACCTTCAATTTACCCTGTCCACCATTGCTCCCACTTAACCATGAGACCTTCTTGCAGACGATAATCAAACACAACCCACTCTAATATCACTTATTAGGAATTGCATATAGAAGATATCAATTAAATGCAAATAAAGATTAAATAGAGGAATGAAAAATACACAGAAATAATAACAACGAGAGACAATTTTAACATGTTTCACCCAAATTTGAGCTACATCCACAACCAGAGATTCCAATATTATTATCCAGCAAATCAAACTAATTACAACCAGCAATCCTTGCAAATCAATGCCGCAGCAAATACTAGAATACAATATCAATGAAAATCCCTAACCTTTAGTCATTTTATCAAGACTTATGTCGATTAAAAAATAGGGCTTTTTTATGTCAGCCAATAGAAAAATAACTCTTGACACCTTAATAAAATAATAAAAGTCATTTGAGTGCTACCCCTCAACCCTGCAAGGGGCACTGCCCCTTGACCTCGTCTTGGGGACGCTACCCACAAACCCCCATTGAATAATTTTGGGGGGAAATCACACCAATAAAAGTGGGGAAAATTTAACCTCCAAGTCTGATAAGGCAACATATAACAACCCCCACCCCTCCATGGCCCATCCATGCCTTCGAACTAGGTGGAACCTTAAGTGGAACTTCAACCCCTCCATGGCCCATCCTTTCCTTGGGTTCTGAGGGCAGAATCTTAAGTGGGGTTTTCAGGCACCACTTTTCTCAGGCCCTTCCTCCCTAGTAAGTTTACAAACACTCAGAAGATAATCTTTAGGAATTCAAATACATTTGCATTCATCTTTAATTATTTTAAATTCATGTAAAAATAATTTCCTATAACAATTATAATACTAAAGAGAGTATTGCATTAGTTAGATTAGCAGCAACTAATTTGTATGTTGAATTCTAAATAAATAGAAAAATATTATATATATATATATATATATATATATATATATATATATATATATACGATCAGTCCTATCACATTTCACTCTATTGACATGTAAGTATCATCAAGAATATATATTTACTGAAAAGACAAAGCTTTGGTCAATACAGAATTAGAATTAGCCATTTCATAACTGCAACAATCTTAAGAGTCAGATTATGTTTGACTGTAAATAATATTTGTCTACTCGAGTTTCAAACTAATCTATTTAGAAAAATTCAATAATCAAACATTCCTAGAAATGATCAAGTCAAGCCATGAAGACAGACTGTGGGTCTAGAAGCTCGTGCATCATATTATTCAGCCTCTATCGATTTGAAGGATTTCCTATTTCTGAGATTCAAAATATTTAAAATATTAATGCTAGAGAATGCATCACCTGTTGCTTGGTTCCCTTCTTTCTCAACGTCCCTACTGATTTTTCTAATTGACTTCTTATTTTTTGATGCTCTTTGTTAATGTAGGGTCCTAAGTAATTGTTGCTCCTTATTCATGGCGCTACCTTGAGTTATGATGATCATTGTATCTTACAACTGTTCAATCTCTCTTGTATCTCCCTCCATTCCTCACTCTCCCTCTTGCCTTCTTATATTTCTATTTTTTAAAGGGAAGGGAAGTATCTTTTGGAATTTGAGGTGACTTTCTGAAAGATCATGTATTTTAGTTAATATTAGTTATGGCTTATATACTACTTGCTAACCTTATTTTTATTCCTTCAATTAATATCGATTAATTCCCTTAGCTAATCGTTTGTTTCCCTACTAACTCGAAGATGACTAAATTTGTCCTATCTTTCCCCATCTTTGGTTGGGCATAATACTCTTTTTGATGGGATACTTAGTTGGGCATGATTTATTTAATAACATCTAGCTTAAGATCTATGCCATCTCAAATTGATTTTATCATAGGCATGATTCTTATAATGAATTTGTAGCATCCTCCTTCCAAAGTGTGTGAAACCAAAGTTATTTCATTTTGTATTTTGTAATGATTTTATCCTAATTGCCATGCTATGTAATCCCATATGCAGGCACTGATTTAATTATTCCACATCATAGCTTATATTTCTAAACAAAATGAAAGTCTTTGAGAGCGCCTGTTCTTCTTTGGATGATTCTTGATGTTGATTGGATGGTAGATATAGATTCTCTTTCCATTATCTAAGTTAAGTTTCATGCTTGTTGGATCCGTTATGACTTTAAAAGAAATACATTTAGACTTATTATATATAGCTACTCTAGGAAATATTAGTTCTTTTGAATATTATAATTCTTATTATCGTGAGTTATTATTATTTATAAGATGTTTACTTTATTATTGCTTTCTATAATTTTTTTAAAAATTTATAGATCATTTATTTTATTATTTATCGGCTACTATATTTGAACATTGCTTATTATAATAATTACCATTAATAACATCAACTGTATAAAATGGTTATATTATTTAAAATATTATAATTATAATGTATTGATATTTATATTTTATATTTGACTATTATAATTATAATATTATCATGATAATTATAATTATAATGATATTCTAAATTGTATTTTATATTTATATTTTGGTATTGATTTAGTATCCCAATACTTTGTATCTTTAGTGTCACTATTTCAGGAACATGGAAGTCCTCCCCTCTCAATTTGCTTGCCCTCAAGAAAATCCCTTTTAATGTCCTAGATATCTCTTACATATCTATGTAATACTTTATGAAGGGTTTTTCACTTATTTGACTAAGAGACTTTAGGAGTCTTATGAAGAGATTTCAAGTGACATATTATAATTCTGATGTTGGCGCATCAAGCCCAATTTTTGCAATTTTTATTGTTTTGGTTTTTGACAATTTTGGTTTCTTTTGGCCCGTACCAATGCTAGGTGGCCAGGTAGAAGGATATTGGTTCATTCTCATTGAGCTTGCTGATTGGAAGATAGTTGCAACGATTTTTTTTTAAGGGGATTGACAGCCTCAGAAGAAATCAGTTAGACAATGGTATGGAAAAATAAAGAATTGAATTGGTAGAGTTTCCATTAGAGGGGTTCAGCTAGAGGAAAGAGGATCAACAATTTAGGGGAAAGAGCCTAAATTTTGTTTGGAAGAGAGATTTTGATCTAGTTTGTAAGAAGGAAAAAAAATAAGGATGAATATAGCATGATAGTATAAGAGAAGAGAACAGAGAATGGAGTAAAGGACCAGCCTGTGTGTAGAGGAGCCTGATCGATGGTTGTAGAAGGCAGAGAGGAAGAGGGACCCATGAGTTATTGGTTGACAAGAGGCTTATTGTGGTAAGTTTGGGAATGAGAGGCCAAATCAATCCTTACTAAACAAATAGGGAATAAGTGGTAGATAGAAGAGAATGCGTTGAAGTTGTGGCATGGGGAGAAGAACTACACCCAAGGAAATGGAGTAGGCAGAATGCACATATGGAAGTGTTGGCTTGCAGAATGGAGAGGGCATCAAGGAGTTCAGTTTAGAGGAGGCTTAATGCAGTAATCTCTATTTTCCTAACATTGGTGTTTAGAGTAATTTGTAATTATGTCCTTGGATTTGAGGAATGACATTGCACATCTTGTCTCCCTTGTGTAAGCAATGAGTTGTAACAATATAGGCAGCATTTTGAACTCCATTTACTTTCATTGTTATTTGTTTTCTTTTATATTTTATGTCTCCACGGGAGGGAAGAAATGGTCCTATTACTAATGCCTTGTCTGTTAATTTGAGTTCTTGTACAATCTTTAGTTTGGGGTCAAACCTCATTCTCTACTTATAATTGTTGCTTAATGTTTGGAGCCCTAGAAGTTAAAATGTAGATTGGGTGCACAGGAGAGAGATTTAGGAAGGTTGTGGAGGAGACTAAGGAACAACAAGATGAAGGAAACATTACTACATAAATTTGAGTTTAATAACATTTGTTGTGTTTTTCCTTTTGATGTACCTTGTAAACTTTGAACTAGTCGAATGGTTGAAGGTGGTTGTGTAGAATATTAAACACTGAACTTCATCTACTTTCACTTTTGTTTGTCTTTTCTTGGTGCAAGGCCTGAAATAGCATTTTGTGGATGTTCTATTATTTTATCGCCTATATTTGAGCATCTTGTACATTTATTTTTCCTTGAAGGACTTAATCTTGTTGGTCACTGTGAAAATTTTTTGGATACAAGAAAGGCTATCATCATTTGGTATTAGAGCCCAAAAGATCTAGGCAGTGAACATTGATTATATTTCAATTTTGTTACTCATAAATGCTTAGAAGGATATGTGTGTTGCCATTTGATAAGGTAACCAAAGAAGGTGAGGCACTGAAAGACTGGGTAGAGTGAAAAAGAAAGAAGCCCTAGGTGAGGTGTCCAGAAGATGAAAGAAGAAAGAAAGATGCAGAAGCATGCAATTAAAGAGTCTCATGAAGCGAGACAAAATAAAATAAATTATGAAGAAGAAAAATGCAAAATTTGAGAGAGAAATGGTAGAATTATGAAGAAATTTAGAGGCATAGAAGTAATGGCTAGAAGAAAGAATCCAAGATTATGTTTGGGTTTGGCCAATGGAAAAGAAAGTAATGTGGCTTGTGAAGATGGTTGTTGAGAAGAGAAGAAGGAAAATGATGAATTCCTTAAGAAGAGAAGGTAAGAGTATGAGAGGATCCCAAAGAGTTTGGAACAACAGAGAGTTTCCTATTGAGCAACATGGACTAGAAGAGGTCAAAGAATTTCTCATAGTGGAGGACGTGAAGGAAAGAATAAAAGAAGAAGTGCAACAAAGAGAACTTGAACTAGACTGTGATGAGGAGAGAAAAGTGTCCAGAAAGGAGGCACTCAAGGAGAAATTTTGGTTTCTTGATGTATTTACTAATGATATGTTTGAGAGTTTTAATAAAGCTATGAGGAAGGCTGAGAATAAGGCCTTGAAGATGGCAAGAGAAGGGGAAAGAGAAGCACCTGAAGAAAGAGTCGAAGTTGAGAATGAGAGGAGATTAGTTACAGCAGTATGCCAAGAAAATATTGCAGAAATGGTACATGACAAGGTACATGAGAATGAAGAAAGGGATGATACTGAAGTTTTACAGTTTGATGAAGGATATGAGGAAGAAACCCCAAAGGCATATGATGTCTTGAAAATGTTGTAGATGCAAGGAAAGATGCCTATGAAGAGGACAAGTTGGAAGGCAAGGAAGCCAATGGTGAAAACAATTTGGGATAGTAGGTAAAAGAAAGTTGTAATACTGATTTTGGTTATGTGGGTGGAATTAAAAAAATGTTAGTTTTGATCATGCAAATAGAAGAAAGGATGTGGATGAACAAGAGAAAAAAGGAGAGAAGGGATTTTGTTAAACATTGGTATATAATTCCAAGTTGGAAAAGGAAACAGGTTGTTGAAGGGAAGACGTTAAAATGCAAAGAAGAAGTTGCTTTTGAAGATTATTGTACTAACAAGAAGGTGCAAAGTGAGAAATGTGTTGGGGAACAAGTGGACACCAGAATTTAGGAAGAATTGGCTAGCAAGGAGGCCTAGAGAAGATGATTTTAGGTTGAAAGTAGAGCAAGGATTAAGAAGCACGGGTGTAGTAATGAAGGGACAATAGCCAAATAATAAAGTATGGGTGGTAAAGCAAGCAACAACAAACAATTATGTCGATGAGAAGAAAAATCTCAAGAGTTGGAGACATGAAGAGGAGAACCAACCCCATGAATAAGGAGTCATGGTAAAGGATGAGAAAGAGGATAAAGGCCAAGTGCATGTAGTAGTGTTTGAGGAAAAGAAACACGGGAAAAGTAGGGTAAAAGGTAAGCAAATTGGTTTTGATGGTGAATCTTTTGAGACTTTGAATGAAATTTATGAATATGAGATGAATATGTGGAGGTTGGTAGATGAGAAAGATAGGAGAAGTAAACATAATCAAAAGAGAAAAGAAAGTAAACACATGCAAATTAAAAATGATAGAAGGAACAAAAACAAGGATACATGAACGATGAATTAGAGGGGAAAAACAAAATTCAAGAATGTGTAGCATACATGAGGAAACAAGAAGACAATGCATATGAAGAACTGGAGAGAGATATTGGGACTGTGGTGGAAGACAAGGAAAATGAAGAAAGATTTGTAGTGACTGCAAAAATTGAAGGAGGAGCAGCAAATAATGAAAATATGAATGATTTGTGGACCTAGTTTCTAACAATAGAAAAGGAGTGGATGAAAAGGCTTGCTAGTGTGGATGTACACATGTGCATGACAACGAAGGATGCAAACATGGGGAGTTCAACTATTAGTAAGGAAGTAAAATCTGAAAAGGTAAATTTGTTTGATTTATTGAAGCTTGCATCTAGGATGAGAAAAAGTATGACGTGCAGTATGTTCAGATTTTAGTAAGAATTTGGTAAGATGTTGTGAGAATGGAGTCCAAGATGAGTGGGTAATTGACAAAGTTATTGACTGTGGAAAGAAATATGAGATTGTATGTGCAGATTTCTATACTACTTTTGGTGACATTAATAGTCACTTGGATAAGATGAAGGGGGTTGGAACTTTGGGAATCTTTAATAAATGTGTTTGTGTTGATGTTTGGAAAGGAAATTTAGGGTGGATCATAGTAGATGATGGTTGGTGGTCCATAAGTGGAAGGAAGGACAGTAAGCATCAATGTGGGAAAAGCATGGTTCCATAACGATGTTGAAAGAAGCGCAAGAAAGGAACAGCCAATAAGATTGTTGATCGATGACCTTATGCGTAGGAGCACATGAATTTTTTCCTCCTGGGGAGTCTAATGCAAAGGAATCAAGCCCAATTTTGACTTGCAATTTTTATTGTTTTGTTTTTTTGACAATTTTGGTTTCTTTTGACCTATACCAATTCCAGGGCCATGTCTTGTGGAAACAAGAATGAGATTGGTTCATTCTCATTGAGCTTGCTGATTGGAAGATAGTTGCAACAATTGTTTTTGAAGGGGAGGGCATGTGTAGGATCATGATGGGTATGTGTAGCGTATGTGGCTGATGACTTTATTTTTACCAAAAATTGATGAAACGAAAAGGATTTTTAGAGGAGATTCTCAGCTTTCCACCAATATAAATTATGCTTTACTTTGAATTTAATAATTAATTATTATTCATTTTCTATTTGAATTATGATTAAAGTCCTGATAGATAGGTTGATTGAAAAACATCTATAGCTTTCAAATAGTATCACATTCTATGCTTCGCATACTATAGGATTAAAAAAATAAAAATGGAATTTCATGAAGTTTTGACCAAGTTAAGGTGGTTAGACATACAATTTTTTATATTTTTTACAATTTGTAATAAAAAAACATAATTAATTATTTACTTGGAAAAAAATTACAAACAAATATGCATCACATTGGGACATGAGTCCTCTAGTCATATCTAAAATCTTATAACTAAATATTATCATTTTATTGTGGTTAGGGTGGTCAAATAGACACCTACTTCTTATATTTTCCCTGAAATTTAAGTACTACTGCATTGAAATTTCAAATTTTCACCAAATAATTTTTTTTAAAAATAAACCTAGTAGTTTAGAAACTACATTCAATTTTCTACAGATTCTATTCTTACATATTTTTGAAATAATATAGATGACTTATTCAATTTTTTATGTCAAGTTGCCTAACTCTGCTTTTTCTGAATTTTTTGCCATTAAGGGCCTATTTTTTCCATGATGATCCTGCACATACCCAGGATTGGCAGGCTTGTAAGAAATCAGTTAGACAATGGTATGGAAAAATAAAGAATTGAATTGGTAGAGTTTCCTTTGGAGGGGTTTGATCGGAGGAAAGAGGATCAACGGTTTAGGGGAAAAAGTTTGAATTATGTTTGGAAGAGAGAGCTCGATCTAGTTTGCAAGAAGGAAAAAAAAAAAGAACAAGGGAATACAAAATGTGGAACAATAAAGAACATGAGACACAAATCTAGGCATGCAATATTATCCTTTTTGTATCAACTAAGTTGGAAATGACAATACATGTAAGATTAAACATAAACTTTAGAAAGCAAACTCTAAGCTATGAACTACAAGTTGTTGGGAGCTTCATGAGTTTCTCAACCAAACAGACAAACTTTGGGAGCTGCTAGGAGCTCATTGGTAGGAGCTATGTGTCAGAGATGAAGATATAGCTCAACAACCAAGACCACTTGTAAAAACAATGAGAAACCTTCCACAAGAGGATATGCAAGAATGAGCTTGCTTGATATTAAGACCTATCAAATGATGAGGTATGAAGTATGTTACAAATGAGTACAAATACCTTCCTTATATAGGAAAGGTTGAAATGTAGTAGTCAACATGATGTTGACAAATGTCACAATCCCATGACATGAGACAGCTAACAAACTAATCACCTAGGAAATGATGCATTAGCTAGATAAGATAAGTTCTAGATAATACTTCTAGAAAGAATCTTATGTCCTAAGTAAACTTATGTAAGTGTAATTAAATATTTAATTACACGAACACCCCCCATAAGTGCGACTTAGGGAGAAAATTATTATGCAAATGATGCAAAGATGCAAGGATGGGTCCCAGCTACGAGGCCATGTTAGGTACCCATTCACAAATGAAAAAAGAAATCTCTCATAACTGGAGAAAAGGAGAAAACCCAATGGGACAAAACTCCTTTCCAAAAGAGAGAAAAGAAAGAAAAGGAATAAAAAAAAAATCATGTGAGGAAGGATGGAGGACTCCATGATACCCTCCAAGTACACCATTTGTCACATAGATATATTACAATCAATAGCCCCCCATAGGAGGGAAAGAGAGAGACTATGTATCCCCCCCATAATGTGTGATCCCCTACAAAAATAGTAAGTGTCTAAAGACAAAACATGATCCAATGACAAAAAAAAAATTGTCTCCCTTTTGGAAGAAACAAAACCATGTACAAGTGTAGGAATTCTTCCCATTCTAGATACAAATTGAAGGAAAAAAGCATGAAGATGTATGATGATGATGTCTCTGAAATCTTCTCATGTGTCTCATTTTCCACTGAAGATGAAGATGCCACAATCCAATCAAGTACTTTCCCAATCAAAGAATAAGGTGACAAATCAGGACTATGTGAAAACTAATGATGAACAAGATCCAAAGACCAGGATGATTTGACAACAGTTGTGCAATGGTTGTCATCAAACATGAGAGATATCCCCTCAAGTGTGTCCTCCGAATTTGAAATGTGAGAGTCCACAAACAAGGATGCAATTTTTGATAGATAGGAATCCCAATCAGGAAGACAATGAGATACTGGTTGTAATGAATCATTGGACATGCTCAATGAATCACCAACATATGATGAATAGTCCTGCTAAACAGGAATGATATGAGTCTCAATCAATTACTCTACACAATGAATCACTGAAAGTGAAGGTTCATCAATTGTCTCTGATGGAGAAGGAGCATTTGGAGAACCCTTGTCAACCTCTTTGAAAGATTCAAAGCACTCCATACAATCAAACTCCTGCATAGTATCACCATCATAGGGTATCATGTCTGAAGAATGAAGGGGCACATGACATTCTGAAACTGAATCATCTAGGAATGGTGGAGTATTAGGATCACCATATATCTCCCAAATCTTAGTCCAAAGAGTATGAGGACAATCATTATGATCAACACCTTTCAAAATATCATCATCAACATGCATTGCAATGACCCCTAAAACATTATATTTGTTGCGACTCCAAGAAAATTTTTGAATACCTTGACCTAGATGGGGAACAATACCAAACAAATGTGGCAACAATTCAAAAAATTGGAGATGATCTATGATTCCATCTCTCCATTGTTTATAGTTTCCCTTGTACAACATAATCAGAGAAGGATAATATGCAAACCCCATAATGAACTATGATAAATCTCTAGGATAACAAAGACATTGACCTTCAATATAGCTTAGAAACTCCCAAATATGATAATACAACTAAAAATAAACTCCCTCCCACAAACAAAACTTCTTCAAGAATCAGGATGTCCAACTTATGAAGTAGAAAGCAAATATGAAAAAATATGAATATCTCATACTTGTGGCTAAAACTGAAAAAAGTACATGAACCAAATCAAAGAGCTCCTCAATACCTTCCAAATGCAACTTGAATCACCAAAAAAGGAGAAACTGGCAGAAAGTTATGAGATCGGAGGTCCAATGGGGTGATCTAACTTCAGGTGTGAATAAATTGTACCTATAGAAAAACATGTCAAAAAGACCTACACTACGAAGTACACGAAGAGAGCTTTCCACCAATATCTCGTTTACAGAATTTGGAGATCGTGGTGAAAATTTGTACAAAAACAAAAAAAGGCCTATATGAGGCACTTTGGGGCAAATCAGGGCAATTGTCAGAGTAATTAGGTGCAAAAATTGGACACTCAGGGGCCTAAATCGGGTCACCAAATGACCTGGCCACCTATCCAAGCAAAAAATCCTCCTACAAAAAAACAATATAGTCAGCTTATACAAGATTCAATACAAATTTGTGAAAAAAACTTTTAAAAGCCAATATATATAAACATTGTTATATTAAAGTTGACTCAGCCTTCTAAATGTCCAATCAAACTTTATAAAATAAAATCTGCAATAAGAAGGACCCGTACCACAGGAAGACTATTGTACGCTAAGCAGATTATGATACCTGCAACTGGTATGAAGGACGTTAACGGGGAGTAGGAGCTTGAATCCGATGGAAATTTGAATGACAGACAAGATCTGCAAGGACTACCAAAAGAAACCCTTGGCTCAACACTGAGAGCATTCGGCTAAGATAGGCATGGTGACTAGGCAGTGGACAATATTGCCTAGTAGGTGGAAACTCTGGTGGAAGTTAAGGCAGGCGAGTGAAAATCAGGCACCAGCAGAAGTGAGGTTGGTAGAAAGAGGGGTCGGAAAAACAACGGCTAACAAAGGAACAGCGGTGGAGTGAAAGTGTCAGTCAGCATGGACTATGTCAGCAATGGTAGAATGTCAAAAAATCTATGGAAAAGGTAGGTACAAACTTGCAAATGGTGTCGACAAAAAACTTTTTCAGCAAAAATATAAAACTCAAACTTCCAATATTTAATATTCCCCCAAAAATAAAATATTTGATAGCCCAATTAACAATATTTAAAGCCTGATACAATAAAAGTGTAGAATATAATTTTTAAATTATTTTTTCTACAAAATAAATAAATTGTACCCTATACCCGGGAGTCGTACAACCACCCGAGGCAAAAAAAATTGTGTCACAAACAGCTGAAGGAAAAATAGGGTGAGTTATATATCGATTTTCATCTCTTGGGCCTCCTGAAGACGATGGCGAGGCTAGATCTGCTTGAAAATGTACCAGAAGCTCTACAACACCTAGATCTTGCAAATCTTCAAACCTCCACAATTTTGGCTAGCTTGATGTCAAATTTAGGTGAAACAAAAGTCAATTCTAACTTTCTCAGCTACCTTGAACTCAAATTTGAGCTCATATTTCCTCTAGCACAAGCCAAAAGTGACTTGCCATGAAAGACCACCTATGGACAGGCAACCTCAAATCAATATCTCTCACTAGAAATAGCTCCACCCTCAAATCTGAGAAGGGTTTTGCAAGATGTGGCTCTGATACCATGTAAGAGATGAAGATATAGCTCAACACCCAAGACCACTTGCAAAAACAATGATAAACCTTCCACAAGAGGATATGCAAGAATGAGCTTGCTTGATATTAAGACCTATCAAATGATGAGGTATGAAGTATGTTACAAATTATTACAAAGACCTTCCTTATATAGGCAAGGTTGAAATGTAGTAGTGAACATGATGTTGACAAATGTTACAATCCTATGACATGAGACAACTAACAAACTAATCACCTAGGAAATGATGCATTAGCTAGATAAGATAAGTTATAGAAAATCCAACTAAGACTTATAGTTCAAGAATCTTATGTCCTAAGTAAACTTATGGGTATGTGCAGGATCATGATGGGCCAAAAAGTGGCGATATGATCAGTATGTGTAGGGATTGTGGCTGATGACTTTTTTTTACCCAAAATTGATGAAACGAAAAAGATTTTTAAAGGAGATTCTCAGCTTTCCACCAATATTTAAATTATGTTTTACTTTGAATTTAATAAATAATTATTATTTATTTTCTATTTGAATTACAACTAAAGTCCTGATTGATAGGTTGATTGAAAAACATCTATAGGTTTCAAATGGTATCACAATTTTTGAATCCAAAACATGCTTCACATACTATAGGATTAAGAATAAATGAATTTCATGGATTTTTGGCCAAATTAAGCTGGTTAAACATACGATTTTTTATATTTTCAAAAGTTGTAATAAAAAATTCATAATTAATTATTACATGGAAAAAAATTACAAAAAGTATGTGATCACATCGACATGAGTCCTCTACTTATATTTAAAATCTTATAAAAAAATTATTATCATTTTATTGTGGTTAGGGTGGTCGCAGACACCTACTTCTTATTTTTCCCCCGAAATTTAAGTGCTACTGCATTGAAATTTCAAATTTTCACCAAATAGATTTTTTTTAAAATAAACCTACTAGTTTAGAAACTACATTCAATTTTATTTAGATTCTATTCTTACATATCTTTGAAATAATATAGATAACTTATTCAAATTTTTACGTCAAGTTTCCTAACTCTGATTTTTTTGAATTTTTTGCCACTTAAGGGCCTATTTTTTCCATGATGATCCTACACATACCCTGATGTAAGTGTAATTAAATAATTAATTACACCAACACTACATAGAGCTCTTCAAGATAAATCACTGCTCACATACAAAAACAAACATATAGTTGTTGTTTAGAAACTTCTCTGAATCACACAGAGAACAAACAAAAGCATTCCCCTTTAGACTGTTGTTGCTTAGGAAATCTTCTTCTCCAACACTCCCCCTTTGTCCTGAGCCGACGAAACAGGATCAATCCTAATCCAAATCAACAACACCCAATCTGCTCCTTAGACACTCGAAACTATCTCTGCTCAAAGGCTTGGTGAATATGTCTGCTAGCTGCTGCTCAGAACTACAAAATGCTATTTTAATTTCACCATTTTCAACTAACTCTCTGATAAAATGATACCTGATTTCAATGTGCTTGCTTCTTCCATGAAAAACATTATTTTTGGTCAAAGCTATTGATGAAACATTGTCACAAAAGATTGTTGTTCCATCCTCTTGTTCTTCTTTCAAATCTACCAAGATTCTTCTCAACCAGATAGCTTGGCATACTGCTACATTTGCTACTATATACTCAGCCTCTGTTGTAGATAGGGAAACTATGGGTTGCTTCTTGGAATCCCATGAAATGACTCTCGAACCCAAATAAAACACATAACCTGATGTGCTCTTCCTATCATCCAAACTTCCTGCCCAATCACTATCTGTGTAGCCAACTAGCCCAAACTCATTTGTTGTTGTGTACAAAATGCCATATCCTTTGGTCCCATTCACATGCCTTAGGATTCTCTTACCCGCTTTCCAATGGGTGTCCCTTGGAGTCTCCATAAACTTGGAAATAAGACTCACACTGTGCATTATATCAAGCCTAGTTGTAGTTAAATACATCAAAATTCCAACCAAACTTTTAAACATGGTCGGATTCACATTGTTGCTGCAATATTCCTTGCTCAAATTTAGGCCTATGGTTGTTGGTGTTGGGGTAGACTTGCTTTCAAGCATTCTAAATCTCTTCAAGATTTCATTTGCATATTTTTCTTGAGATAAATATACCATCATGCATTTGTTTTACTTCTATGCCTAGAAAATATCTCAAGAGACCTAATTTTGTCATTTCAAACTCACTTTTCATGGCCTCTTTAAAATAAACAATGAGGAAATCATCATCCCTAGTAAAAACTAAATCATCAACATACAAGACAACAATTAAAACCTTACCATCAACTTCCTTGATGTAAAGAGTGGGCTCACCATCGCTTTTGCTAAAGCCATTTCTCATCAAATATGAGTCAATCCTACTTTACTATGCCCATGGTGCTTGCTTCAGCCCATAAAGAGCTTTCTTCAGCCTATACACCTTGTGTTCTTGACCTAGAACTTCATATCCGAATGGCTGCTCCACATAAACCTCTTCTTTCAATACTCAATTTAGGAAGGAGGACTTCACGTCCATTTGAAACACCTTCCACTTGTGTTGGGCTACAATTGCTATGACTTCCCACACAGTCTTCATCCTTGCAATTGGGGAAAATGTCTCATTATAATCTCTCCTAAACTGTTGTGTGTACCCCTTAACAACTAATCTTGCTTTGTGTCACTCTATCCTTCCTTTGGCATTGCATTTGGTCTTGTAGACCCATCTCACCCCAATAACTTGCTTGTTGGGAGGCAAATCAATTAAATCCCATGTTTTGTTCCTCTCTATTACATCTATCTCCTCATCCAAGGCCTCACGCCATTTCTCCTCTTTCACGACTTCTTCAAAATAAACTGGATGACTATGAGAAAATACATTTGCAAAATTCACACTCTCATCAAATTCTTCATCATACCTTTCATTCTAGTAGATCTCCCTTAGAATCTTGGTCTTCTTTGGAATTAGGGAGGCAAGAGTGGGGTCTAAACTTTCACTACTATTGTTGCTATGTTGAACAAGTAGGTTCAAGAGTTGTCAAGAGCTCTCAGGAGCTCTTCCAGAGCTTTCAAGAGCCAATCTTTTGGCTGTCTCTGGTTGCTTGTCTTTCTGTCTGCTCACTTCAAGAGCTTTCAGGAGCTATCGGGAGCTTTTAGGAGCTCGACCGATGTTTTTTGGAGCCAATCTTCTAGTTGTTTGTGACTGTCTTCTTGATTGTCTACCTGCTTCAGGAGCCATTAGGAGCTTTCAAGAGCTATTTCGGAGCTTTTAGGAGCTCATCCAATGCTTTTAGGAGCAACAGCAGACTCATCTTGCTGAACTTCTCATTTTGTTTATGCTTCTTCAAGAGTTGTTAGGAGTGGTTTTGAGTTATCAGAAACTACCACTCTATCCCATGACTCATCTTCTAGGAACTCCACGTCCCTACTAATGATGATTATCTTGGTGATTGGGTTGTCTAGCCTATAGGCTTTGGACTCTTCACTGTAGCCTGTGAAAATACACTTTTCACCCTTGTCATCCAATTTTTGCCTCTTTTCTTTATGCACGTGTGCAAATGCTACATACTCGAACACTCTCAAGTGCTCAACCATCCACTTGCATTTTTTCCATGCCTCTTGAGGGATTTTGTCACAGACCGCCTTTGTTGGACTTCTATTTCTCAGATAAGCAGTTGTTGCTACAACTTCTCCCCAATATTCAATCGGGAGTCCCTTTGATTTCATCATGCTCCTTGCCATCTCCACGATGGTCCTATTCTTTCTCCCAGCCACTCCATTTTGCTGCGAAGTATAACTGGCTATTAGCTCCTTCTTGATGCCATTTTGCTTGCAGAAACTTACAAACTAATTGGAGGTATACTCTCCTCATCGATCTGACCTTAGGACCTTGATAAAATGTCCACTCTCCTTTTTAGCCTGGGCCTTAAATAGAAAAAACTATCAAAAGCTTCTAATTTATGTTGCAAAAAATAGACCCATGTCTTACAGATGTAATCATCAATGAAGGTCATAAAAAATATGTTTTTACCAATATAACTGATTTGCATAGGGCCTACCAATTCCATGTGCACCAGCTCCAATGGTGCTCTTTCCCTTGTAGAGTTGCCCGATTGAAAGGGTTGCCTATGTTGCTTGCCCAAAATGCAAGCCTCACACTTAACATTAGGCTTTACAATTCTTGGCAAACCATCAATCATTTTGTTCTTGGACAAAAGACTTAAACCATCATAGCCTAAATGTCCATACCTGAGATGCCATAGCTTGGAGGGGCCTTGAATGGTGCTCTTGAGGGATACTTGCTATATTTCTATACATTTTCCATTCATGAGAGGTGCAGCAACAGATTGAGATGAGAAACACGTCTCAATCTTCAAAGGGAACATCCAATTTTTTGTCATTTGAACTGCTGCAAACACCTTTGTCCTCTCATTGTTGTCATAAATAATGCATTGACCCTTCTACATCAACACTTTATATCCATTTTGGATTAGTTGTCCAACACTCATGAGGTTATGCTTTAATCCAGGAACAAGAAATGCATTATGTATCTCCTTCTTCTCACCTTGCTTGGTGCGGAACATGATAGATCATTTTCCCACTATTGGGACTAATCCATTTTTCCCCATTCTAATTTCTGATTTAACATTTTTATCAATGAAAGAAAACAAACTTTCATTACCACTCATGTGGTTGGTGCAACCGTTGTCCAAATGCCAAACTTTGGTGTTGCCTTCTTCACCAATGTTGCACATGATGAAGGCCATGGACTGATTTCCTTCACCCACATTTGAATTAGCCACATTTGCATTTTGTTTTGACTGATCACACTACTTTGTCCAGTATTCACTTGCATAATGGCCAAATTTATCATAGTAGTGTTACCTGAAATTTGAGACACAAAATTTTTTCAAAGTTTTGGTGCATTCCCTTGTATACCCATGAAAATGCCAAAATCATGAAAATAATTAAATATGGTTTCATCCTAACTTCATTTTTCCCAATTCATCCAGTTTCTATGCCAAAATACGTAACCATTTACAATTTATCAAGATTCACATTTCTCGGTCCATCCTTCACAAACAAAACAAAAATCTGGTTTTCCGGTTGCTAGAGGTTGAAATTTTTTTGGGTTATGCTCATAGAATTCTGACTATCATACTGTCTAAATTTCATGAAAAATGGAGCTAACATTTAAGAATTATGGAATTTTCTATTTTGGACTCAAAACGGGATTCACGAGTTCCAAAGTTTTAAATTTTCACGAAATTATTAAGATATTTCTCCTAAAGTCAAGAATGGATAAATGCATAATCTCATTATTTAAAGGGTAACTTCATTCGCTTCCACAACAAAGTCATAAAGTCCTATTATTTTTCTCACATGGGCTTTGAAAACTTTATGAAAGACAATTCATTGATGTTGGCACCATAAAAGATTATGAAACTTTGTGAACTCCCGACTTGCTCTTTTTCAGGACTTTTGGAGGTTCTTGAACTTCTTATATGCCTGACTTCTTATTGTCAGAGATTCTCCAAGTTATAAAACCTCATATTTTTCTGACTTCCAAGTTCTAAAGTTATGCAAAGGTGCGACTACGCGACTTCTTTGTTATCAAAGGATTTAGGATTTTCAAAGACTTTAGAAACTTTCTTATGAACACCATTTGTAGGTGTAAAATCAGACTTCATAGCTTTTGTCGGCTTCTCCCATATCGTGCCAGAATGAGAACTTTTGAACAATATAAAACATCCACTGAAGTACAGAAAATCATTGATTTCAATTAGATATTATCGTTTGAAGTGCTTTAGTAAGAAAGTATACAAAATGTGGATGCATAGAAAAGGCACTCAGAATTCCCTAGCCACAGGACATACACAGTGTGAATTAAAAGGTTTTAGAAACCTTTATGTAGATGAGTCACTAGTGTAATGCCAATTTGCCAAGTTCTTCACCGATGTGTGTTCAGCCCATGATAAAACAAGAGAGTTGCAATTCAAACGACTCTACAAAGTAGTGATAAACATTAATTAATGCACAAATAAAGCACATGATTTGCTTGATAAATTGTTTCAAGGAACGTCGCTGGCGTAAAATGGACTTTAAGTGGATTTGTAGAAAGGCTTTAGAAACTTTCAAGCAAATGCAATCACAGATGTAAAGCTAACATTTCCTCAACGTTTACCATCATCCTCCCAGCCCGTGTTATCATGAAGACTCTCAACCAGGCTCAGATAATCATTGAAGCATATGAAGAGAGTGCAAAGATCGCTAATAATGGATTTGTTGAAAAGGCTTTAGAAACTCTCGAGCAAATGCACTCTTTATCAGCATATCTGGGGGCATGTATGTAGATGTGGAAACGTATAATGATTTAATCAATGTCCATAGTCGAGCAGGAAATGACACCGGTGTTGCTTATGCCTCTGTTAAAGTTAGAGATGTCATGGCCAAGAGTGCTCTATTGTACGAAGAAAATGGCATTGACAAGAGAAAACACACAGGAAGCTAGGCATGATGTTGTTAAGCTACTGTCATTGATGGTTTCGTTATCTCCTCAAACCTCAAATAGGAAGTCAATGGGCTTGTTGGATGGCATTTGGCACCACAACAATACAAACAGAAGATGTTACTATGCTTCCTAAAAGAGAA
>VDFB02000007.1:56424237-56539039 GCA_007258455.2 Sequoia sempervirens
ACATGTACAAAACTTCGTTTGTATGCAGGATTTGCAGGTATAAGTCTCGATTCCACTTGCTTCGGCAGGACAGGGCGAGCACCAATAACCCAACGGTTAAATGTTGAATGTTGAAACAGAGGTGACGATGAAGTCCTCCCGTCCCATGATGTCAGGTCATCTCGTTGATTTGGTATTGTTCATTTTTGTAATTGTCATCATTTGTGGTTTGTGTTTTGTATTTTGTCATCTTTTGATTAATGTGGTATTTTATAAGTTATGATTATTTAATTGATGTTGATATTTTATAAGTGTGAACTAGTTAATTAAATATGGATAATAATTGTTTATTTTAATGTTGATTTTATTTGTATGAAAATATTTAAAATGTTTTCATTTAAATCTTTTATAAGGTCATGTGTTGTAATTAAATGATAATTAAATAGTAAATGGGCTTTAATTAATTTTAATCAATTTTCTAGTGGTGGATAATTATGTGAATAATTTATTTAAATTAAATATGTAGGTGCAAGTAAAGTTGCAAAAACAGAAATTAAAGCAATAAAACAAATAAAAGAATAAAAGACTGTGTGAGCCAATAGGAATAGAGATCTGGGAAAAAAACTAGTTTTTAAAGAATTGATTTTCTTTTAATTTTGGGGATTTTTGAGAGTTTTTGAGGAAAAGGGGAATATATTTTTATATTATTATGAATTTTGAGAGGTTCACACACACATAGAAAATCAGAAAGTTGAAGTTGCTCAAGTCATTGTTGAGGTATTTTGGAATCTGAAGAGATTAGTTTTGAATCTTTTGCTATTATCTGAGGAGAGCTTTAGGAAGGAAATTTGTCTTCAATTTGTTGCTGATGTTGTCTTGGGGAGTTCGTTCTGGACTAAGAATTGGAATCGAGTTCGAGGGCATCAGAGTCAAGCAGGTATCTTCATATTTGCATTGGACTCCAGGTTCCTCTTGTAGTCTTCTTCTCGTACCCTTTCTTTTATCTGTTTGCTTCAGAAAAGAAAAATAAACCTTATTAAAAAAAAACTGATTTTTGTGAATATAGAAAACTTCTGTTGAACTGAAAACTAGGGCAAGTTATTAGACTGGAAACAAAGAAAAATTATAGTTACTATACAGTACAAATTCTTGTCAAATCTAAAACCTTTACCTTCTGAAATATTCAGTTTATCAATATGAGGATTTTGAAAGGATATTTTTTGTAGAGAATAATAAATTTGAAGTTTTATTAATATATTTATATATATATTATGGATCTATGTTATTTCTCTGTATTTTCCTCTGTTTTCTTAATAGTTATGAAAATATGTTTCTCTGTATTTCTGTCTCTGTTTTAAATATATTAGGTCTGTAAACAAATCTGATTTCTATGTTTTCAAAATTATTTGAATGAAGATTATGTTTTGAAAACTCATTTGTAGTAAAACCCTCGAAATCTTTTGTAGGAAACTTAGTACAACCTATTGGAAATTCCTTCAATATAACTTAGTTGAGAAATTTATTGTGTTGAAATAAAAATCGTGTTACTGTTGAATCAACGTTCCATATTTATTTTGGTTCTTTCGTAAAACTTATTTGTTTATATTGTTATCCTTCTGAATCTTTGTTAAAAAAAATATGTATATACTCTTAAATATATTTAAACTAAACTTGGTATATACATATTTGTGTGACAATGTTGTTAGGTTATTTAAATGCATGTTATAATTATTATTTACCTCTGTATTTTTATTTCATGAGATCTGAATAAAAAATCATCTCTATTGAGGGTTTTATATGGAGGGTATTGAATATAAATTATTGAATTAATTTCATGACTCTCTTATAATCTCTTATGTATTTGTCCTATGAATTAAATTTTAATATAAATATATATATATATATATATATATATATATATATATATCTAAATAATATGTGTTGGGCAAACAAAATAAATAAATAAATAAATATTCATATCCCTGTACACTGGCCTCGGTTTCTGTGTCTGAGCGAATTCATTTTTTAAAAAATTCGTGTTGTTTTATATTAACTAATATGAATGGTATATTTATATTATAAGTAAAGTTAAAAAAAATATATATAATAAATAAAATTTAATTATAAAGTTTATTGGGGAGGGGACGGCAGTGTCGTACCTTGTACCCCCGTACCTAGCAGCCACTTGGGCTGCTGGCACGGCAGCCCTTGGCTGCCGTGCGCGGCCATTGGGGAGGCCGCTATGGTTTTAGCATATTGATGTGGAAGTCCTGTTGTAATTGTGAAACCCTATGGATTGTCGGTCTTTCTTGTGCATTTTGATTATGGTTGTTCCTTTATTCTGGTTGCGGTGTGGGAGCCTTGTGATTTAGTTGTTGTTTATTGAGAACCCTAGTTCCAGAGGCATGTCTTTTAATCTGTGAATGTGTTTCTGTGTGGTTGTGCTCTTGGATTTGGAAATTTATTAGAATTACTTTAGGAAGGGTTGTACGTGGGTATTGGCATTTTAATTATGAGCTATTGCGAGATGGATTTGCCTCGCTTGTTTATGTTTTGAGTTATATGTTTTGTTCGTGATAGTACAACCCTTGCCTGTTTTGAGATATGTTAGGGGTCATAGGGAGAGTGGCTCTTCGTGGGCGCCGGCGCCTCAGGTAAGAGGAAGTGCCAGGGGAACCCACGTAAGAGTAGTTAAACAAGTGATAACCTAAAAATAGAATTTAGGGGGATGGGTAGTAACACATACAAGATAATTAAAACTGGATTCCTCATCTATGCATTAGGGCTACCATAGACTAGTGATAGACTGAGTAGGCCGTGGTCGACAAAGTCGTAGTCTCGTCTTCATGAGAGATTATCGGCTCTGCATTAGCTACCCTATGGTGCCGGCGCCTCAGTTAGGAGGAAGGGCCAGGGGATCCATAGATGGGTGTCGGCGCCTCGGTTAGGAGGAAGGGCCAGGGGATCCCATGAGAGCTATGCGATGACACTCTCCACTAGACATCCTTGTTCTTGTTTCTTGTCGCCTCTGGATATTGTTATATTTATGCTATTTTTGAGGGTTAGGGAATCCATAGATGTGTGCCGGAGCCTCAGTAGGAGGAAGTGCCAGGGGATCCCATGAAAGCTATGTGATGACCCTCTCCAATTGACACCCTTGTGCTTTGCTTATAGTTGCTTCTGGATATTGTAATCTCTTTGTTGTTTCTGATTTTAGGGCTAGGGGATCCATGGTTGGGTGTCGGCGCCTCGGTTGGAGGAAGTGCCAGGGGATCCCATGAGAGCTATGCGATGATCCTCCCACTTGACACCCGTCTGACTTGTTCCTTGTTGCCTATGGAATTGTGTATTGAATGGTTGAATTAGAGTTATTATGGAATCATGTTCTTTTCATTGGTTCTGATTTATTTGGAAATGTTTTTTGGGTGTTGGTTCGGTTCTTCTGGATATTGTATCTTGTGATGTCTTTGATTCTTGTGAATTTGTCTCATGATTGTTAATTGATGGTACTTCATGTTATCGTGATGAGTTCTCAGTTTAACTTGTTATGTGATTTGTGAACGTTGATAGTGGTTCATTATATGCTTTGATTTGTACTTGTTTTGTATCATATTGTTGTTGAGTCGATTTGACATTCATGGTCAGGTTCACTTCCTCGTCACCTCTGAGCACGGGGGGTGAGTTACTTGTAATTCACATGGTTGGGTGGAACGTGCTATGCACCCATTGGGTTCCCCATCAGCATCTTGGCTTTACAGCATTTCCACAGTTGGAGTTGTACCAGTATTCACCTTGGATTTCGGATTTCATTGTAATTGTATCATCCCACATGTTTGGGAATTTATTGTAATTCTTGTATCAAAACTGTAATGTAATATTATAACAAAGATGTAATAGTTAGGGTCATTTGTAACTCTTTTAAGAGATTTATCATGGATGTAATTATGCAATGTTTATTATTCTCGCATCATGGTTATTGGATGTATCATTATCCTCGGTTATCATTATAAATGATATTGTTGGAATCTTTATTTTTATTTCTATTTAGTTGTTGCGATGTAACCTCGTGTGCCCCAGAGAACTAGTTGTGTTAATGTTATGTAATGTGTTATGTGATTATGGTTAAGTGTTATTGCATGTTTACTTTTATTATGTTAAAAAAAAAAATTATTTGCATTGTGTGTGTTCGCTGGGGTTTGCACGACGGGCGTTACAACTTGGTATCAGAGCATAGGTTCATACACTGGGCACTATGTGTGCTCACTATGTAACCTTGCATTTTGTCCCTAGAGTCTGGAGTTTCAATTTTTTTTGTTGTGTTTGTTGTGAACCTAAGTTTCTTCTGTTAGTTGGTCTTAGGGCAATGGTGCAAGAAATTGATGGGAAAGGATAGGACCCTCGGTGTAGTGCGCAATGCACCGATATCCTTCCTATCAAGGATGCACTATGAACCCTTGTGTCATTGTGTGATGTGGTTTCCAGCAATGTGAGTTATGTGTGTGGTTTTTTTTTGGCATGATCTCTGCATGTTTGTTGTGTGCTTACTCTTATCTATTTAATGGCTTCCTGGAGTAAGCCATATCCTTGGGGGGGAGGATGTAATACCCCCATGTTACTAATACTTGTATTATTATTTCTTATTCTTATGTGTGAGCTTGATTCTATTCTCTATTGGTGATTAGTTCACCATCTTGGTGTGGGTGGATGCCTCTCGTATTAGGGAATCATATTTTCTTTTGTTTACCGGCTTCCAGGAGTAAGCCAATTTTATGAGGGGGAGGATGTAATACCCCTCCTCTTGCTGGTAGGATTTAGTATTTTTTTCAACGCGGTTGTTTGCTACTTGTGACAATGATGATATTGTTTGGTTTGGTTAGTTAGACGTTAGATGATGCTATTATTACATTATGGACATGATTATTTCGTATGACAGTATGATTGGTTATATTAGTTGATTTTTAGAACTATGTTATGATGCAGTGATTTAATTAATTATGTCATGAGATGAATTGTTAGTTAGAAATGTTAATTTATTGGTTATATTATAATTGTTAGAATAGGTGTGATGAAGGACAATATGGCATCACTCGTTCGCGAGTGCCCTGTTATGTTGCGATTCCTTCTCACAATGTAGTATTTTGATTTAATGCTTTGATGCTATATATATATGCACATGTACACAACTTCGTTTGTATGCAGGATTGCAGGTACAAGTCTCGATTCCACCTGCTTCGGCAGGACAGGGCGAGCACCTATAGCCCAACGGTTAAATGTTGAAACAAAGGTGACGATGAAGTCCTCCCGTTCCATGATGTCAGGTCGTCTCGTTTGTTTGGTATTGTTCATTTTTGTAATTGTCGTCATTTGTGGTTTGTGTTTTGTATTTTGTCATCTTTTGATTAATGTGGTGTTTTATAAGTTATGATTATTTAATTGATGTTGATATTTTATAAGTGTGAATTAGTTAATTAAATATGGATAATAATTGTTTATTTTAATGTTGATTTATTTGTATGAAAATATTTAAATGTTTTATTTAAATTTTATAAGGTCATGTGTTGTAATTAAATGATAATTAAATAGTAAATGGGCTTAATTAATTTTAATCAATTTTCTAGTGGTGGATAATTATGTGAATAATTTATTTAAATTAAATATGTAATGTGAGGTGCAAGTAAAGTTGCAAAATAGAAATTAAAGCAATAAAACAAATAAAAGAATAAAAAGACTGTGTGAGCCAATAGGAATAGAGATCTGGGAAAAAAGCTAGTTTTTAAAGAATTGATTTTCTTTTAATTTTGGGGATTTTTGAGAGTTTTTGAGGAAAAGGGGAATATATTTTTATATTATTATGAATTTTGAGAGGTTCACACACACATAGAAGATCAGAAAGTTGAAGTTGCTCAAGTCATTGTTGAGGTATTTTGGAATCTGAAGAGATTAGTTTTGAATCTTTTGCTATCTGAGGAGAGCTTTAGGAAGGAAATTTGTCTTCAATTTGTTGCTGATGTTGTCTTGGGGAGTTCGTTCTGGACTAAGAATTGGAATCAAGTTCGAGGGCATCAGAGTCAAGTAGGTATCTTCAGATTTGCATTGGACTCCAGGTTCCTCTCGTAGTCTTCTTCTCGTACCCTTTCTTTTATCTGTTTGCTTCAGAAAAGAAAAATAAACCTTATTAAAAAAATATATATTTTAGTGAATATAGAAAACTTCTGTTGAACTGAAAACTAGGGCAAGTTATTAGACTGGAAACAAAGAAAAATCATAGTTACTATATGGTACAAATTCTTGTCAAATCTAAAACCTTTACCTTCTGAAATATTCAGTTTATCAATATGAGGATTTTGAAAGGATAATTTTTGTAGAGAATAATAAATTTGAAGTTTTATTAATATATTTATATATATTATGGATCTATGTTATTTCTCTGTATTTTCCTCTGTTTTCTTAACAGTTATGAAAATATGTTTCTCTGTATTTTTGTCTCTGTTTTAAATATATTAGGTCTGTAAACAAATCTGATTTCTATGTTTTCAAAATTATTTGAATGAAGTTTATGTTTTGAAAACTCATTTGTAGTAAAACCCTTGAAATCTTCTGTAGAAAACTTAGTACAACCTATTGGAAATTCCTTCAATATAACTTAGTTGAGAAATTTATTGTGTTGAAATAAAAATCGTGTTATTGTTGAATCAATGTTCCATATTTATTTTGGTTCTTTCGTAAAACTTATTTGTTTATATTGTTATCCTTCTGAATCTCTATTAAAAAAAATATGTATATACTCTTAAATATATTTAAACTAAACTTGGTATACATATTTGTGTGACAATGTTGTTAGGTTATTTAAATGCATGTTATAATTATTATTTACCTCTGTATTTTTATTTCATGAGATCTGAATAAAAAATCATCTCTATTGAGGGTTTTATATGGAGGGTATTGAATATAATTTATTGAATTAATTTCATGACTCTCTTATAATCTCTTCTGTATTTGTCCTATGAATTAAGTTTTAATATAAATATATATATATATCTAAATAATATGTGTTGGGCAAACAAAATAAATAAATAAATAAATATTCATATCCCTGTACACTGGCCTCGGTTTCTGTGTCTGAGCGAATTCATTTTTTTAAAAATTCGTGTTGTTTTATATTAAATAATATGAATGGTATATTTATATTATAAGTAAAGTTAAAAAAATATATATAATAAATAAAATTTAATTATAAAGTTTATTGGGGAGGGGACGGCAGTGTCGTACCCTGTACCCCCCCTCTCCCTGTGTGGTAATGGGCCATGGCAGTCAAGGACTGCCGTACCCAGCAGCCACTTGGGCTGCTGGCACGACAGCCCTTGGCTGTCGTGCGTGGCCATTGGGGAGGCCGCTATGGTTTTAGCGTATTGATGTGGAAGTCCTGTTGTAATTGTGAAACCCTATGGATTGTCGGTCTTTCTTGTGCATTTTGATTATGGTTGTTCCTTTATTCTGGTTGCGGTGTGGGAGCCTTGTGATTTAGTTGTTGTTTATTGAGAACCCTAGTTCCAGAGGCATGTCTTTTAATCTGTGAATGTGTTTCCGTGTGGTTGTGCTCTTGGATTTGGAAATTTATTAGAATTACTTTAGGAAGGGTTGTACGTGGGTATTGGCATTTTGATTATGAGCTATTGCGAGATGGATTTTCCTCGCTTGTTTATGTTTTGAGTTATATGTTTTGTTCGTGATAGTACAACCCTTGCCTGTTTTGAGATATGTTAGGGGTCATAGGGAGAGTGGCTCTTCGTGGGCACCGGCGCCTCAGGTAAGAGGAAGTGCCAGGGGAACCCACGTAAGAGTAGTTAAACAAGTGATAACCTAAAAATAGAATTTAGGGGGATGGGTAGTAACACATACAAGATAATTAAAACGGGATTCCTCATCTATGCATTAGGGCTACCGTAGACTAGTGATAGACTGAGTAGGTCGTGGTCGGCAAAGTCGTAGTCTCGTCTTCATGAGAGATTATCGGCTCTGCATTAGCTACCCTATGGTTCTGGTGCCTCAGTTAGGAGGAAGGGCCAGGGGATCCCATGAGAGCTATGCGATGACACTCTCCACTAGACATCCTTTTTCTTGTTTCTTGTCGCCTCTAGATATTGTTATATTTATGCTATTTTCGAGGGTTAGGGAATCCATAGATGGGTGTCGGCGCCTCAGTAGGAGGAAGTGCCAGGGGATCCCATGAAAGCTATGTGATGACCCTCTCCAATTGACACCCTTGTTCTTTGCTTATAGTTGCTTCTGGATATTGTAATCTCTTTGTTATTTCTGATTTTAGGGCTAGGGGATCCATGGTTGGGTGCCGGCGCCTCGGTTGGAGGAAGTGCCAGGGGATCCCATGAGAGCTATGCGATGACCCTCCCACTTGACACCCATCTGACTTGTTCCTTGTTGCCTATGGAATTGTGTATTGAATGGTTGAATTAGAGTTATTATGGAATCATGTTCTTTTCATTGGTTCTGATTTATTTGGAAATGTTTTTTGGGTGTTGGTTCGGTTCTTCTGGATATTGTATCTTGTGATGTCTTTGATTCTTGTGAATTTGTCTCATGATTGTTAATTGATGGTACTTCATGTTATCGTGATGAGTTCTCAGTTTAACTTGTTATGTGATTTGTGAACGTTGATAGTGGTTCATTGTATGCTTTGAGTTGTACTTATTTTGTATCATATTGTTGTTGAGTCGGTTTGACATTCATGGTCGGGTTCACTTCCTCATCACCTCTGAGCACGGGGGGTGAGTTACTTGTAATTCACATGGTTGTGTGGAACGTGCTCTGCACCCGTTGGGTTCCCCATCAGCATCTTGGCTTTACAACATTTCCACAGTTGGAGTTGTACCAGTATTCACCTTGGATTTTGGATTTCATTGTAATTGTATCATCCCACATGTTTGGGAATTTATTGTAATTCTTGTATCAAAACTGTAATGTAATATTATAACAAAGATGTAATAGTTAGGGTCATTTGTAACTCTTTTAAGAGATTTATCATGGATGTAATTATGCGATGTTTATTATTCTCGCATCATGGTTATTGGATGTATCATTATCCTCGGTTATCATTATAAATGATATTGTTGGAATCTTTATTTTTATTTCTGTTTAGTTGTTGCGATGTAACCTCGCGTGCCCCAGAGAACTAGTGTTAATGTTATGTAATGTGTTATGTGATTATGGTTAAGTGTTATTGCATGTTTACTTTTATTATGTTAAAAAAAAAAAAATATTTGCATTATGTGTGTTCTCTGGGGTTTGCACGACGGGCATTACAAAACTATTTTGCAATCATATATTATAGACATATTTTTATTCAATTATCGATAGTGCAACTATCTTCTATTCCTTTCTCATTCAATTATTTTTTTCTACAAATATAATAAAAGGATAATCACTTATTGACCTTTGGTTATCAATATCTCCACCTCAATAAAAATCTATAGATGTGTATATGGTCAATGACCTTCCCACATTATTACTACCATGGCAATTCATACAATAATTTAATGTTTTAATCAAGCACCTAGACACTCTTTTCACTTGTGTACAATGGTCATAACTTTTATTTTCCAAAAACATATGCTTCAAATGAACTCCCACTACTTGAGAAGTGTATGGTCTTTTGCAAAATATCACATAATTAGGAATTCCTACAAACACTTGAATATGGAACATTCCTCATATCTTATGAATATCTAATAGACTAAGTACATTAGTCAAAACTATTTTTTCAACTAATGGGGTTGTACTTTTCATTTTACTATTTTATATTTTAAACCTCTACAAAATAGTTTACTGACACTTCCTCCTTAACCCTAATTTATTATTGGTTATATCCTTTTATACCTTTATACCTACACCATATGACTATTGTAATTGTATATGAAACTTGGAAAAACAATAATATTCATGAATTACCACATAAATAGAAATATGAGGCTTTGGATGAGCTACAAAGTGGATGTCAACCAGGAAAATATGTTATGTTATATTTTCACCACCAAGATGTAAATGATAGAGAGGGAGCTTAGTGATGGTGTTGTTATTAAATAAATGTTCCAAGGTGCATCAAAATTTTAAAATGGTAAAAATATGATGGTTATGTGATCACCACTTTACTATAAAGATGAAATCTACATGAAAGCTTATAAATTATATAGTAAATAGAAAATAAAAATTATTTGTATATGCTAAGGAATTCTCTATATGGCTTGAAGTAGTCATCCAAAAATAAAATAAAAATATACTCTGTTTATTTAAGTTGGGGTTTGTTAGGATTTTTTGTTGTATATGAATGGTTTCTATATTACCATATATAAAATAGTGCTATACATACTCACAAAATAATGTGGGTTGAAATTTTCACACCCTTAAATTCTATGAGAAAATAATCTAAAGCATAAAAACATAAAAAAACTCAATAAGTTGAGAGAACCATAATAGTGGGGGTGGAGGAATATCCCAATCATATGGTTTTCCCCATATATTATTGGGATCCAAAGTGTTCATGTTTGATTCCCACCATTCAACATCATCTTCCTTATCTTCTTATTTAGTTGTGCAATTAGGGAAGATAGAAAGAGCCAACCGAGAGAATTTTATAAAACCAAATTAGCTAAGAGCACCTCTCATTTTTCACCTAGAAGTTCCTCCAATAAGTGGTGGAGAGGAAAAGTATTGAATATTACGTCATGACCAACCTAATAAGAATGATCCCTTCTCATAGCTAGGGGAAAATACTATGAGTAGTGACCCCGGGTTGAAGAGGGATATGGAGGGAGTAGAGGGGCCACCTCCATGATAACACCCATAAGAAGGGAAGTGATCTTGAGTTGAAGAGGGAGATGAAGGAACTTTGGGAACAAAACAAGGGAAATTACTTTAGTGGTTGCGATGCACCTATAAATGAGCCACCTCAAGTACAAATTTATTAGCCTACACTTGACTTTGTAGTAAAGCATTAGAACAAATCATAGCTTTAATATAGAGAAAAACATGATGATCCACAAAGAAATTTTAAAAGTATTAGAATTTCTATCTTTTCATATGCTAAATAGAATCTCCACCTGAAAATAATGTCAAATATAAGTAAATTTATAAGGGATGTGAGGCCCATCCCTTGAAAGATATCATGAAAAATATTTTGGTCTAAATGACTTGAAAAAACTCATGTATCTAGTTCAAAACACTCAAAGCCTTAAGAGGGAAACCACAAAAGATGTTTGATGAAGAGTTGTAAAGCTTGATTCATATTATTTGATGATCCTCAAACCAAGCTGAGGAAAGCATGCACCAAGCCAAATCCATGATAGTCTGACTGTGACACTCTACAATTCTATTTTGTTATGGTGTATAAGGGTTAATCAAATTTTATTTGATGCCATGAAACTTTAAGAATGCCAAGAACTCCTTTGACATGAATTCCCCCTTTGATCTAAGTTCACATTAGGTCTTGGGTCCTTTTGAGCTAAATGAACTTAATTGTACCTTATTTATGGTGTTTTAAAGTGTTGTTCCACACTTTCACACTTTTCTAGGGCTATCAGTATTAATTGGGATTCTTTATGCTTTAATTGGCCTTATTTTGCATCCACAAGCCTTATTAATGCATCTTTTTTAAGATATTCCCAACATAATTCAACATCCAATCATAATTTAGGTGTTTCTAGGTTGTGTGGCCTAGATTTAGTGATCTGGGACTCATATGCCACCTTGGGCATATGAGTCCCACCTAGGTTTTAGGGCCCTGATTTGGATTTTACATCATTCTTAGCAATTTTGAAAATGTGTCCCATAATTAATGCCTAATGGGACTCATACGCCACTTCTAAAATCAAATTTAATTCAAATTATTGGTCAGATTTTGTCCTCCTAGATCTGATGTCGGCTTGTAGTGTTGTAATTTTGAGAAATTTGGCATAAACAAATATAAATACAAGGTTATTTCACTCATTTTCACCTAACTGTAAGCAATCAAGTGATCCCAAGCTTTCAAGTATTCATGCATTCTAGAAAATTGGAGATTACAAGTGTTTACAAGAGCATTCAAGAGCCTTCAAGATTTGATTATCAAGCATCATGCATCATGTTTGTTTTTGAGCTAAAAATTGTGATGTAGGGTTTCATGATTCAAGCTAGGATTCAATTCAAGATCTATCACATTCAAGCAAGAGTCAAAATCTACATCCATTGGAGCCATCTCATACATGTTTGCAACACTTTATTGCTAGGGTTTGGTGAGTTGCAACATTGCATTTTGTTCATTCATCATTCCTTCATTCTATTTCTATTCATTTCAAGGTTTGATTACCAAAATGGGGTTTGACCAAGGCAAACCCCTTTCTACTAACAAAACAAAATTGTCCCCTCTCTTTAGTGTGTGATTTGCAGATCTAGGTTGAAGACATATTGAAGAGAAAGTTTAGAGAAATTTTCAAGTGTACAAAGTTGTCCAAGTTGTCACCTTGCATTGGAGATCATTGAAAGAAATCTACAAGTTGCAAATCAGATTTTCAGATCCATAAATCAAGTGGAAAGGATAGAGTAAACATTGAAGAACATAATCATACTTTCAATTTCTATAAAACCCTAATTGGACTGAAATACCACTTCTGGCATATGAGTCCTAGTATAGACAAAATTATAGATTTCTAGAGTTTCAAACATATCTCTGCCAAATTTTTGTTTCTGTCCAGAAAACCTAATCTGGGACTAAATCAGCCAGACTAGCGTATGAGTCCTAACAAGCATTAATTTCAATTTTTTTAGCATTTCAAGTCTTCATCAAGCCCTCTTCAAGTTTCTAGATGCACACCTTTCATCCCCCAACTTTTTGTTTTGATTTACATGCATTTTTAGGTCATTTAGTGAAGTCTTGCATTGCATTAGGTTCATTTCATTAGTCTCTATAAGCCCTAGTTTGGTGGTGAACCCCTCTTTAGTTTATAATCAAACCCTAGGATAACCCTATTGTAAGATATCTTTCTCCTTTGCATACTTTAGATTGAGATCTCTAGGGTTTCCTTGAGTGAAACTTAAGTGTGAAATAGGAACCTTATATCCTCAAAGATAGAGCCCCCATCCTATTTCCCATTGTTTCAGGTGCCTGTATCGATAATACTAGAGAACAATAGATTCATCTATAGGGGAAAATAAAGCAACCATATAGGATGAAACTGCATTTTGTGTAAATAAATAATCCTTCATAAAATCTCTAGCAAGTTTCATATTGTATCTAAAGATAAAATAGGATTTGAATCCATCCTTGGCCTAAAACTTTACCTTATGCTTATGATTCAAAATTTGACTAGTAGACAAGAGATTTAATGTTAAACTTGAAACACAAAACACCTTTGTGAAAGTACATATTCTTGTCAAAAAAATGAAGTGGAGAGGATCCTTACTTGAGATGCTAATCTGGAAATCTTTCATTTTCATAATATGACATGGATTTATTTAATTTGTACCAAAAATGGTAGGACAAAGAGTCTTTCAAGGGCTTTTAATACTCAGAGAGCAACCATAAGTTTTATTTTAGTAAGCAAGATGGGTTATGTAGAGATTTATGTAGTACTCAATAAGAACAATTACAAAATTTTGAGAGGATATTTTGTATTAAAAATTATGGTTAAAAATGGAAGTTTTTGCTAGTCCATAAAATAAAAGATGTTATCCAATAATGGTGAGGTCAAATTGGCATGTTGTGGCATGAAAATGTAGTTCAAATTGGTAGGAAATATCTTCATAATTTTAAATTGAAGTCTATAGTAGGAGGACTTGAAGATTGATCTCTTGAAGTTGATTTTCCTAAACATTGTGTTTATGAAAAGCATAATAGAGAAATTTTCTTTTGTATGTTCTAGATTTGATGATATTTTAGATTTGGTACATGGTAATGTGTTTAGTCATATAGATGTCAATGTCTAGTCCATTAAACAAGAAAAAATAAGTATGTAAATCATTAATATTTTAGGGAGTTTGACTCACTAAATTTAAAGAGTTAGATGTTATTGAGCAAGAATGAAATTAATGATAAACATATCTCCTTACTTATACCCTTCTACCAAAAAAACCTAATATGTTTAAATTGTATATTTGAAGGTTTTTTATTTTTTTATTTTTTATTTATTTTGATATCAAATGTATATTTTTATTGTTATCAAGCATCTAGAAAAAATATCATATGCTTTTCTTCATCTAGGAGTTACATGTAAGACACCTTGAACTTTAGATTTATTACCTTTTTCAATAATATGAATAACATGTTTACTTTTATTTCTATAGAATAATTGGCTACATGTTTTACTTATCATGATATGTGCTTTAAAACTATAAGAACTTGTCTTTCATCCTAGAAATTCACTTTGTGTAGCTTGATTCAATCAACAAAAATTATTTACTTGTAATTCTTTATCATTTTTAGAGTACTATTTGTAAATAATAAATTTTGAGTCCAAAAAGATCTGAAAAAAGAAATATTATGAATTGAGAGACTCAATGAAGTCATAAGAACCTTAAATTGAAGAATGATAACATTGTTCACTATCATGTCCTTTCTTAACATACAACAATTGGTTATTGATGTGCATTATTCATGTTACAAAATCATTAATTTTTCATCTTATGCGTCTTCAAAATGTAATTAACTTCCTCATTAGGAACATAATCTAATGTTTCTTTCTTACCTATTACACATCTTTCAATTTTATATAAGATTTATAAGCATCATTTAAATATTGAATGCATATCAACACATTTTAATCAACTAAAAGTGTGATTGACATTAATTGCTATTAGATTTCTTCATTCTATCTCCTATATATCAACAATAAGGGCTTAACCTTTTTTAACATCATTCACATTCAAAAGATCTCAAAACATATATATTTGTACAACCTTGAACATGAAAATTTCCTTTTAATTAATCTTTAATCCTAAATATATATATATTTTTTTAACAATTATTTATCTATAAATATTAAGTTTGTTAATGCTATATTTTTAAACTCTTCCAATTTTATAAATTTTAAACTTTGTGATTGATTAATCAAAAAAAAAAATTAATTTAAATAAGTGAAAAATACTTTTATGAAAAAAATATAAATTAAATAAATTTGAAATAATACAATTCTAAAAATTACTTTATTTAACTACCGGACAACAATGAAAATTTATGCTTATATTTTTATAGAAAATTCTATATTATAAATGTTGGTTTAGGTGTCCTTTTATAATTTACATCTCTACAATCTTTTAGAATTTACTTTTGAAAAATATAAATTGTATTGTTATTTTAATTTAAAATCTTTATTAATCATTCCATCTATTCACAATTGGATGGCCGAAATGAACACAACAAATGCTTCATGCTATGGAGATGGAGTATTTTGAAATGAATGCATGTAAAAAAAGGTTCAAAATTTAGAGAGCCATATTTGTTTGGGATGACTTCCACACAACTGATGCCATCAAATGCATTATTATTGATACATTCTTGTTTAAAAACTCTGAATCCTCTCAACTAATCTGAGATCTCCATCGCAAACAAGAAATTTGTGAGACATACATGTAATTATATTTAAAAATATAAAGAAATTCCAAACAATAGCATAGTGTGTTGAGAGTGCTCAAAGGAATCTATATAACTATATAGATTTTTCTGAATTTGATTATGAATATAATTGGATTTTTTTGTTATTCGAATGATTGCTAATGTCTTACTCCACATTAATGAAGATACAAAATAGAAGATAAAATGGGGGAAAGTAATTAAGGGGAAGTAGCAAGTTGCATCTTATTACATGTATACCAACATGGGTATAGGAAAGATTAAATCCTTGCTTACATTTTCTTGCAGAGACTCGCTGTTCGAATGCTCTAAATATCTGAACCAGTATTATGGCTATAAGCAAGAGAAATCCTTGCATATGGCATTAGTTTCTGCATATAATATGCACAGAGAAGATTATCAAGATAAAAAAATTACACAAGAAAATGCATTCGATATGATATCACAGAGGTATATCATGCTCAATACACGCCTTCCACAGTCAAACGTTTGCAATACGATGATGATTTTTGGTTTGAATGCCTGATTTTCTCTGCTGATGATTGTGCGGCAACCAAGTAATAACATGTAAGCAACTTCACTTTCATCGGCCATTTGTGTCTCCATACTTGTTAAAGCACTGAATTGCTTGTTTTCAACTGTAGGGCGTTTCTAACATTGCAACAGATAAAAAAAACATGTAATATCCATATCACAGATGATGCTTAAATCATTTGACTTACCGTGAAGGAACTAGAGATTCCATTATTATCGAATGCGTTGCCTTCTTCATCCAGCAAAGATGTTGATATCGTCAAGATGATATTGCTGGATTATGTTGATGAGTGAAGAAATGGCGTTGCTCACACACAACAACACGGGTAGTTTTTCTAAATCCGCTTGTAGAAATACCATTTTTTCAAGCTTAGTTTATTCACGGAAGTCAAATGGGCGCGCAGATGTAATAACTCCTTCTTGCCGGCGGAAGATGCAGATTTAAAATCTAAATTCAAATTTAACCATTCATAGTCACCGTCACCGTGAAGGGTCCAAGGAGCGCTACGAAAAACAAAACGGAAACGGAAGGTTTGAGTGGGCCCACACCAGCCACAGTAAGCGGTCAAAGCTTAGTGTGTGATGGTTAAGCTGGGCCGTTTTTTTATGTACACGAATGCCATTGTTTTCCTACCATTGTAGAAAACACCTCTCGTCGTCAAGACGTGAGTGAAAGACAAATTTCACGTGCTCCTTACCATTGAAGTAAGTCAATACACATTGCACGTTGACTTCCTATTCAACATTGAACAATCCAGTGGGTACCATAAATAGTATTGTAAGCCCCAGAGTGTATACATTCCCAAGTTAAATAGTATTAAGCAAGTGAGTGAGAGTGTATACATTCCAAAGCTTTTGTCCAATGATGACTTTGAAGGGAGATGAGAGGAGTTGTTTTTCTTTACCAGACAGATCTTTAAATCAGTGGGATGATGATTTTATGCAATCCATGGAAAAACCATAAGGGGTGGGTACTTTTTCTATTCGGGGAACCATCAAAATTCTCTTTTAATTTTTCTAGATTGTCGATTTTTTATTTTTCAGGTATGTGAATACCATGAACATGCTGAAACACTGGTTAATGAAATCAAAATCTCATTAAAATCAAAAGAAATGCAAAGCGGAGATGGTGATCTAATGGAGCGTCTTGAGATGGTTGAAGAATTGCAATGCTTGGGAATACAACGATATTTTAAGGTTGAAATAAAAGTAGCTCTTGATTACATTTACCGGTGTGTGTGTTTCAATATTTGTGTTAAAATTGGTATCCAGGCTCTGAATATCTATGTTTATGGACACGGCTGTTGGGAATGATGTTTGGGCATAGGATTAGGCTGTAAAAGCGTTACAAAGGATTTGAATGCAACAACTTTAGGACTGAGAGTGCTTCAACTACACCGTTATCATGTATCTAATGGTAGGAAACTCATCATACATGTTACTTTTTAGTTTTCCCTCATTATACTCACTATCTAATTATTTTTTTATGTGAAAAGACATGTTGAGAAATTTCAAGGACAAAGATGGGCACTTTCACATCACAGAGGAACACAGTATGAGAACAAGTATGGTGAACCTCTTAAGAGCTTCAACTCTAGCATTTCTTGGAGAGACAGTTAGGGAAGATGCTAAACTATTTAGCTCTGCTTATCTTAAGCAAGTAATAGAAAAATCTGGAGAAATAAATGACAATAGTTTCCTCAAAGAGGTAGGTAGTAAATTTTTGCTTTTATTTATTATATTAAATCTAAGGTAGAGGTTACACAAGAACAAACCTATATATTAAATAATGTTCTTCTTTTGCAGGCTGCCCTCTTATATGAATGGCCTTGCACTTTTCTAGATGGGAGACACGAATTTATATAGAAATATATGAACTAGATAATTTAAGGTAAAATTTAGACAATATTATTATAAAAAGAGTTTTGTAAGGTTGGAATTGTCATTCTTTTTTAAAAATCAATTATAAGATTTTTAAAAAAATTCAGGTTGAAGGACAAAATACTTTTAGAGTTGGCCAAATTGGATTTCAATATATTGCAATATATATACAAGATGGAGATGAAAAAACTCTCTAGGTAATTATTAAGCTACAAAAAATTGAATAATGAATCATATCTTCAAACTTCTTAATTTATATATTCATATTAGATTTTATGTCACAAGAATTTACATATCATTTTAGAACATAATTTATCATGTCACTTTTTAAGATAAATTTTTAATTATTCGATTCACGTTTTAAAAGTTCACGTACTTCAGCACCTATGTTTTGCAAGTCAACATGTAGTATATTATGTAGTTAAGGATAATAGATTGTCTTAGTTTGATGTTCAAATTTCTTTTATAATGATTTATACAATGTTAAAAACTTGTTTTATTTTAAATTTTAAAAAACTAATTTTATTAATTTTCATTGCAGTTGGTGGGAAAATTTTGGGCTCTCAAAATTGATTGCAGTTAGAGAGCGTTCGATAGAATATTTTTTGTTGGGAGTTAGTGTTGCAGATGATGCAGATTTTGGTAGTAGCAAAATGGCTTTGGCAAAAGCATCAACTGTTGTCTCTTTGTTGGATGATATTTTTGATGATTACTTAGTACTTGAGCAAGTTAAACTTATTACTAAGGCCATTGCTCAAGGTTGGGATATTTCCATTATACAAAATATTCTAGATAATTTTAAGAAAATTGTGGAATTTAGTTTTAAAACAATACATGAATTGGCAAATGAGGCAACCAAAAAACAAGGACGGGACATGATGTCATTTATTACAAAAGTGGTACTTATGCTTCCCAATACAATATTAGTTGAAAACATTATTTTCTCTTAATTCATACATTATATAGAAAAATAGAATTCTAAACAATAATTTTATTAAGATTGACATTAAATAAGAATGTGAAATCATTACATACGCCAAATTTTTTTCATATATATTTATGATTTTTTATATGTAATATTTTTTTAAGAAATTTATTTTCATAATTATAAAGATAGAATAAATATACTACTCATGAAATAAAATCATGAAATAGACTTTAACACTTTAAGGATATTGTGTTTCAATAGGCAGATTATGCTAAATCTAGTTTAAAGAAAGCACAATGGAAAGAAAGTTAGTATGTTCCAACCTACAATGAATACATAAAAGTTGTTGCAACAACTAGAGCAAGTGGACTATTATCATTGCACCCTACCCTCTTAGTAGTTCCTAACTTAGTAGATGACGCTATTGAGAAGATGTTTCTAAATAAATCAAGATTCTATGAGCTCATATGATTGACTGGACACTTAGTTGATGATGCTCATGATTTCCAAGTTTATTTCCTTCTAATTCAATTTGATGATAAAATATATATACATTTTATTATACTTACAATATTAACATACTTTTATGGTTATGAAGGATGATAAGCTCCATGGACAAACAAGCTCAACAATTTTTTGTTATATGAAGGATCATCTAGAATGTTTAGAAGAAGAGGCATTAAGTCATATCAATAACCTTCTTGACCAATTGCTTAACGAATTAACATGGGAGTTTTTGAATCCGAATAATCTTTTATCTGATTGGAAAAATTTATACTTCAATCTTGGTAGACGAGTTCAAAGCTTTTATATATTTGGAGATGGATTTTCATATCATGACAAGGGGGTCAAGCAATGAGTACTCAAATTTCTTATTGATCCAGTTAAAATATAGAAAGATAGTGCTTTTTCCATTTGAAAGTCAAAAATAAGATTTAAAGTATGACTCATTTTAAGTCATAAGTGATGGTCATTAAATATGCACTCCTACTAAAATATATTTATATTTTTGAAAATGTATTTCTACTCTTTAATAAAAATATTCTATTGTTTTTTATAAAGGAAAAAACAGATTTTGAAGGGACCCGAAACCCTATAACAAAAAGAGCAAGGCTGTAGACAAGACAACATGCAACCAATGAAAAAGACTAGCTCCAAAACAATACTATTCAAGATTTACATTTTACACTTTTCTTGTGGGAGTGGAGAATCATGTCGAAAGAAGGCTTAGAGGATTTATCTTTTTTTCCTTTAACTGTGATCCAACCTTCTTCCAATTGCATCACCTTACCATGCCAAACCAACCTGCTACTTTCATAAAGATGAAAGCTAGCAGCCAGATTATTTGGAGTTTCAACTTGATTCCTTTGCACAGATAAAGACTTTTCTGAAGAACCACCAAAAAGGGAAGCCAAAGCACATTCACTTGAAATGGCAGTCTTAGACTCAATAGGGGTTTTCCAAGCAACCCTTCCATTTGAGACGACCAGAGGGGGCGTCCCAAGGTCTAGTGATTCAGAAGCAACCACCTCTGAAAAACTCTTATTCTGATCAAATTTGTTTTCCCTCTCTTTGTGTCATCCTCCTAGCTCTATGTGTAGTACCCCTCCGTTTATGCTTATGCTTTCTGTTGATACTTTCTCATACTGTTAGACTTATGTTGTTTTGTTGGATACTTGGATCGCTGGTTTTGAGCGATGGTGGATCATTCTATGACATGATGATATTTTGTGTGATGTTTATTGCTTTCAGACATGATATGATTTAGTGTAGATGTTTACTTTCAATTGTTTATGGATATGCACATGCTTATGATGGACTAACAGTGTTTACTGAGTCAGTTTTCTGTGAGTGTACTGGTGTGGAGAACAGAATCGCATCACTCGCTTGCGAGTGCCCTGCGATATCTGTGATTTTCTCTGCACGGTGTGCCTGTTTAATGTTTTATATATATACATGTATGCATGTTTGCTCAATTGCAGGATTTGCAGGTACATGACACCGACTCCACCTGTGTAATCAGGTCTGAGCGTGTCAAGACTCAACAGAAATGTTGAACGGGAGATAGTAGTTATGTTTATCCTAGTCCAGTCTTCAACCTTAGTCTTAGTACATTGTCAGTTTTCAGTTTTGGGTCTTAGGTTGTATTGTGTTTCTGTTGGTTAAATCATTTTTTGAAAGATAAATATTGGTTAATTTTAAATGTTTGTTATTGTGCTTTATTTATTGTTATTTAATTAATATTTAAATATGATTGAAATTTATTTACTTGATTATTTAATACATTAGTTAGTTTATTTAGTTAAATAGTTGGTCTTAAAAGGATTTAACTATTTTAATTAAATAAATTAATTGATTAAATTAAATTATTAAGTGCATAAATTATATTGTATTTAAATAAATTAGAAATTAAAATAAAATAAAAATGCATGTAAAATAAAATTGTGTTTGGAAATTGATTTTTAGTATTTAAAATTAAATAAATAAATTATTTGCATGCAAATGGAAAATTGATATTTTTAAAAAATTTAAATTTAATAAAATTAAAATCTCATGCAAATTATTGAATGGCAAAACTGCCGAGAAGTGGAGAAGATATTTTCTCAACAACTTCTCGACAAGTGTGTGAGTGCCATAATTGCAAAAGGTTGTTGAGATTTTCTCACGGAGGTTATTGAGGATCTGGGATTTTGCACGGGGTTATTCAATTGCCTCGGGGAAATTTTCTGGGGACTGACAAAAAAATTCTTTCTCTATGTGTTAAAAATCCAATTTTTCTTAAGAATTGTTATCTCTCTGTTATTTGGGGTTGTGATTCTTTGTGGAAGATCTTCGTGGTGGTTGGTTATTGGTTATTTTTCTTGGATTGGCTTTGCGGGAAGGAATCAGAAGCTACAAGCAAGATCTCCTACAGTCAATTTTTAAGCACAGGAATCCAGGTAATCCCCTGGTGAATTCATTTTATTTGTTTTTCTTTAAAAAAATATATGAAAAAGAAATTTGAGTGCAATTTATACCTCTGAGAAAGTATTTGCTGTATTTATATTGTGAGAATTTAAAAAGAAAAGAAGAAAATCTCTGTATTTTAGTTCTGCTGAAATTGTTTTTTTAAAAAAAATTTCCCTGAACAGAAATAGAATTTCTCAAATTTCTGTAGAAGAAGATTTATTTTGTCAGAATTATGTTTTCTGTATTTGAAAGATTTTTTTTTTTAAATATGTATAGCTGTGAATTTTTTTTGTGAATATTTTATGTAAAAATTCCTTTAAAAAAAAAAATATTGCCGTACGAAATTAATCCGCAGGCCTGGAAGTATAGAAAATGTTGCTTTTGAAATTTTATTTATTATAAAAAAAATACATATGGAATCGCGTTTTATTTTCGCCGTACAGGCGAATTCGAAATAAAAAATAAATAAATAAAAAAATAGAAGGTTCGGGGAGGGCCGAAACCCTCCCCTTACCCCCGTATGGGAGCCACAGCCCCCATGGTTGCGAACAGCAGCCACCAGGGCTGCTGAGCGCAGCCCTGGTGAGGGCTGCTGGCTGCAGCCCTAAGGGCCGCGGCCCTTCCCAGGTCGCGTGTAGCGCGCGGGGGTTTATTTCCCCCAAATTCATTTCATATGAATGTTTTTTTTTTGAAAAACGAAAATTATAAATATTGATATGTTAAATGCGATTTTTGTTAGTTGATTTAAACTGTGAATTATTATTATATAAAAATGTATTTATATATATATAATTAAATATATGTGTATATGTAAATATATATATATATACATTTATATTTTTATATATATAGATGTAAATATTGTGGATATAAATGAGTTTTAATTAAACATATATAAATTTTAAATAAATAAAGATTGAGGTTGAGGAAAGTTTTAGAATATAATTATATAGTGAAATTGTGAAAGTCAGAAAAATGGATTTAATGAAGTAGTTATTTTCTTGAGTAATTATGCAAGTATGTTGATTTTAAATAATTATATGTGGATTTAGTATATACAAATGGTAGAAGAATTTTTCCATTAGTTTTAAATTGTTTTATTCCTTTTGTGTTTGGGCAAATCGGGAAAAGTTTCAAAATAATCAAGTCTTCCAGATCAACTGGTAAATTGGGAATTGTGCTTGTTAAGTTTAAATTTCTTGTGTAGTCTAGGGATGTGTACATGGCTTTTTCTTGGTGTTTAACACCTGTGTTATGATCAAATTGATTGTTGTATGTTTGATCATGTTTGGTCTTTTTAGAGATGTTGGTTATATGTACACTTTGTATACCCTAGAAGGAAAAACATAGATTCCCGTGTTATGTTTAGGGGAGTGGCTAATTGTAAGGGCCGACACACAAAGTGGTGTCAGGGTAACTTACAATTAGTTAACTAAGTCAGTGATAATTAAATGACATTGTAGATTAGAATTAAAAACTTTTAACAAGATGTACGTGCCTCACTTATGACTCTTGAGCTTCTTTAGTCATGAGTATAAGTTGAGAAGGCCTGGAATGGCAAATCAGTGTCTCGTTTCTTCAAGAGGCATTCGATTCCGCAACTGTATGCAATAGGGGCCGAGTTTCGTAAGAGGTTACCAGGGTAACCCAAGGATTGGGGGCTGGAACCTAGGAAGAAAAACCAGGGTAACCATTGCATCGTTGTGATGACACTCCACCTAAAATAACAGTAAACCTTGTGTTGTGTTTCTATCAAACGTCAAAATCTGGAAGCAATGTAACCAATAGTATGTATGTACTAGTGTCTAGGGTTAGTAGATTAGGTCTAGGTAGCCTTATTACTATCTCCTAGCACGGGGGGTGGACCTATGGGTACCACATGGTTGGGTGGAACGTGCACCTTACTCCGTTGGGTCCCCAGTTTGTTCGTTGCATTGAGCGCTTCATGGATGGAGAGCTCGCACATGAAATTACTTCTTAACTTTCATCATTGTATATTGTAACTTGTAATGTAAAAACATCCCTCAATTGTATAAGAGGTGATCAATGTAATTGTAAATGTATTTGTTATTTGAACTACCTCATCAAATGGATGAGTATTGTCATATCATATCAATGCAATGTATGGAAAAATATTTGTACTTTATTATGTTATCATGAATGGAAATTTATTATTATGCAATGTTATCTTTATGTTATGAATTATTATGTGCAATGTGAAATACTTAAGTCGCTTATGGAATACTCAAAGTAGTGTAACGTCGTTTAACCTAATAATGTATGCAATTAATTAAATTATAATTAATACTTAAAAAAAAATTATTACACCTTTTTATCACTTTTGCAACATTCTTAGGTTATTAAGACGGGGCATTACACTATGTGTATTTGGGGAATGATGACAGTTTCAAGCTCTCTAATATCATTGCAGCAAAGACAAATACTGACCCTGAATCCATAGATCCCTTATGTGTTTCTTGGGGGCAACCCTATTTTTCCTTTTCATGTTTGGATACTTTAAATTAATTTCTCACAACATGGTGTTTAGCAATTTCTTTAAAGTGGGGGCATAAATTGACATTACATTGGCATTATTTTGGAATTTATTTCCATGTTTCTTGATGTGATTTTCTTACTTCATGAGATGTGTTTTTCTCTTTGTGGTGACATTGGGAGTAATGTCCTTCAAGAGCTTGGTCTATCTTAGCATTTTACATTCCTCTTAGTGGTTATCTGATGTACTACATTCCCTAAGTTGCAAATCTTTTATCCTTTGATTGGTCCTCTCTTGGAGAAATTAGGAACAATGTCCCCTAAGATCAAGACCTCACTTGAACTAAGAAAAATCCCTTTGAACATCCCTCTTTCTTGCATTTTCTTTTTGTACCTAATTAAAGTCATGGAGGTATGGCTTTGATATGGTTCCTCGGGACTCTCCTAGTGAACAAATAGCTTCACTAGCCCTTGTGAGCATGCATTTTCTCTTTGTCCTTATCATAGTCATGGGGGTATGACTTTGATATGGATCTCTTCGGGCTCACCTTACACCTAGTGAACAACTAGCTTCACTAGCCCTTGTGAGCATGTGTTTTGTTTGCATAGTGGATAGTGTGTTCCAATTGTAAACCTTTTTTTGACAAATAGCCTAGACCTAGTCCACAACACGTTGGTTGGCCAGTTGAAGCTTGATCTATTGCTCATTTTTCTTTTTCTTTTTCCTTTTTCTATCTTTGATGGTGTATGCTAGTGATTTTTTATGTCTTCATATATCATTCACAAGTGTGTTCCTTTGTGCCTATGTCGGTTTTTCATAGGATCTTGATCCTCGGGGCTTGACCATCCTCTTGATTATTTTCATCCTATCTTACTAGCATATGTACATTTGAATCTTTCTTGATTGTGTGGTTGGCTAATTTAGTATGAGTTTAAAGCAAGTTCATCCTCGAGCACTAAAGTGGGGGCTAAATGTAGTGTAGGAAAATTCATACCCTTGCATTTTCAAACTTGTTTGGACTTGTCTTGCTTTGTTTATCATTATTTATGTCTTAAGTGGTCCCATTTTGTATCCACAAGCCTAATAAATTGTATCTTTTCATGGCTAATCCTGACAAACCTCAAAGGATAAATGATAATTTAATGATTCTGGTTATGTGTCCCTAATTTTTGGACTAGAGCTAAGACGCCACCCAGGGCGTCTTTGTCCTCCAAAGGTCTTGGGACCCTGATTTCAAATGCACCTTAAATGGGCCCCTTTTTGGACTTTGTGCCTCGAGTTTTAAGCTTCGGGTATAAGACACCACCTAGGGCATCTTAGTACCCCTTAAGTTATTTTCAAGATTTAATTTCAAATCTTAGTAGGATTTAGCCTCCTTTAATTAATTAATTCATATGTCATCTTTTTGTGGTGTAATTTTGGGATATAAACATAGATAGGTATAATTACAAGGATTCTTTCATTCATTTTCATCATAACATCCTAGCAACTTGAGTATTCATGCATTATAGAAAGTTTGCAATCAAGAGAGAATTCAAGAGCAATTCATCAAGCATTTTGATCCATCATCAAGATTGAAGAATCATATCAAAGATATTCTTGCATCATGTGTGTTTTTGAGCTAACATTGGTGATGTAGGGTTTTGATTCAAGCAAGCAATTCAAGTCATGATCTATCAAGCACTACTTCAATTCAAGATCTACATTCAAGCTAGCCACTTCACATAAGTTTGTAGAATTCATAACAAGGGTTTGGTGAGTTGCAACATATAGAATTTTGTTCATTCACCATTTCCCTTCATTATTCTATTTCATTCCAAGGTTTAATTACCAACAAGGGGTTTGACCAAGGAAAACCCCCATTTAATAACAATCAACAAGTTTTTCCTCTCTTGCATGTTTGTGTTTATAGATTTAGGTTGAAGACTTGAAGATCATTTAAAGTGCAAAGTTGCAAAGTTGTCATCTTCATGGAAACTCACTTATAGGAAAGATCTGGAAGCTTTAGGACCAGAGATCTAAGAAGAAGGAAGTGTAGACATTGAGCCTCGGGATCACATTTAGAGATTTCAGAAATTCAAGATAGGACTAAGTTAGTAGTAAGGGAATCCTAGTCCTCCTGAGGGTATTTTGCAGAGATTCTTTTAGATCCTATTTTGACATCCGAAGATTCTGCATTTCCCCCAAAAAATAGCAGCGGTCTTTTTCCTCCCTAGCATATTTTGACAACATTTTTTCATTTCCTGAATCCTAATCACATTTCCAGACTTCCCAAGTACATACATACTAACTTTTTGTTACTTAATTTTGTCATTTGCACTCATTGTTTGACTTGCATTACTAGGTTTTGTGAGTTGAATGTTAAGTTGTCTTTTCCAAGCTTTTTCTTGGTGGTGAACCCTTCAAAGCCTAACCCCCCCTAAGTCTTCCTTATTGAGAATTGACTCACCTTCATGTTGATATTCAATCCAATTTGGGATCCTAGGGAATATTTGAATGTTAATGGGAGAAAAGTGGTGTTATATGACCTACGTTATAAAGCACCCATTTTCACATTAATCACTTTCTTTATAAGCATATTTATTTTAAACAGAAGAATTTAAGTGTCTGAATGTGTTGGTTATTGTAGCATATTATTCTGTAATGATTAACAATAGTTATCATTTTGGTAGTTCCAATTCCAATTTGAATAATTATCAATGAGTATTGGATGTCATAGTTAATGCCTTGTGAATACCATGCATTTTAGCATGTAACAAACTAATAACTATAGTAAATTGTCTATAAAAAATTCTCACACCTTATCAATGTTATTAGATCTTGGCTAATTGAAAGTTGGAGCTGAAAAGGAAATGCATGACTATGAATTGGATGAGTACAAGGTTACGAACGAGGGAGTTTATGAAAGTTATTTGTTTAATGGTTTATGTAATAATCTTAGTTACAAAGGATTGATTTTTTTATGATGAGATTGTATTAGTTTGGGATTTAATCTAGATGCCATAGGGAGATTGTGAGTCTTTAACTCACAACAATACCTTGTCTATATTTTCACCATTCTAATGTCTTGTCTACTATTTTAGGCACAACTTTATATCTGCTAAAAACCTGTGTTTCATTATGCGTTCTATTATGATTTAATAGCACTGTTGATACCCAAAATAGTCCTAGTCTACAAGAAACACCTTTTTTTACTAATTCTCACTCTTTTTCCCTAATTATTAAATAATAACTTATTATTTAATCAATTATCATATTCTACTATTAATTAAGTGATTTTAAATTATTTAATTAATTCATTCTAATTCACACTTCCAAATTAATTAAAAAAATCCTATGTATTTAATTATGTCCAAATTAACATTAATCTTCCCAATTAATTAATTAAATACTAATTATTTAATTATGTCACTTATTACACTATTCTTTTATTTTAATTAAATATTTATCATTAATTATTTAATTGAACATTCAACACCCTTCTTAAATTAGACAATTGTTATTAATCATTTAATTAAACCACTTCCCCACTTCTAGATTAATTCTCCTATTTTGTCTCAACATTATCCATTAATAAATAAACTTTTATTTATTGATTAATCTTACTTGCACATTCCTCTAGTAATTCATTAATTATATCATGCATTATTACCTAAAAATTAACTAACACTCTCTCTCATTCAACTGAGATTGATTATCCACTTCACTAATCAATCAATTCAATTTACTCCCACTCACTCTAAGTATTTGAATCAATCAAATAAGCTAAATAGTTGTTAGTATTAGTTAACACTTCAATCAATTCTTCATACAACCAGTTAATTGGATTCATGTAGTTAGTTAATTGGGTAATCAATTCCTCTCAACTATTCTCATCCATTGATCTTGATTTGGAACCTCTTAATATAGATTGTTCATTCAAATCAACCATTTCCATAAAAGCATCCCTCACATCATTTGATGGATAACCATAAACTTTGGAGCTTTTGTATCTTTGCAGTCTTCACACACTTGAGCTCTTGGCAAAAGAAGTGCATCAAATTCTAAGAGTATAGCAAGAAAAAAGGTACAATGCAGGTAATTCAAGATAACATGGTTGAGGTAAATGAATTATTCATTTGAATTCATGTTTATTATTCTTTATTGTATAATTTGGAATTACATTGTAGTATTGTTGCAGTATTTTTGGTTGATTGCTTTAATTCACTACTTTCATAATGACTCTTGTCCAACATTTCATATTACATTTTGGTGAACCTAATGTGAACCCATGTTTTTAATGATTTTCTATATATATATACAATATTTTTTGAAGCTATAGGAAGTGCAACACAGTTATCTAATAGAGTGATGTAATCGATTGTCTAGTCAATGCATTTATTGACCTAAGTGAGGCATACAAAGATTTTTGTGTCGTATATGTGACTGTTATTTTTTGTATTTTATAGGTTTGAAAAGTCTACCACATCTATGCCTTCCTACACCACAATCCATAAACAGATCATCATAGTTGCTTGTTTGTATGACACATTTGAGTCCTCGTGCACCATAATAATTTCTCTATGCGACACATCCAAGCCTTCCTGCATCACAAGTGATTGCTATAGACTGAAAGGTAAAGCATTGATAAATATTGTGTTGTTTTCTAATTATCTTTTAGTAGAGTAAGGTTTTTATGTTAATGGTCCTTTTCTTTCTAGCTTGGGGTGATTTTTTAGATTATCTAAAATATTTTATTTCAGTGCTTAAAATGAACATGATCTCGCACATTTATTTGTAGTGCTTAAAATGAACATGATCTCAAAAAATTTCTTTTAGTGCTCTTAAAAAGAATAATACAAATCTCATTTTGCAATCCAGATTTAAAATGAATAGTGTGTTTGAATATGTATTATTTCACTCAGTGGTGCTCTAAAATTAAAAGACAAATTACACACTTTCTTTTGTGTAATTAAAATGAACCAATGGTTAATGTATATGGTGCAATTTCACACGTTATTCTTGGTACCAAAGGTGTATTGAATACATATCCTCTCCCCTTTTTCTTTGTGTGATATTGGGTGATGAGAAATAGCAACACATAAAACTTCCCCCTTTTTTTAAGTAGGAGGCCTACCTTGGGATACATCCTCATGGAGAACCTAAGGGGTCGACCTCAAGCGACTTTTTTTGGTGTGCTATAGAAATTGGATGAGAGAATTTTTTTTAGTTTGATCAGTGTATGTAGTTCTCTAGACTTTCAATAGGGGACCATGGATTTTCAATGCTCCAAAGAGACGTATGAGAGGTTGACGATGTTTACAAAGACCTATCCACTAGAAACCTTTTGTTGTGGAGGCCATTAAATTCCATTTGAAAATAACTTATAAAGTGGTACAAGAGATGATTGTACCCAAAAACTACTCACCATATCCTCTCTTATGTCGAGATATACATTTTTTTTAATGTATATTCCCTTGGCTGCAGATACTGTCATGGATGCACAAATATGCCATCCAAGAAATTTTTATTTCTTTCTGTTCCCACAAAATTGGACAATTGTAATTGCTATAAGCTATCATGTACTATTAGAAAAATGTTTTGTTTCTCAAGATTCAAGGGACATCTATTTGCTACTTTGATTCCTTTTTTGATGATTTTACTATAGGAAACATCCATGCCTACACATTAACTTGTATTAATTCATAAAGAAAAGTTCTATATAGATGGTATTCAAATTCATATTCATGTGTTGTCATATGTATAAGAACCAATGATTTTTTCCTAGTTTCTTCCAATGCCATTTCTAAATTGTAATATATATTTTTTGTTAGAACTATCAAAGAAGTACCACAACAATATATAGGTATGTTAGGAATCCCTAAAGGCTTATAAAGTAATTTCATTGAGTTTTTCATTCAAAGTATATTTGATTTGGAAATTCATTATTATGATGTTTATGCTTGAATTATATATAGTGGCTCTAGCAAACCATGCTCATCTGGCCAACATATAAATGCAATAGTTCTTAAAGGCTAGGGACCTTTTCAAAATCTACCATGGTAGCAACCAAAAGAGATAGATCAAAAAATATCATGGATTTGAATGCATTAAAGTCTAGATTTGATTCCCCCCTTCACAATTATTTATCATTAATGCATGTGCTGCTTTCCATAACCATGATTTCTCCTCCATTGTTGTTAATCAACATCAAAATTTGTAGATAAACACACCAAGCTCCTAATATGTATTGATCAATCCATCAATGAGATTCAGGGTAATATGCCTATGGAATTAGGACATTTGCATTGCAATCACAAACCATTAAGTTAATTTCTTTTAACATGTAACAAAATATGTGTTTTCCTAACTTCATTTCCATATTGGATCTTCAATTACATTTTATCATTAATTTCCTATTGACGTATCCCTTGAACCTCTTTATGGGTGCAAGTGCTAGTTAGTAGCATATAGGGTTTCCCCCCAAAAATCCTTGGAAAACATGTCTCATGCTCTCAAACTATGCTCGGTGGTTGTGAAACTACTTTGGTTTTTAATCAACCATAAATTAGAATATATGGCATCTTCAAATGAAATCAAATCTTAAACCTGTTAAATATGCATTGAATAGAAAGTTATTAAAAACCATATCAAATCTACTTGGAACTAGAAAGCGATGAAGTCGGATACAATGTTTTTAAATATAATTTTAATTCATTATGAATAGATTGAAGTGGCAGTTGTAGGGAGACTAGTTTTGCTTCACCTCATTTTTTAACATTTATAATATGGCAGGGTTTCATAATATCCCTATCTAGGGTAAAGAGGAGAAAAGCTACAAAATAGATGTAACACCATTATGTGTATTTTTCTCTACTTCCTTTATTGCATACTGTAACCAGAGAAGAAGAAACAAACAATGAATTATATTAATGCTCACCTAAAAAAATAATAGATCACTAGAATCTAGAAACATATTTTTTTATGGAAAAAATAGATTCTACGCCTGAATGAGTGGCACATACAAATACAAATATGGCAACCATGCCCATCTGGCCAACATATGAATGCCATTTTTAAATTTATTTCATTCTAGTAAAAGATTAATCATGATGTTAACAGTGACTGCAAGAAGCAGGTAGGCCATTTATTGCATGCCTCCAAAACCTTTAAATCCAACATTGATATTTTGGATTTTGGATGCCTTGCAAAAATCCTAATCTCAATGTTGAGAGTGATTGGAAGAAGCAAGCAAATTGTAGATTGCATGTCTCCAAAATATTTAAATCTCACAATGTTATATTTTAAATTTCTTTCATTCTTGCAAAAGTTTAATCTGAATGTTAAGAGTGACTGCAAGAAGCAAGTAGGTCATAGATTGCATGTCTCCAAAATCTTCAACATTAACCATCTAGAAGGAAAATAACTCTATTATTTCCAAGGATGCTCTACTTTGGTGAGAAATTCATACATGAACAATTCATACTTATGAGATGCTGAGTCATAAATAATTTTTTTGCTCCTCATAATATTTTTGTAATGTGCTTATCAATAACAAATTTGTAGAAGTATTAAAACAATAATAAACCGCAAAAAAAAAAAATCATCACATTTGGAGTGTTATTTTTCTTGTGTTATAATCAAGGATTCTCCTCTTGGTACTATAAAGTTTCTGCTTATGAGAATGTTCAAAAAGTTGGAAACCGGATTTAAATGTAGGTCAAGAAGACTACAACAGGTTGAGGCCCCCCAAATACAGAGGTGTGAATATCTTTCAATTTCAATTTCTTTGATCAGTAGAGCTAATTATGAGCATACTCCAAATAAGGTAATTCCAAAGTTTCCAGTTTTGTTTCTTCATTTTTTTCACATTGATAGTGGTGAATATCAAATTTAGTTTGTGTGCTTTACTTAGGTTTGGAATCAAACTTTTACAGACTTAATTGTTAGCAATTTTTCTTCTCCTGTCAGGTAATTACAACTAGTGACTGCTCTTGAAAGTACCATCTTTGCTCATGACGGCTCCTAAAAGAGCCTCTTCTTCTTTCCAGTAGTATCGTAGTTTTTTTACTTCATTTTTATACAGAAGTATGGGTACCATAGTTCCTCATCCTTCTCTCCTGGAAGTGGCAGTTGTACGGTGATTTTTGTGGCGGCTTTTTCTTCACACGGGAATTTAATATTTAAAGTCTATTTAATATGTTTTTTTGTGATAAGTGCTTTTTGCCCCTGACATGAATGCAACTTATGTCATTTATTTTTCACTTAAGGTGAAAAGAAAGTTACTCAAGGTGTAATTAATGACATTTATTTTTTCCCCTTTTGCTTGCTGGAAAAGCTTTCTCTGTAAGACATGTTTTAATTATCTTAGTTGGATTTTTACAGTGATATTAAGTGTTTTTAATGTACAAGTTGTAGTTGTACATCTCTCTCAAGTTTTCTGCCCAAAGAATTTTTATGAATAATTGTGTGTAATTTTTTTCATTCAGAAGATACAAAAGGAGGAAAAGAAGAAGAATATATCTAGTTGAGAATATATTTTCAATTTCATGTGCAACTACAGCTGGTGTTTGATTTTTCTGGGTTATATATAAATCTGGGTTGTTCTTTTACTATTTTTGCTCTGTGTAAATTTTTCTTTCCCCTGTTCCTCCTCTTTTAAAATCCCTCATCTGGTATTAGAGCCAAAGGAACCTTTGTTTTTCTATTCTGTTTGAAGCCATGGCCTCCACTTTTGGTGCATCCTTGTCCAGTTTGCAAACCCCTATTTTTATAGGAAATAATTATGAATGTTGGTCTTTAACCATGAAAGCCCTATTTCGGTCTCAAGATGTTTGGAAAATTGTTGAGAATGGTTATGTAGATCCAGTAGACCAAGCAACATACAATGCACTCACACAAGATGAGAAAGATTCTTTGAAAGAACAAAGGAAGAAGGATGGTAAATCATTATTCTATATCCACCAAGCAATGCATGAGAGCATACTCCCAAGAGTAGAAGTAACAAAGCAAGCCAAGGAGGCATGGGATACACTTCAACTTGCTTACCAAGGTATGGAAAAAGTAAAGGATGCTAAGTTATAGCTTCTTAGAAGAGAGTTCGAAAATTTATGAATGGAAAACACAGTTTCAGTAGACTCCTTCTTTACTCATGTTGTTGGTTTAACTAATCAAATTAAATCACATGGAGAAGTTATAGAGGATAGGAAAAATGTTTAGAAAGTTCTTAGAAGCCTCCCTACTAAATTTGATAATCTTGTTGTGACTTTGGAGGAAACTAAAGATTTGAGTTAGTTTAGTGTCGATGAGCTTCATGCTTCTCTTATCAATCATGAATCTAGACTATATAGGTCAAATATGTCATTGGAAAATGTGTTTTTATCTCAATTATCTATAACTCATGGAAGAGGACAACAAAGATTTAGTCCTAGAGGTAGAGGGAGAAATTCACCTAGAGGTGGACATAATAACAACTTTACAAATAGTGCTGGTAGAGGTCAAAATCAAAATTTTAGAGGTCAAAATCAAAATCTCAGTCACCCAAGTGGCCAAAGATTGGATAAATCACATGTTCAATACCATTATTGTAAGAAGTTTGGACATTATGCTAATGAATGCAATAAAAAATAGTATGATCAACACAAACAAGGTCAAAATCAGTCAAGTAGTAGCACTCAAACAAGCACTATGTTCATTGCATACACTAATTTTTTTGAAGCAATTCCTCTTAACTTTCTCATTGAATGTAATGTAGTCTAAGAAAGTCCAAGTGACATATGGTACTTAGATTTTGGGTGTAGTAATCACATGACTAGTAATGCAGATATTTTTTCTAGTTTAGATAAATCAGTTCAAACTGAAGTCACACTTGGCAATGACAACAAGTTCATAGTTTTAGGAAAAGGAACAGTTCATATTCTAACCAAAGAGGGGGAGTAGAAAAAGCATGCCTGATGTATGTTATGTTGCTGGTCTAAAACATAATTTAATGAGCATTGGTCAATTGGTACAAAAGGGATTTAGAGTGTATTTGGAAAACAATGAGTGTGTGATTTTGGATAGATTCCCAAGCAATCTAGTTATTTCCAAAGTGCAATGACTAACAACCGTATGTTTCCCTTGAGAATAAGACCAGAAGGGGAAAATAGCCAAATTTGTTCATGAGACAAATAATGTAAATTCTAGAGTAGCATTTAAGGTAGAAAATACAGATACAAAAATTGAAACAACATTTCAATCAATTGTATTAGATGAGTCTTGGTTATGGAATTTTAGATTTGGACATTTAAATTTTGGAGGGATGAAGCTATTACACATGAAGATATGGTGAAAGGCTTGCCATTAATTGAAAAACCAAAAAGAATTTGTGAAGGTTGCATCTTGGGTAAACAACATAGAGAGTCTTTTCCAATTGGAAAATCATATAGAGCAAGAGAACCACTTGAGATTGTGCATTCAGATATTTGTGGACAAATGCAAACACCATCCATAGGAGGCTACACTTATTTTCTTACCTTCATTGATGATTTCAAGCGAAAAATTTGGGTCTATTTTCTAAAACACAAATTTGATACATTTTCTTATTTTCAGCAGTTCAAGGCACTTGTGGAGAAGAAAAGTGGCCATTATATCAAGGTCTTAAGGACAGATAGAGGTGGATAATATGTATCTAATGATTTTATGAATTTTTGTAAAGCACATGGAATATACAAGTAATTTACAGCTCATTATACACCTTAGCAAAATGGTGTGGCAGAGAGGAAGAACCAAACCATTATGGAGATGGCTCATAGTATGTTGGCAGCCAAACATTTACCTAATGAATATTGGTCTGAGGTAGTGGAAACTGTTGTTTATATCATGAATAGTTGTCCAACGAAAAGTGTGAAAAATAAGGTACCTTAAGAAGCTTGGACAGGTATGAAGCATAGTGTTTCTCATCTTAAAGTATTTGGTTGTGTTGCATATGCACATGTTCCTAATAAGTTGAGGAAGAAGTTAGATAATAAAGGGAAAAAATGTATATTTATTGGGTATTCTGAAGATACAAAGGCATACAAGTTGTTTAATCCTATCACTAGGAAGGTTATAGTCAACCGTGATGTTCAATTTGTGGAAAATGAAGCATGGGATGGAAGTATAGAGAAGAGTGTAAATATTATAGTCATTGTTCCTCATGATGATATGGTAGATGAAGTGATTCCAACATCAAATACATCTCCAATAGTAGCTCCTTCCACTCCTAGGACAACACCACATGTAGTAGCTCAAGCCACACCTTCATTCACACCAAGAAGATCTTCAACATTGTTTTCTACACCATCAATACAACGGACTCCACATTCAATTACAACAATACCTACATCAGCTGGTATCCTTGGAGCAACTCCATCTAACACTCCAAATAGTTCTACATCTTCAGATCCAACATTAGCAAGTATGCTACCATGAAAAACAAGGAGTTTGAGTGAGTTGTATAATGATCCAGCAAATTCATTTTCAGTTTTTGCTTTATTTTCTCATGTTGATGATCCATTAATGTTTGAAGAAGCTATTGGGGAAGATAAATGGGCATAAGCCATGGATGAAGAGATTGAGTCCATTGAAAAGAATGAAACATGGGAGTTGGTCGATCTGCCTGAACGAAAAGATGTAATAAGTGTGAAATGGATTTATAAGACTAAACAAGATGCTGATGGAAAAGTGCAAAAGCATAAAGCAAGGCTAGTTTGAAGGGGTTTTAGTCAAAAACTTGGAATAGATTTCAATGTTCAACATTTGCTCCTGTTGCACAGATGGACACAATTAGAATAGTATTGGCTATTGCTGCTCACAATAAATGGGTTGTATACCAAATGGATGTGAAATCAACATTTTTAAATGGATATCTAGATGAAGAAGTGTATGTGAAACAACCAGAAGGCTATGAGATATCAGGTCATGAAAATAAAGTTTATAGGCTAAAGAAAACAATTTATGGATTAAAGCAAGCTCCTAGAGCTTGGTACAGCCGTATTGATTCTTATCTTATTTAAGATGGATTCCAAAGAAGCAGATGTGAGCCAACTTTGTACATTAAAGTAAATGAGCAAGGCAGTATTTTAATTGTTTGCTTGTATGTAGATGATCTAATCTTTACTGGTGATCTCAACATATATATTTTCAAAACAACAATGAAGAGTGAATTTGAAATGACTGACTTGGGACTTATGAAGTGGTTTTTGGGAATTAAAGTCCATCAATCTAATGCTAGTATATATTTATTTCTCAATACAAATATGCAAATAAAATTTGAAGAGATTCAATATGGTGAAGTGTAGGCAGCCCCAACACCAGTCATGATGGGATTGAAGTTAAGCAAAGAGGATGATGGGCCATGTGTGGATCCTACATTGTTCAAAAGGTTGGTAGGAAGTCTTATGTATTTGACAGCCACAAGGCATGATATCATGTATGTTTTAAGTCTAATTTCAAGATTTATGGAGTCCCCAAAAGAATATTGAGGTATGTGAGTGATACGAAAGACTTTGGTATATTGTATTCCACTTCAAAAGATTTTAAACTTGTTGGTTACATAGATAGCGATTGTGGGGCCAATATAGATGACAAGAAAAGCACATCTGGGTACATTTTTCATCTTGGTACAGGTGTTGTTTCATGGCCTTCACAAAAACAACCTATTGTGACTTTATCATCAGCTAAAGCTGAGCATGTAGCAGCTACAAGTGTAGCGTGTCAAGCTGTTTGGATCTGTAGGATGTTGAAAGATTTAGTGTAAGATCAGAAGAAAGCCACTACAATATTTTGTGATAACAATTCCATGATTGCTTTGTCTAAAAATCATGTTTTTCATAAGAAAACTAAGCATATAAATACTAGGTATCATTTCATTAGAGAGCTTGTCAACAATAAGGAGATTTGCTTAGAATTTTGTAAGTCTAAAGATCAATTTGCAGATATTTTTACAAAACCTTTGGTGATGGAGATATTTTAGTTTTTGCGAAGCTGTTCAAGAATTCTTGATCGTGCAAATATACTCAGTTGAAGTTTGATGTAGTTTTTGCTTATCCCTAGTAGTTGTAATTAAGGGGGAGTGTTAGAACTCTGTCTTCTCAGGTAATTACAACTAATAACTACTCCTGACGGTGCCATCTTTTCTCCCGATGGATCCTAAAAGAGCCTCCTCTTCTTTCTAGTAGTATCGTAGTTTTTTCACTTTATTTTTGTACAAAAGTATGGGTACCACAGTTCCTCATCCTTCTCTCCTAGCAGTGGTGGTTGTATGGTGATTTTTGTGGTGGCTTTTTCTTCATATGGGAATTTAATATTTAAAGTCTATTTAATATTTGTTTTGTGCTAAGTGTGTTTTGCCCCTAACATGAATGCAACTTATGTCATTTATTTTTCACTTAAGGTGAAAACCTAGTTACTCAAGGTGTAATTAATGACAATTATTTTTTCCCCTTTTGCTTGCTGGAAAAGCTTTCTTCGTAAGACATGTTTTAATTATCTCTTAGTTGGCTTTTTACAGTGATATTAAGTGTATTTAATGTACAAACTATAGTTGTACATCTCTCTCTCATTTTCTACCCAAATACTTTTTATGAAAAATTGTGTGCAATTTTTTTTCATTCAAAAGATACAGAAGGAGAAAAAGAAGAAGAATCTATTTGGTTGAGAATATATTTTCAATTTCATGTGCAGCTATAGCTGGTGTTTAATTTTTTTGGGTTATATACAATTCTGGGTTGTTCTTTTACTGTTTTTGTTCTATATAAATTTTCCTTTCCCCTATTCCTCCTCTTTTAAAATCCCTCATTAATCTCTATCTTAATCCTATTTTTTCCCTCATGATAGTAGATTCTAGAACTGAGACATTATGCACCAATTATGCCAATAATTCTTGTTGTAACCAAATTACGTGGGCCGCCATGAGCTATAATTTTTTTTGCAATTAGTCTATGTATATTTTTAAGCCCTTTATTCTAGCAGATTACATGTCTAGTTTTTATTTTTATAATTGTGACCTTTTTCCCACTGAAAAACCTCTATATGTTTTCACAGATTTGCATGATGATAAAAAATGCTTTTCTAACCACCCTGGTGCATTTCCAATAACTACCGCTCAAGTAAGTGTTTTTTCTTGCACTGATTTGAAGGAATTTTTACACATCATATCTAGCCTCAAAGTGTAAAGGTCACTTGAGACTAATAACTCAATAAGATATTTTCCTTTTCTTTAGGTAAGTGTGATGACTATAAAATTCCCCAACAAAGTTGTAGACAAGTTGCATAGGGCATCAAAATATTTACTGGTTTCATGTAGGCTTTAGCTACTAGTGTATTGCTATGTATGTTTCAAGTTTTCAACAGTTATAATTGCTTGTATTAAAATGTAATTTGTACTACATGGTGTAAAATTTTTGGCCAATTCCAAATTATCTTTCTTTGTTAATTTGCAGGGTGAAGAGTTAAAGAAGAAAATTGGAGCTGCAACATATATTGAATGTAGCTCCAAAAAACTAGGTATCCCTAAATATGTTGAATCTATTAGTTTACATTTAGTAAAATGGAAATTTAATGTCTATTTAATGTAGTTGACAATTATTTATACGTCTATGCTAGTACTAAATTTCTTTGAGCTTATTTAGTATGCAATTCTTGAATCCTTACTTTTTGATTTGGGGTTGGTAGTTTTGTGCATTAAGTATCTTGGGGTATTACAATTTGTTGATATTTAGTGTCATTGTTGATTGTGAGATGAGAATGTGAAGGTTGTTTTTGATGTTGCAATTAAAGTAGTTCTTTAGCCACCCAAGAAGAAAAAGTGTAGAAAGAAACACAAACAATGCTCCATTCTTTGAGGGATCTTGATCTGTGGAACTTTTCCTAACACTTCACTAACTAGAATGTTGACATATGATTTCTTGTTTGCAACTGTCTTGTTAGAATTATTCCATAAACATTTATAATTGTAGATAAACGGATTCATAGTCTTAGTTACTTCTTGGAAAGCCTTGCACTATTGTTTAAAATTATGCCCTAGCCAAGTTTTTTTAATCCTTTTCACTTTTTCAAGTGGTCGACTTCTTCTATTCGTCTTGCTTATCATTTATACTACTTCAACTGGAAGATTCTAACTATTTTCTTTGAGTAGATGAAGCAATGTAGCTTAATGACTTACTCTAAGGAAAGAAGTTTCCATGACCCTAAATATCATGTGGGTTTATATAACATTCCGACGAATAGCCCTTGATATATTGCTTGAATGTGCAAGGTTGAAATTAGTTGTAAATTGTATTGCCTAACAGTGCCTAGAAACAAGTTGCATATGTACGTATGAAACAATCCTTCTTGAAAGTGAAGTTTGATCTTTTATTTTAATTTTTGTGACCTAAATATATTTTACATTCAAATCTCAGAATGATAATCTTTGTGCTCATGCTAGAAACAATAAATTGTATTAGTAGATGGGCATACGATCCTGATCCTTGTTCACTATTAGGGTCTTCATACTTTTATGATTTTTTTGGTGTAGATGAAATGGAAAGGCATCTTGGAGTTGGATAAGGTCTTTATACTTCCCACTGCAAGTGCTACTTAACTGAAATTTTTCACCCAAATGAAATGAGACGAGGTCAGGTGAGTTCAAATTTTGTTAGTTGATGGTTACATAAAAATAAAATGTTGATGAAGAAATATATTTTTCTGATTATGAAGTATGATCCAAAATTTTGATGAAGAAAAAAGTTGATGTAATCAAATCCAAAAATATACCAAACTAAAATAAAATGTGTCAAATACCCTAGAAATCACATTCTTGGCTCTCATTGGTTATGGTTTAAATTTTTAAACTGGAGACTCATAAGATTGGCTTAACTGAATCCCAATTTTATTCATTCAAACAAATTGTTTGGATAATGCCTGTCATTGACATCCAGAAGTCTCATTTTTGGCTAAGTGAAAGTGAAATTTATAATAGAATTGAAATGCAAATTTGGATGGCATGAGCAAGTAGCTCTTTCAAGATAAGCTTTGATGCCGATTTTAGAGGCAACCCAAGGTTATCGGACATAGAGAAATTTTTCAGAAATAATTCAAGAAAAGTAATAACATTATGGAGGGGATTAACTATTGCCAACAAGAAAGATAATAAGTTTTTGTTAAAAGTGATTCTTAATTGATTATTGATCCATCTATAAAGAAGTAAAGTAAACATTGGCAAAACAATAAGATATTATAGGACCACACCTTCATAGATCAACCCTTCCATGTCATCTATGTTTCATACATGAGTGGTAGGTAATAAAACAATAGACTACTTGGTAAACCTATGGAAAGAAGTTGGGGAACCTCATAGAGAAGACATTTACTTTAAGATATTTTTAGTTTCTTTGCAGACCTATTTATTTATTAGGAAGAATTTATAGAAAGGTACTTAAATAGTACTGTATATTTAGCATATTTAGTGCTGAAACTAAGTTGTTTCTTCTATGGTTAAAAGAGAGTAGAATGTATTATTTTGCATCAATCAATTACAAAGGAATGGGGTAAATGCAATCCAGATTTTGAAAGAGAATCTTAGAGGAGCCACAATTTTTCTAAGTTATAAAATGTTGGGAGACATCAACATGTGCCTAGTTAGTAATTGTCTCAAAGCTAACAACTACATTTAGTTCAAGTTAAGCTACATGATAATATGGAAAAATTCATGGGAGAAATGGTCTAACATGTTTGAGAGAAAAGAGACGCTTAAATCACACATATTCTACAAATATTTTGGTAGGAAGAATGGGGAGAAATAATTTCTTTCATATTTTTTCCTACATGTCTCTTTTCTTTCCATTTTATAAAGAATTGATCAGGATTATTGTTTACATGCATTATAATTTTTTTTACAATTTTGCTTTGTTCCACTTCATCTGTCTCTCTTTTAGTTTTAAAAGGTGCTTCAACATATTGGAAAGAAATATAATGGTGGAATTTCATTTCAAAGGCACAAAATTTAAATATAAAATGGAACATTTCCTAGCTCTTTTTGGATGAAGGATATGTAGACCCAAGAATGAAAAAATTTCAAGATCAATTTCATCAAAATCTACTATCACTATAATTCAATAAACCTCTTTCACAAGAATTTCAAACATTCAAAATGAACTTCCTTTTGAAATGAATGTGAATTATTAGTATGACCTGATGCATTTGCTAAACCATCTTCCATGACAATGATACTATTATACATACTCTACAAAGATTGAACTACAAAAAATATGGACAAATGAAAGAAATGAATTGACCTTAGATAATTAACATTCAATAATATTCTTCCTGCAACTCTCGATTTATATAAATTGTGAACAAGGTTAACACTCCAATTACCAAAAAAAAGTAAACCTATATTGGGTAGTGCCAAATGCTTAAATAGATGAATAACTATGGTAAACCCACTGCTTAGGCACATCAAATTTGTTGGAATGGAAACTCAGTCAGATGTTATATGACTATCTTAATCTAATTTCAAGATTGGCAGAAAGCATTAATGGTACCATTAAGGGCCTTCTGATGATAATCTCCTATAAAGACACAGTTACCAAGGGATCCGTTGAGGAGAATGAGTCGTAACAATTCGTCAACCACCTCTTTATCCACCTATAACCAAATAATAAGGTATACAAAATTTATGTTTAATAGATGTCAATTTTCTAACAAACAAAAAGCACTTACATTTATCTCAAAAGGAACTTACCGCCATTATATTTTTTAATTTTTCCACTATCATTTCCTAGTGGGAGTGGTAGGAAGATTAGCTTGCTTAAGTAACATGTCATCAATCCACCCGAGAAATATGACATATCTATTGCCACCACCTAAGGAAGAATTGCATCATTATTAATCCTTTGGAAATACACTTTTAAAAAAGAAATCTAATGAAAATTTATTAAATCAGGTCATCTTAGTTTTACCATTCTTGCAGCAACTTTCTCTCAATGTAACCATGCTCCATAGCCAATACCATTTACTATGGCCCCTAAAAACTAGGGAAATCAAATTTAAGTAATAACTTTTTCCACAATCAACAATGACTACAACTAGTCATTTCTAAGGTTCTTCCAAACAAGAGACCTTAATAAGAAATATACATGCTTAGACGAAGTCTTGGTTTTAAAGATAAACATGAAAAATAATCTATGCTCCCCCAAGCTTCGAGGACAAGGACAACAAGGGATGGGGGGTGCATTTCTGGGATTGTTTTTTGTTAAGGTCATATGTTTTAGGGGACAGAAGGGATGGCTATTAAATAATAAGAAGACTTTTAAAATATAATAGAATTTCAAATATTCATATGATAACATGGATCAAACCTTCATCATAGACATTATAGAATCTTTGTGAGCATGAATAATTGAATAGGAATTATGATATATACACACATTTCCAGAGGTTGATCGAAGAAATTGCACAGGATTTCAAGGTATGAACAAACAATATGCTAGGTTTGTGTTTTTTTGGTTTGGGAACTTTTGATGAAACATACAATGCATTTTAAGGAATTTATATGGTTTTAAAACTTTGGCAGTTTTTGGTGGTTGCCTGTGCACTACATTTTATTTTTGTATGGTGAAAATATTTTTGTGCAAACTTAATGGTAGTGTCTATGCAAGAATTTTTTTGTTGTAATTAGGGTTTTCAAAATGGGGTATGAAATGATGCATCTTTATATTGAATGATGAATTTACTATATATATTAATTTGGTGATTTTGTCTTTTTGGATAATTTTTTTCAGTTTCAATTCCTCCTTTAGTCACAATCATACAGAATGTAATTGCATTTAAATCAATATAACCAAATAGAACTTGGTTAAGTTTTGTAAAGTTCATATGGCCAAAGTGTTCAGTTGCCAAATCTCCAACTCATCATTTTATAACACAAATACAAAATTTATGCAAGCTTGATAACATGCACGTCACCTAAAACTCATGATGCTATAGAACAAACCCATATATCAACAGCCAGAATATCAGATTCTAAAAGCCTACATCTTTGATTTATACTCTCTCATATATTCAACATATATTTTACTATCATCATAAACCTTGCACCTCCTTTCGATACAAATGTTAATTTTAAATAAGTTAATTTGTTAGTGCTGCTATCTATTACTTGTAATCAGTTTTCTCCCCCTTTTCTTTCCTTCTTCTGGGTCTACCTTCCTTTTGTACCTTATCTTCCTCAAGGGACACAACCTTTCATATGTTGATTATAGGCTGCAGACTTTTTAGCAATTAAACGGGACATTATATTATAGTTGAAAGAATGGTCCCACAGGAATTTTTATTACTCCATTGTCTAGGCGAAAACAGAAAAACCTGCAGGTGAAAATACTTACTAAAAATTGTTTGGCATTATTTTCTTGTCAGATCAAATTCTCTTACATGGTATTTCAAAGGTTAATGTGTTCAGTTAAAAATGTATCTCTACTAGATAGATTGATTTTTTTACAGCTTGCCAGTTTGGATAAAACATGGCTGTCACTCATAACTACTGCTCTTTTCAAGATCTTAGCGCCTGACAAAATCGAGTGAGGCGATTTCTCCATAATCATTCAGACATGGAACTCTGATATTTTACATGTTGCGTTCGGATGCTATGCAGCCATTGCCAACTTGGGTATTTCAAAATCAGTGGAAATATGCTGCAAAGAAAAGGCCAATAGTGGAAACAGCAAAACTTCCTTCCTAGCATCAACTATAATCTGTGAAAGAGCATATTCTGTTGAGAGCATCACCAATAATCTCGGCAAGGACGCAATTCATCACTCACACCATTAATAATCTACACCACACACAATCTAATGCTTGCATCACCAATAATCTCTGCAAGAACATAATCCATCAATAAAGTGGTGGTACCGGTTAGAATCCCTAACGATAATTTCTCGCGACACAATCTTGGAGATGAATTTTTGTAGCAGTATGGCAATCATCACATACTCGGAGATTCTTCATAATTCTAATAGGTATTCCTTCAGAGATATTGAACAAACCAAAAGCAATGGCTACTCGTTCACTATGGTTGCACAGAGCATGTTCCTTGTCATCATCATCTTTGTTATGAAGCACAGAGCTCGTGCCAGGTACATATCGTTCGTCTTTCATCTGTTCAGCTAATTTTTCTAGAGTTGAATAAATCTCCTCTGTTCGTGGATGTGACCGTCATCTGCTATAGATGAATGAACCCTGCTGTGGAATCTGATCCAGCTGCATCCAGGCTCCTTTTTCACTCATTAAGATTTCATCAATTTTCTAACATTTGCAACATCATTCCATCTCTCTCCTGCAGCATACATATTCGATAAAAGTATATATGCTTAAGGGTTCTGTCGTTCCAACTCAAAAAGGTGTTTTGCTGCACGTTTCCCTAGAGAAATGTTGCCATGAATTCTGCAGACACCAAGCAAAGTTGCCCATCCAACAACATCAAGCTCACATTGCATATCATCAAAAAACTTCTCTACCTCATCCAAGTGCCCAGCACGACCTAGAAGGTCAATCATACAAGCATAATGCTCCACAGTTGGTTCTTTACAATGGAATTCCCTTATTGAATCAAAATATCTACAACCCTCATCCACTAGCCCTGTCCTACTACATGCAGAAAGAACACCAATAAAGGTTATATGGTCTGGCTTCATGCTAGCAAATATCATTTGTTCAAAAAGTTCAAGGGTTTACATCCCATGCTCGTGCTGACCATATCCTACAGTCATCGCAGTCCACGAGACTTCATCTCGTTCCATCATATTGTTAAAGAGGCAGCAAGCATCAACAATGCTGCCACATTTAGAATACATGGTACTGAGAGAATTGCCAACTGACACACGTGACTCTAGTCCAGTCCTGATGATGTATAAATGAACCTGTCTTCCCTCTTCTAGGACAGCAAGGTTTGCACATCACTAAGAACACTGGCAACAACAAATTCGTCAGGTTTCAACCCTACTCTATGCATTTGGATAAAAAGTTTCAGGGCCCCCTCGCCATGCCCACTTTGGGCATATCCTACAATGATTGCAGTCCATGAAATTTTGTTACGCTTAGGCATTCCATCAAACACTTGCCTTGCATCCTCTATGCTCTTGCATTTTCCATACATGTCTATCAGACCACTTCCCACGTAGACATCTGATTCAAATGCAGTTGCAATGGCATGAGCATGTACCTGCTTACAAAGTTCCAAAGACAGAATGCTACCACATGCATTAAGAATACTGCCAAAAGTAACTGATCAACCTTCAAAGTCTGCCTCATTTCTGCAAAGAGTTGAAGTGCATTTTCTGCAAATCCACGCTGGGCATGTCCTGAAATCATTGTAGTCCAAGATATATGATCTCTCTCCGACATTTTATCAAACAATGGACGAGCAAACTCTATGTTATTGCATCTTGCATAACCAGCCATCATTGCATTAAAAGACACAGTATATGGCTTAGGCATTGTGTCAAACACTTTGTATGCATTTTCCATGCAACCCAGTTTGGCATACATATCTACAAGCGCATTCCCCACATAGACATCACCCTCAAGTCCAAGACTAATAGCACAAGCATGAACCTGTTTCCCCTCTATAACACCCAGTTTTCCCGAGCAAATACCCACAATAGTTGTCTAAGTGATTCAGTCCGGCATTACTCCTTGCTGGCGCATTTGGTGAGAAAAACCCATGGCTTCATCACCCTGACCCTCGCGCAAATAGTTTCCAATTATTGAATTCCACGATATCTTATCCCATTCAGCCATGTCTTCAAACAATTTGCGCGCATCCTCCATCGTCTCGTTTCTTGTATATCCTACAAGCATAGTATTCCATGAGAACAGATTTCGTTGAGGCATTTTGTCAAAGATTTTGCGTGCATCTAACAAAACACTGCACCTAGCATACATTTTAGCCAGATGGTTCAGGATATAGACATATTCTACCTGAAATGAACCCTTAGTAATGATAAGGGCATGAATTTTCCTGCCCTCTTGTAGGCTTTCCAAACTGACGCAGTCTTCTAGCATTCCTGCATAGTATTTGAAGATGGCCATAGCAGAGGAGGATAGTATTGATGTGAAGCAAAATCCCATCACAGAGATGCCAAAGCTAAGACATAGCTTTTGCTTAGAATTCTTTTGTTTCTCAGTCTGTACTTCATCAAGAAAATTAGGAGCACTGGCAGAGCTCCTCACTTCACCAAGAAAATAGAACTATGAATTTTAGCAAATAATTTGGCAAGAACATCCACCTACAGATATCTTTTGTTTTCTAAATCAAGTTTTAACTTCCACATGCAATTCGGTAAGTGGTGTTGCTGCGAAAATTTAGAAGCATTCATTTCCACAAAAATGGGTTGTGAGTTGCTGCTTTTATGATGCTACTTCTTGCCCACAGCTCCAAGATTGGTTCGTGGGAACACTGCGTTCACAGAATTCACCATTCAACTCCTGCTGGGTTATATTAAGGTTTAGCTAAATCTGAATTCAGGGGAGTTGAACGAAATAGATTCCTACATCCTACTTTTAAACTCGCCCAACTTAATGTTATAGTACCTGCACGGTCAAGTGTTGGGTTCGCCAATATGAATTATGAGGTCTACTTGAAATTATTTTGTTGTATCGGGAAGAACAATGAACAATATTTTTTCAAACATTTTTTTTTTAAATTTGGGGTTAAAATTAGTAAAGAAAGTTGTTAGTTAACAAGGGGTGTCCTTGCGATCCAGCAGCCCACATCGTATCTTAGGTATATGGGGCGAGCTAGGACGAGACTAGTACCCTGCGGGTGAGATCCCTTGCCAACAAGAAGTCTCACCTCTCAAACTCGGGAGTAGAGTTGAACCCGAGACCAATGGGGAGCAAACCCACTACCGAAGCCAACTGTGCTACCCATGCGGGCTAAAGAAAAAGTTGTTAGTTAATAATTACATATATATATATATATATATATATATATATATATATATATATATATATATATATATATATATATTATATAGTGTTTTAATATTAATTTTTCTTTTTTGTAAAGTATTTAATATTAGTATTTATCTAAAATTAGACTATATTAATGTTGAATGTAAGTATGATATCGTAAATGAAAGTGTAAGTGTGTTTACATTTTTTTAGTGAACATATATTTCTATACTATGTTAAGGATATTGTCATAATATTCAATTTTGTCATGTTTAACATATAGAGTAACACTGATCTCAAACCTAGTTATCACTAACCATTCCCAACTTTTAATGGTATGGACTGGCCCTCCCTATAATATGTTCTTTACCTTTGTACTAACTTGTAGGTATGATCCTATCTTTTAGATTGGGCCACACTTCTACTCTAATTCTTCCTTTTTGAAATCTTATTTTTTGGGTACTAATATTGACTTTTTTAGAATTTAACCTTGTCATCTTACACACCAAAACACCTTGAGTTGAGCTTCTATGTTCTTGTATTTAAGGAAATTCCTACAGTCATTAGTACTCATCAAAAAGTGTCATTGGAAAATCATACTACAAAGCATTAAATGAATTCTTGCATTGACAAATTACATCATCACTTCAACATCGTAAATAATTGCATTGCTTGCTTGGTGTGCTTTCGATCTTTGTGCATTGAAAAAATGGTTTGATAGATTATCAAGGAAGCCATAGACCTTCCATTGTCACCTTGCAAACCATCATAATTATTTTCAACGCCATCCCTCTTTCAAACATATGTACAAGTAAAGGCAAGAAAATTCTATAGGTTTCAAATATGCATTGGGACAAAGTGTCTAAGGACTAAACTGTGGGCATGGCCTAATCTAGAGCAATCCCATATTTATAGTTCAAGTTCTACATAGCTGAAATAGTGCATATTTAATATCAATTACTTGATTCTAGTTATCAATGGTATTATACAATTGAATATTCACCATCAACTTTAACAAAATGACAAAAAAGATAAACCTTTCTAGCCTTCTTTGATATATCATTTGCATGTACTATCTTAACTATTAATCAGCTTAGTTCTAATTGTATTTATTCCATTGATCATTTAGACCACCTAAACTAACTACAAGGTGTGCTTCTATTTCCCTACATTTTAGTAAACATATGATTTCATATCCAACCTAAAGTTATTTTCATATACTTCTACATATACATACATACATACATATATATATATATATATATATATATATATATATATATATATATATATATATATATATATATGATGCTTCATCTCTTTTGATTAACCATGATGTTGTTCTACCTGATGATGATGATATCCTTCATGCAACTCATGATATTCCTTCTCCATAGCATTATTTCACACTCTCAAGCATACACCTAGTGATTCATTTCCTACAATTACATATGTGTTGGGTGAAAATTATGTAATCAACTCTCGACAGATTACACAACTTGGACTTCAGCCACAGCTATGTGAGATATGAATCTCTCCTCTCGGAAAGGGGAGGCGCCCTTCTTACTGCTAAGAGAAACAATAGTAAATCACAAAAGTAATTACACAATGTACACGAAATTCAGTGGGGTGTGTTACATTCATCCTTCTCTCTTTTCAGAGAAGATGTTTACAATGCTTCACGTGTTGGAAGTTCCGAATTCTTGATAACTTAAAACTAACAACCAGCAGTAATGCCAATATCTCTATCTCGTCAAAGCGAAGCGTAGAGATACCAGAAGTAATTAACAACAAACAAAAGAAAATAAAAAGGGAAAGCTCACGAAGGCACAAAGTCGTCCGTAGCTTTATCAATGTTGGATCTGCATATAACGTACCGTTTGCTACGTTAGAAGCACAAAGTCTTCTTAGACGCAACAATTCTTCAAACAGCATGAACGATTACAAGCACAAAGTCTTATAGATCATCCAACAAGAGTATCAATAGCACGAACGATTACAAGCACAAAGTCTTGTAGATCCTTCGACAAAGTATCCAAGAGAATGAATAATTATAAGCGCAAAGTCTTATAGATTATCCAACAAGAACATGCAAGAGTATAAATGATTATAAGCGCAAAGTCTTATAGATCACTCAACCAATGATAAACAAAATAACAATGCAATCTAAATAATAGATGTAACACAAAGTTTACATCAACCACTTAGAGTCTTTCAGATTCCTCGAACTAATGACTACCAAATCAAATCAACTTACAAAAGTATTGAATCCAACGCAAAGTCTAGCTTGCAATCCTTTTCTTTATTAATTGAATCTCATTCACAAAGTATGAATGCAAAGTTTCACAAGTTTGCTTACAAAAGGGCAGCACTTTGTTGCAATAGACTAAAAGATAATTTACAATGAAAATCCCTCACATTATATAGAAAGAGGGATGAGCAAAAGAAGGAAAGAGATTGAGAAAATCAGGGAGAGTTAGGTGAGCGATTTTAGGAAATCTCACCTAACTTTGACCAAAGTCAAAGTGTAATTTGTTTTGAAAATATTACATCTTTGGACTTGGTGTAATTACAATTTACAAAATGACATTCGAAAATGTCGAAATATTTTACAAGATGCATAAATGGGATGCACCGGAAATGTCTAACACTGGAGAATAGGGGGCCGCTTCACGTCTCTTTGCATTGGGCGCGAAAGTCTTCAAATTTCCTCCTAGTCTCTTGCACGAACTTCTCATCTGGACCAACGGTGTAATCCACAATGGTGTGAATTCTCGTGATCGATCTCATGGCAGATGAGTGAACCTTTTTGCACTTGTCAAGATGCGTCTTCGTTGTCCAATGTGAGCCTTGTATCACAAATGATGTTCAGCGAAGCTTCTGAGAAGTCTGAACTGTCGATCAAATTGTGATGGCTTCCTTGAAGATCAGGGATATTTCTGCCCGGTAGGAAGATACGATTATCCTCAAGAAGTTGACCAGGCAACTCTCTGATACTTTTGTCAAGAATGTTGCGATGCCCGTCGACATCTTCCTGTACTTGGTGAAGATCTTCAATGAGAGATTGAACCACTTGAATCCTGTGTTTCAGTGATTCTCTTACCTCTACAAACTTTTCTTTGTCGGGAATCACCCCAACCTCCACCAATTTGCTGAGCTTTACCTGTTTCATTTCCGACCATGACAACAGGCATTTTTCCATGTCTCTGCGCTCCTGGGAAAGTACGCTCTTTTCTTTATCAAGCTCTGTGGTGAGCTTGGCTAACATGGTGGTTTTCTCATCCGCAGCCAAAATTATCTGAGATCCGTGTTCGATGATCTTTTCAACAAAGTCATACAACATGCTGCCTTTGGAGGCGAATTTCTCAGCTTTCTTGACAGCTGGGTCTTCAATACTTACCACTGTCAGCGGTTGTGCATTACTTGGAGAACCGAAAGTCTCTTTACAACAGTGGCATAATGCTCTGCCCTCTGTTTGTACATGTTACGAGATTGCTCAACTTTGTCCAGCCTTCCTGCCAAGATATCCAAAGTGACTTGCGCATCGACTTTTGCACTTTCGTTGGTAACCTTGCCAAGCTGAACCTTTGTCTGTGTAGTCCTCCATATTGACATCACCTTCTTGATTCGGTGGTATGCCAATTTCAGCATACTTGTGGCCAGCCTTATCAACATTCAGCCTCGAGTATACTTTTGCCTTTTTCTTCCCTTTGGCCTTTGGAAGAACTATCTCTTCAAGGTCGAGCTCCTCTGGAGAAATCATTTGCTTTTTATGCTTCGACACTTGAGATATTAGCCAAGGAGGAAGAAAAGAAGTGTGAACTTCTGGATTTACTGTCAAGTCAGTCGCCATTGCCACCTCTAAAGTTATTGTCACATCTGAACTCACCATTGGTATCGTGACAATTGGAGAAGTGTTTGTCATCATCGCTCCTGTAGTTGACACATTGAGCTGATCACGCATTGACTCATTCATGAAACGATTGAATTCGTTCTCAGAAGTGATATCATACGTTGGCGAAGACAAGCTAGGAATGGACGATGGTGGGCTTGATAGTATATCAACCATATGGATGCTTGTCACTGAAGGAGTATCAAGCTGGGTTGATGCTGCAGGGATAGGGGATATCTCGGCTGCAGGAATGCTTGTGGTAGGAATAGGTGACGAGGGAACAGGAGGTGGAGGAGTTCTTGACTCAAGAGGGGTATGAGGAACGTTTGAAATCACGGGCGATGATGTTCTGTGGATTTCCTCAACTACGTTCTCGGGAGGAGAAGTAGTTATTTCTTCATCATGCTCGGGTTCCTGTTGATCACCCTCTTGTCTCTCTGATTCTGGCTCACCTTCGAAGTCACCTTCAGATCCTTCTTCAGAATCTTCATCAGACTCTTGCCCGCTTTCAGAAACCTCTTCGGCATCGGAGTCTGCTTCTGCTGAATCTTCATCTTCAGCGGATTGGTCGCTTGAATTATCTTCTTCATCGGAATCTACCTCCTCTAGAATGGGCTTTTTACCCTTTGAATGAGATGGATGGGATTCCGGCTTCTCTGTCTCTTGGACAGCCTGGGTATCTTTCTTGCCAACAGTGAACTTGATCCTTGGACCTCTTCGTGAAGAAGTGGGAACGGCCGCTGATTTGTTTTTGTCGCGGAGTTCTTGTTGTTGGCGTGCTTCTGCCTCGACTCTTCTCCTTCTGAGTCTGTCCTGAAACTTTTCATCGTATGACCATGTTTGTGTAACCATTCTTCTGTGTTGGCTAGGATTGGCTCAACCTTTCTCTCATGCTGGTGACCTCTTTCCTAGACCACTGTATTGCAGGCAACGGCCTCTTAGCAACGCCTTGCTCATCATAGACAGCGTTCATGATATTGCCTGGATCCTCAAAATCCTCGGTAGGTCAGCGATACCAAGATCTCGATTTGTTGAATCAATCTGCAATAGTCCATTTTAATGGCTTCTTCATCTCGCAATCTGCCCATGTCTTCAAAATAGTACGTGTTGGTGACCCTTTTGCAACTTCTTTCTCGACATCTCCGATTCAAAATCAAACCTATACCAGAGGTTTTGATGGTCATGATCTGCATCTCAAAGATAGACGGACTTAGCTTTTGTGCGTTTGGATAGTATATCCGCCGATGGTCGTGGAACTTGAATCCACGCTTGTGGTTGCTTCTTCGTTCTTTCTGCACTGACATCGTCATGCATGTTTCCATGAGAACCCACTTATCCGAAGGATAACATGGTAGCATGTAGGGACAACCGGTGTAACAACCTACTCTCAAGTAAGTAAACGTTGGGAATTGGAGAAAAATACATCCAACTTTACTTACCACCTTATAAGCCTCATCATACACTCTTCTTCTTTCCAAGGCTGGATCAAAGTTGAAGAGTAAGGGCGCAAAGAAAGCATCAGTGACCCGTCTGAAATGGTGAAAGCTCTCCTTTAGCTCCAACTGATAGAAATATCTGTACATAGGCACCATCATTCGATTCCCCTTTGTAGATAGACCTAGGAATTGTCTCATTACAGCTGCTGCGTATACCAGGTAAGAAGTCATGTAGAACTTCAATGTAGAAGGAGCGTTGATCAATTGTTCATGCAACTCATCACTGATTTGTTTACCCCAGTCAATATGCACCTTCTGCCTCCTTATGATCCTGATGTACTCATACATCCAATCGTGAAAGGTGGATGATTCTGGAAAACCTTTCACTCTGCTCAGAAATGTGATCATATCTTTGACGTCATCTTTGAAGTCACTTCTCAGGAGTCCTTTCGGCCATCTGGAAACAGACGATCTAGGATTTTTGAGCCATTGAGTATTTATCAACTGTTTGGCTTTATTAGGATCAGCATCGAAAATCTCCTGTGCTTTTGATATAGAAATGTCAATATATTTATCCATGTGAGGAACCTTGAAGACAATGTCAAAGAAATCGGGGTCGAGTCTTAGAATCTCGTGCCCGGAAGAGTCGATCACACTTCTGCTTTCTCGGATGTAATGAGACGCAATTTGAAGAACAAATTCAGTATTATGCGCAGCTGTGGGGAACATCGCCACCAAGTGGAGATTGCTGTGTACGATTGCCCTCATTGAATTAGGGAGAGGCTTCGTCTCTGTCAACTTTGCAAAGTCAACCAAGTCTTGATGGCCAACTTCTGTATCCTTTATTTCTTCAACTTTCGAAAGCACCATAGTTGGTGGATAGACGCCTTGATATTTGTACTTCATCTTGCTTTTTGCTTTCGAAGAAGAAGGAGGCTTCATAGCAGTCATCAAAAGAAACTGGAACACTGAGCACTCTAGACTTGACGATCTCTGAGAGTAGACTGCAATCCGTCTAGCTAGAACAAACACCAATTGTTAGGAAACATGGGAAAGCGTGAAATGAGCACGAGGGTAAAAAAGCATGGAGCGGATGGCGAGGCATGCAAAACGATGCACGAATGCAAAAAAATGAAACTCAGGGAGCACACTGGTCCAAAATGAAGTTCATTTGGAAAGGTTTGGAAAAAGCCTGAAAAAAGTGTAAGGGCGCTAAAATTCAGCGCCCTTACATTTTGAGAAAAATTGCTTTTGGTGTAAGGGCGATAAATTTTAGCGCCCTTACACTTTCCAGTGTTAGGCAATTTTTAGATACCTTTGAAATGTCATGGCGCTTAATTTCAGCGCTTCTGCCATTTCATGATAATTTGTCAAATGCAAATGTAGAAGGGAAAGGCGAAAGCGCTTTGAGCTTTTGACATATGCAAATTTGTAGAAAGCTTTTGAAACTCATGTCTTTGGCGATGCATACGCATTCAAGGGTTTCATCAAGAAATCTTTCCTTTTGTGAGATTGCAAAGTTTGCTTCAAAGCATATGAAAGGAACGACATGAAAAACGCACTAAGAACAACGTTGGAGAGATACGAGTTTGTGAGGAGAACCGGACAAAACATGGAACACAGAAATGGCGTTGTGTGAGGGAAGAAAGAAACGCGTAGAGATAGAAAACGCGAATGGAGAAGGGAAGAAAAAGCATCCAAAACAATGAAAGAAGATCCCATTGCGTAAGGAGAGGGAAAAAACGCGAATGGAGAAAATGAATGAATCAAAACGCGACTGAAGAACAACACGCAAAGGATTAAAAAAAATGTAAATAATGAACACCAGATCATAGAAAATAAGGAAAAGACAAAGCAAAAGACTTACTAGAACCAAGGCGCGAAAATTTGCTGAGAAAAGAATGGCAAAACTCCAAAAAACGTGATTTGCAGTTGAAGTGCAATTCGCCCAGCAAGAGGAAAATGAGATAAAAAGAAATGCAAACAATAAAATGGCGAACTTCATTCACTTAACTTGCAAATGAAAATTAAAAACCTAACTCAAGTCGTGCAATAAATTTAGGCACGAAAAGTGGCATGATTGACGAAAAACGCGAAATTGTGAAGAAACGTGCCAGAAGGGAAAAAAAAGTTAAGTGTCGAAAGAAAATGTAATGGCGCTAAAATTTAGTGCCCTTACATTTTTTGGAAATTCACTACATGTAGGGGCGCTAAATTTTAGCGCCCTTACATTTCCAGACTTAGCCAAATTTTTGGATTTTCCCTGCAGGAGCACACTTTTTCAGTGCTACTGCATCTTCCGCAATTTGCAAAGCACGAATAGTGAAACGTCGCGAAAGATCTCGTTTCGAAGGTCTTTGCGAGGCGAACAAGGGGGGAATGCTGGAATTGACTATTCGAGACTTGGGAACGCATTTCGAGGTGGCTTGAAAATCACTCCGTTATGCGTACTTGAACTTCACGAATCCTAGGAAACGGACAAGTTTCGTAGGGGGGTTATCCGTGGAACGAGTGCTGCTAGATTCCGTGAAAACAATATGTTCATAGTGAAGATGATTAAAATGTAAAAGAAAAATAGTAAGATGAATGAAGTGAACCAATTTACCTTGTCTTTTACCTTCTCATCTCTTGGATTGAGTTGAAGTTGATACACCCTTTTCCACTTTATTTGGTCTTCTTGAATTGCTCTCTAATGTAGCATAATATTAGCATAAAATGAATATTTTGATGATGATTGAACAACATAAACTTAGCATAGATTGATTGATGAGGATTGATGGACAAGGCTCCAATTTATAGATTTCTAGTGGTTAAAATAGATGGTTGATATGAATTGTAAGATGGAGGGTTAGGATTTTATAGGAAGATGGAGTGTAGTGCCCCTCCATGATTCACCCTGTTAGAAATGTCAGTCCGGTTGGTCAGTATTGTCAATATTGTCTAGTATTTGGTTTATTCAATTTGAAATTGTTTGATTGATGCTTGGGGATTATTTGTTGTATTAAAATAAATTATTAGATCAAAATGACACTTTGTCAATTAATATAGATATATTTATTAAAAGCCATGGTATATAATAAATTAAGAACTTAATGAAATAACATAATAAATTAAATATGACATGAATATTAAAATAAAATAAAAATGATAGTGGAAGTAATAAATCAATCAATTGTTTTGTAACTGCTCAGCAAGGGGTTTTTTCGAAATAAACAACCTTCCTTTGGTAAATGATTATCTTTTTGAGGAGATTTGGGTGATTAGGGATTTTGGGGGGGATTATCGACCCTTCTCCTTAACTAATTTTTGTTCTATATCATTTGAGGGGCACCGAAGATAAAATAGGAGGCCCTGTCGAGTTTAGTGGAAAGGCAGCATTGTAAAGTATGGCGACAATCCATGAAGGATTTGCGTATGAGATGGAATGAAGGATCTGTATACTGCATTTACCTTGGGGAAGATGGAAACGAAGGATGTGAACAGGTATGCGTTGAATCCTGCCTTTAAAGAACAGCATTCATAGGAACCATTCAAGAATTTTCACAGGTAAGTTTTCCTTCAAGCTATCGCTGCATCTGTTTACCCGTCGCTTAAATCTATGGAAGAGTAATAAGATTAATTTATACGAATTAATTTTATGGTATCTCTTGTTCTTTTTAATTAAAACGGATTTATTGTAGAAAATCACCTATATGGTTATCCATAACCGAGTCTCTTTATCTGGTTTTGTTTTCTCTTTCGAAAGTCTATGAAAGAGTAACCAGACAACGCACAAGTAATCCAGGTACCTACTGGTTATTATATTCAAGTGTTCTTGATTGAATAAATGTAAATGATATATGCCTCCATTGACTGGTCTATCTTTCTAGCTTTTTTGTAAAATGATTGTTTCCAATATTTATATCCTAAATATTTGATCTATATTCAGTTGGTTATTTACAAGTTTTCATTTTTTAAAATTGCCTTGTCTTCATAGCAATGAAAGACTCTATATATATAGCTTCTGCACAAATATTACGAACACCTGTAGGATTGCATAAGAAATCATATAATTTTGAATTAAATCCTTTGGCCTATTGTAGCTCATATATTGCATTCTTTCCATTATTGGCACGCGCTTGCATATCTTCTGAGTGATTATATGTTACTGTGAGCCCTTGAAAGAGATTTTGATGGCTATAATTCCATATATTAATTAGTGTGAATTAATGCCAATGTTCCCTATCAAGTCTATACTTCCCAGAATCAATTTCTCTAGTATCTATATCTGCATTGCAATAAAGATATGCATTAGTCTACCTGAAGAATGGGGGATATGGGTTTCGGGTGCATGTTTACATATCTAAACCTGAATGTTCCAAATAGTGAAAACTCTATTTTTGTTCCAATCCTGAAATTTAGAGTTGAAAATTGTTGGTGGTCATCAAATCAATATAGTCTCGAGTACCCTCTAGACTTCCTCTTGAGTCAGAATTTATATTATAGTCATTCTTTATGCCTTCCTCGTTGTTTCTTAAAATAGCATCAACTTGCATCTATGTGTTAATTTTCTATAACCCAGCAACACATTAATTGCACAATAAATTCACAGAAAGAAATATGATTTATAACAATTAACACAATTGGGTTAATTAACAACTAATAATAGCGAAAACAAAAATAACAAAAAGCCAATCACAAATAGACAATAACATAGATATACCCAAGAAACTCCAATGCGGGGAAAAACCTGCAAATGTTGGATCTTGTATTCAACCTAACAACAACTTTTCTTTCAAAAATACAATATTAGTTTGCTACAACAATCTTACATTTATAGAGCCTAGGTACTTTACTTAGCGTGCAAGAAAAGAATCTTTCCTTGCTTTCTTTAGCTTTAAATCACACATAAAATCACTCCTGGATTTATCCTATCATCACAAACTCGAAAAAATTCTATTAAAAAATAAAAAAATTGTTGTTGCTAAAAATCCAATTCGAATTGCTTTAAAAAGAAACTCCACATCCCACCTTTGGAGCTAGAAAATCAACACTCCCTCTTAGCGAGGAAGGTGTTATCCACAATACCCAACTTATCCCTAAAGAATTCAAACTTGTTCTTCATCAAGACCTTGGTCAGGATATCTGCTATATGTTCGTCTATAGGAATGTACTGGAGCTTCGCTATCCCCTTCTCCACACAACCTTTGATTAAGTGGTACTTGATCTCAATGTGCTTTGACTTGTCATGAAACACTGGATTCTCAGAGAGTTTGATACAACTCTAATTATCATAGTAAATGACTATAGGATCCAACTCCTGATCAAAGAATCTAGCTAAAAGTTTCTGAAGCTAGATAGTCTCACATGTAGCCATATTGGCTGCCATATATACTCGGCCTCTACAGAACTTAGCACAATTGACTTATGTTTCTTGTTGTATCAAGAGACTGCTCCTAATCCCAAACTGAAATTGCACCTTGAAGTGCTCTTCCGATCAACTGTATTGCCTGCCCAATCTGCATCGGTAAACCCCTTGAGCTTCACTCCATCCTACTGAACATACTTCAACCCATAATCAACTGTGCCTTGGAGATATCTCAAAACATGTTTTGCAATTATATAATGCACATGTTTAGCTTCCACCATAAATTGACTGAGTGTGTTCACTGCAAAACAAATGTCTAGCCTAGTGTTGACCAGATACATAAGAGAGCCTATCAGCTATCTTTATAAAGTCAGGTCCACTGCCTTTGATCCAGAATCATCAATCTTCTTCCAATTGGTCACAAGTGGCATTGACATGGGCTTACAGTTCTCCATCTTGAATCACTTCAAAATATCAATTAATTACTTCCCTTGTCCAAGGAAGATTTCTCCCTCTTTCTGCCACAACTCCAATCTTAGAAAGTAGTGCATCAACACCAAATCCTTCATCTCAAACTCCCCTGCAAGATCCTGCTTACAGTGCGCTATGAGCTCTTTTGACCCTATGAAAAATAAGTCATCAACATATAACACCAATATGAGAAGTTTTCCCTTCACCTAAACATAGTATAGGTTCGGATCCGCTTCACTCTTGATGAAGCCCACACTTTGCAAGTAACTGTCAATATGTGAATACCATGCCCTGGGAGGCTGTTTGAGTTCATACAATGCTCTTTTGAACCTGCATACATGAGAATCCCTCCCATGTGCTTCAAATCCTTTTGGTTGCTCTATATAAATTTCTTCCTCAATCATTCCATTGAGGAAGGTCATCTTTACATCCATCTGGTGAATCCTCCAACCCATCTATGCTACTATAGAAATGATAGCTTTTATGGATGAGTACCTAGCTACTAGAGCAAAAGTCTCGTCATAGTCGACTCCTTCCTTCTGAAAAAACACCTTAGCCACAAACCAGGCTTTAAAATTTTCCACACTACCATTTGCAACATGCTTAATCTTATGCAACCATCTTGAGCCCACCACATACTTATCTTTTGGTTGTGGTACTACCTCCCACACGCTGTTCTTCATGATGGAAGAATACTCTTCCACCATGGAATCCCTCCATACTTGGTGCTTGGATGCATCTTGAAAGCTGGAAAACTCTACTTCAATTAATTCACTCATAAGTGCCACATACTCAGAATAACATCTAGGAGCCCTTCTTTGTTTGTTTGAATCTTGAGGATCACCTACATATTCTTTAGCCTTTCTCAATGTCTACTCAGCTACCTTGTTTCTCATCTTCTTGGCAATAGGAATCAGAGGCTGGGGAATTATTTGTTCCTCCTTTTGATCAACCTGCTCGGCCTGCTTGCTCTTCTCTTCAGCTTGTGTGACTAAATTTTGAGGACTTTGTGCTACCTCAACCATGGGTGATTGCCCCTCCTCAGTCATCAAGTTGCTAGACTTCTGAAGAGCCCTCTCTTCCTCAAACTTCACATATTTGTGAACCTTTGTTTTCCTAAGAGAAGGAATGTAAACCCGATAAGCCTTAGAAGTTTCATTGTACCCAACAAGGATACCCTTCTTTGCAGTAGGTTCCAACTTGATTTTCTTCTCAACAGGAATGTGACAATACATAAGGCATCCAAAGATACAAATGTGCCCCAAATCTGGTTTCTTACTAGTGAACGCCTCTTTTGGCTCAGTCAACGCGCCAACACTTTGTGAGGGCTCCTATTATGCAAATACATGGTTGTATTGCAAGCTTCTACTCATAAGAACCAAGGAAAATCCTGATCATGAAGCATGGCCTTGGCTGCTCCAACTATAGCTCTGTTTTTCCATTCAGTAACCCCATTCTGTTGAGGGTTGTATGGAACTATCAACTCGTTCTTGATACCTTCTTTAGCACACAAATATTTGAAGGAATTTGAGGTATACTTTCCTCCGTTATCAGACCTCAATAACTTAATCTTTCTCTCTATTTGGTTCTCCACGAGAGCCTTAAACTCTTTGAGCCTATTGAAAACCTCATTTTTATTTTTCATGAAATATATCTGTCTTTCTGGAAAAATCATCAATGAAGGTAACATAATAATTATATCCACTCAAGGATATTCTTGACATGGGCCCACACACATCAGAGTGTATGGGATCTAAAATCCTTTTGGATTTAGTGTCGCTGTTTGGAAAATTAGTCTCGACATATTTCCCAAGTGCACAACCTTTGCACACCTCATGCTTTTCTGTTTTAATCTCAGGCAACCCCGTCACTATTTTCTTGAGAATATTAAGTGCTCCATGGTGAAGGTGATCCATCCTCCTATGCCATAATTCTCCTATCCCTTTACAGCTACCAACCAATGCATGTGTTGGCTCAAACTATAACCGAAACAAGCTGCCATGCTTGACTCCAATCACTTTTGCAACCTTGGAATCCTTGGGATGAATATAGACTTTTCCCCTCTGAAAAATAACAATGTAACCCTTGTCTTCCAAAGCAGAAACTAAGATTAAATTCTTTGTCATGTCAGAGACATACAACACATCTTTCACCAACAAGGGTTCTCCAGACTCCCTTTGAAACTTGACAGTGCCAATACCATTTGCATGGTACTTGGCATTATCTCCAAACTCAATATAGAAATCTAGATTCTTCTCCTCCAATTTGGTGAAACAATCTCTGACTCCCATCATGTGGCAGGAAGCCCCATTGCCAATATACCATACCCTGTTGACAATTGAACTTGAGAGACAGGAAATGAGTGAAAACTTATTCTCAAATCGTGATGCAAACTCTTCCACCTCTATTGTAGTAACAACTTGTTTCTTCTACTTGTCCTTATTTTTCTTATTTGGACATTGATTGGCATAGTGATACATTTGATGGAAGCAAAAACATTTTATCTTGCTCAGATCTTTCTTCTTCCCACTCTTGGAAGAAGAACATTTCATTTGCTCTTTATTGGACTTCTTCTTACCCTTGCTTGCAAGAACAAGATTTTCTTTGTCTTGATCCTTCTTCGTTTGGTCTTCTCAATGAGAACCTTCACGAATCTCCTCCTGAAAAAAATCATTCCAAAGTCTTGCCCAATTAGGTAGCCGATCTCTGCCAACAATACACTTGACAAACACTTCCCAATGCTTCGAAAAACCATTCAAGGCTATACGCACCAACTCATCTTCATCAATCGTCTCTCCAACAACAACAAGCTCATTCCTGACCTATGTCAGCTTAGACAAGTAAGAGGTCACACTCTCGCCTTTGGACATCTTGGTATTATGCAATTTGTCCTTGAGCATCATCTTACAACTTTGAGAGTCACTCTGATAAAGTCTTGTGAGCATATCCCACATCTCCTTGGCAGTGTCTTTCCTCGATAAATGAGGAATTAAATGATCTCTTACTTTATCTAGGATAATCCTCTGAGCCTTAGCCTCTTTGACTTCATAAAAATCTAAGGCAACATGATCATTTGTTGGTGGTGTCACTTCTATATTAGCATAGATATACAACCTATTCTCCTTGAGAACATATGTAATCTGAACCTTCCATTGCAAGAAGTTAGACACACCCTCAAGCCTGTCCTCGTATCCAACATTGGTTGCCATTGCTAAAAAAAAAAAAAAATAGAGATAAAAATCTATTTTTTTTAAAAAAATATGCGTCACAAATCTTGGCTTCGTATTCAAAGTTTAGAGCTTTGATACCATGTTAATTTTTTATAACCCAACAACAGATTAATTGAACAATAAATTCACAGAAAGAAATCTGATTTATAACAATTAACACAATTGGGTTAATTAATAACTAATTATAGCGAAAGCAAAAATAATAAGAAGCCAATCAAAAATAGAAAATAACATAGACATACCCAGGAAACCCCAATGGAGGAAAAATCTACAATGTTGGATCTTCTATTCAGCCTAACAACAACTTTTCTTTCAAAAATACAATATGAGTTTGCTACAACAATAGAGTCTAGTTGCTTTATTTAGCGTGCAAGAAAAGAATCTTTCCTTGCTTTCTTTGGCTTTAAATCACACATAAAATCATTCTTGGATTTATCCTATCCTCACAAACTCGAAAAAGTTCTATTAAAGAATAAAAAATCTGCTGTTGCTAAAATTCCAATTCGAGTTGCTTTAAAGCAACTCCACATCCCACCTTTCGAACTAGAAAATCAACACTATGATCCTTCTAACCAGTGAGAGATCAGCACTTGCTAACCTTCAAATACTTGTAAAGTATTGCCTCCTCGAAGCCCCAGATCCATTGTTTGGTTTGGGACATTTTTACTCAAATGACTAACCATAGATGTCATCTTTGGTAATAGCAGAAACCTCCAACTTGCTGGTGTTTGCATTTTACTTTGCGTAAGGAGAGACTTAGTGGCTCAGACTCTTCATTCCCTCTTTAGATTTCAATCTTGCGTAGATCGAGGGCTGTCAATTCTTTGTATTCTATGTAACTAATTTACCTTTCTATAGATCGTTTCTTGATGTTGTCTTTTCTAAGAGCTAATATTGCAATTCGATCTCTTCAACACCTTCCCAATCCAGTAAAGAGATATTTTTCCTTCCTGGCATATTTTCATTTCTTCTCTTTGCAATCTTTTCAACAGAGTTTTAGAGGTATCATATTTATCTGGACTTACCGCTGGAAGCAGCCCAAGTCAAAATCCCTCGGTACTCTAAGGTTTTTCAGAATGAAGGTTACTTAAGCCTTTCTTTAAACCATTTGGAGTGCCCAACTGAATACTCCTAACCTCTGTCAATTTTTCTGTTTGGTGCGATTTAGATGCCTGAGTGTCATTTTCAAATCTGAGTTCTTTATATCCCTGTCGACTTGGTATGATATTGTTTCCATTTATTCTTCGCATCCATTTCAATCTTCGCTAACTTTTAGCATTCAGTTTTTATAAATGTTGGTTGAAAGCGTCTTGAATATCCTTATGGCATGCAGCCTTGGAGTCCATTTGTTGTAACTGCTGTAATCCTTATCTCTTCATTTCTGCTTGTGTTTATCTATGTTTCATGTGTATCTATCGTTTCATTCCTTGTTAATCAAAAATTAGGATGGCAAACATTTGATGTGCTTTTTTTTTTTTTTGGTAATGGTTATGTTTATTGTTCCTCAAGCTTAACCCAACTTCTTCAGCCATTTGGCTATCTTCTCTCAGTAACCTCATGCTTTATTGGCTAGTTAATCTAAAGTCAATTATCATGAAAAGATCTCTCTCTCTCTCTAAAGACAATGCTTGCCTCCCGCCTTGTGTCTGAATAAAGTCTCCTTATTCTACGAGTTGGTTGACGGTTTCCCAAGCAATGCATGTGGCTTCTTATTGGTTGCTCCTTGCTGTTTCCTCATGAATCACTTTGTTCATACAATTTCAGTTATAACGATTAATCAAGCTACTTATATCGTCTTTACCTCCTCTCTGTTAGAAGTTGTGCATTCCTTGTATATCGATTCTTGATGATCTCTTTCTATAGTATAGGCCTCTTCCTTGGACTGCACACGTGATATAAGCAAATAGGAACTTAGAGCTTTGATAAGTCACACTAAAAGTTAAAGATGGAAAGGGCAATAAATCTTGTATGGCAACGCGAGTGACCGATTAGTTCCTGAATTTGTTCTTGAAGAATATCAGCTCCTATCTTCAGGATCTATTTTTAAGGAGTAGGGAGTCTCATGAAGTCAAAATAAAATTGCTGTAGGATTAATTGGAATTTGTTCCTGAAGAATAGCAGCTCCTACCTTTTAGGACTGCAAATTTGAGGGGGTGAAAATGGGGTGGGGCTAGAGATTGCCCCTATAGTTTAGGAATTTTAATTTCCATTTGTGAATCATCTCAATTTTTAAGCTTACTTAAATTTTGGAGCTTAATTTTTAGGCTAAGCTGCACAACCAATAAGTTCATAAGACCACCATCTTCCTTAAAATTTGGAGCTTAATATTTTAAGCTAAGCTACATTAATAAGTTCATGGGATCACCACCTTTAAAACTTTCGTAAAAATGCTCAGCACTACCCGTTGAAACTTTTCAGGAAGCCCCCCTCCATGGGACCCAGTCTAATTATCTTCTCCTCATTTAAAGTTCAAATTATTATTTTATCATAGATGTTGTGGAAATTCGTGAGAGTAATTATTCTTTTCAAATTAAAATCTATTAAATCTAGGATTAATAATAAATCTTACAGTCATAAAACATCATGAGTTAAAATATTTCGTGTACATAAAAACTCCACATTAAATCTAGGATTAATAATAAATCCTCAAGCTTACTGTTTTAGAATACGTGGTTTTAATGATCACGACAACTAAAACTCATCATTCTTCATCTGTTTTATTAAATCTCAGCTTAATAAAAGCTTTAACTACTGACTACCTGTTTCGTTGAAGAATTGAATCCCACCCATTGCAATACAAACATATTTGGTTAATTTCCTCCAATACTAGGGAGATTAGAATTTGGCATTGCCAGATCTTTGTTCAAAAGTTCCACTACTTCTCAGCTGAAATTCTCCATTGTCTTGGAGCTTTCCAACCGTGCAAACAATTACACATGTTGTTGAGACCTCTAACATAGTGAATAGCATTTTTCGCATAGTGGCGTGCATGCAAATGATCTTTCGTTTAGAAACTAACAAGGTATAACAGTTTCAGAACACTTGAAATCTGAAAAGTATCTTCTCAAGAGATTTGCAGCTTTGATTCAGACATGAATGTGTTTGTGTATTTTAGATTAATGCGTAACGTTTTTAGATTGCATCTTTAGTGCGAATAAACTCGCCTAGGCCCAAGAAATAGTTAAAAAGATAATTGTTCTGGGATTATTGGGTGGGCCGAAGTGTTCACTAAAGGATTCTAAATTCCCAGACGTGTAAGGTGCAGATTTATCCCAGTGAATTTTGGGTTGTATTTTTGGAGTGTACGGACAAACGAACTAGCAGGAAATGTGAGGGTAAGAGGGCTATAGAGGGGTCGAGTCAGCTATCAAAGATGAGAAAGATAAAGATGATTGAGGGTTCTATGTTTGTGAGATTAACCGAGGTTAGGATTTTGGAAGGTTTAGTATACGTTGTTTTTCTTCTTACAATTTATTTGATAAGATTGAATGAACTGTTTTGTTACTATAGTGAACAAGTTTTGTTTGAGTGATAGGTTTTTTTTTTATAATTTTTTTATACAATAAATATATTAAATTCCTATCAAAACAATTTTCATTGAATTCAATTAATACATCCTCTTCATTAATAGCAGAGTCTATACTAATCTCAAGGTTTGAATCTTTCTATAGGAATTTGAGAGATTTGTCCAAAATATTATCTCGATAAAAATTGCGCTTCTAGCTTTCCTTACTATCAAAAAAGATATCTCTGGACTTATTGTATATAGATTATTTTTAATATATATATGCTAGTTATTTATAACTCTGGTATCTAAAGTAATAGCCTTATTTCATTGCAAGGTCCACTTAACGTTTTTACTTAATTCTTAAATCTACTCTATGAAGAAAATACATTATTTTGGTGAATCATTGGTTGTGAACTATGATTGTTATGTTTTTTTTTACTAATACAAAAGAGGGAAAATTAACAGTCATTGGTACTTTACTAGATAGTGGTCGATAGGAATTTAGATAATATCATGTTGATTGACTAGCATTGCTTGAGGGAAATTTTGTCATGAAACTTGTAGAAGTAAATAAAGGTATTTTTTCTTTAGTATGCAATTGTTGAAATTAAAAAGAGCAGAGCAAAGGAATAGAAAAACAAAAATATAAAAACAAAGATCAAGATACAAGAACAGAGACACAAGAAATTATAGTGGTTCACCCAAGATGGGCTATGTCCACTCTCAACAGGGATAATCCATTTTATTAATCTCTGGTATTACATTACATCACTGTAAACTTTGTAGCAACAATCAGAGTAATATTCTCTACACAATATCCTTCAAGCTTCATCGATTGAAAAGGGCAACCAACACCAGTTACAAAAAGAAACATTTTTGTCAGCATCAGGAAGATGCTGCAGTTACAAAAGGAGTCAGGAAGGTGTAACTGCCAATGTAGGCAGCCATTGGGATTCACTGACCCAACAATCTCCCACTTGAATCCCAACGAGAGCTGCAAAATACCATATAATCCTTGTGAAGCCAGATACATTCAATTTTTCAGAATCCTGAGAGAAGTTCTACAAAATTCAAACTTCTCTCTTGACACAATCTTCGTCAAGGCATCCACTGGGTTCACTTTGGTACCAATTTTCTCCACCTGTAGCTTACCTTCGTCAAGGGCGTGTCTGATAAAATGATATCGAAGCTCAATGTGCTTTGTCCGACTATGAAATGCGAAATTTTTAGCCAAGTGGATAGCACTATTACTATCACAAAATAGAGTAAAAATAGATTGCTTACAACATAATTTGCCAAACAACCACTGCAACCATATCATTTCCTTGCCTCCTTTAGTTAGAGCAATATACTCAGCCTTAGTAGAAGAAAGTGCAACCACCTGTTGCAACTGTGAAACCCAACTAATCGCTACCCCAACAAAATTAAACACATAACCTATAGTAGACCTGTGTTTATCCAAGTCTCCAGCCATGTATGAATCTACAAATCCACACAAATGAATATCCTCTATACCAAAACATAAAACATAATTCAATGTACCCTTCAAATATCAAAAAATCTATTGAACCGCTTGCCAATGTGATTTACATAAATCTACTCACAACTCCTAGTGCATGAGCAATATCCAGACGAGTAGAGACCATGGCATACATAAGACTACCAACAGCTGATGAATATGGAACACATTTCATGTGTTCTTTATCCTCTTCCATTTTAGGACACATAGTTGAAGATAAACGAAAATGATCAGCCAAAGGAGTGGTAACAGACTTAGCATTCTTCATATTAAATCGATCCAAAATCTTAAGAATATATCTCTCTTGAGACAATCTGATTTCTCTTTTATTTCTGTTCCTAATTATATCCATGCCAAGAATCCTCTTCGCTGCCCCTAAATCTTTCATGGAAAAATAGAGAGCTAAATGTTTCTTCAATTCATTAACAATCCTCACACTAGTTCTAGCAACCAACATATCATCAACATAGAGTAAAAGAATAATAAACTCACCATTAGCAAGCCGTTTATAATAAACACAAAAATCTGATTCACAATGAACAAATTGTTGCTGAGTCATAAAGCTATCAAATTTCAAATACCACTGTCTCGGGGCTTGCTTGAGCCCATATAAACTTTGCTTCAATCTACAACACAAGTGTTCTTGACATTGTTGAACAAAGCCTTCAGGCTGCTCCATATATAATTCCTCCTTAATATCACCATGAAGAAACGATGCTTTAACATCGAGTTGCTCAAGCTCGAGATCCTAGGTAGCTGCCATAACCAAAACAAAATTAATTGTTTGCATTTTCACAACTAGTGAAAAAATTTCATTACAATCAATACCTTTTTGTTGATCAAAACCCTTCACCACTAGTCTGGCCCTATACCTTTTTCGCCCTCCATCTTCTTCTTTCACACAGTAAACCCATTTATTTTTCAAAAGTTTTCGATTTAATGGAATTGAAACCAAATCCCATGTATTAGTTGCACGCAAAGACTCCATTTCTTCATTCATCGCCTCCATCCATTTTAAATAATTTGCATCTTTGCAAGTTTGTTTAAAAGTTGCAAGCTTTGTTATATCACAAAGTAATAATTCATAATTGTTAGATAACAACAATTCATAGTCAACATATTTAGTTGGTTTCTTTCTTGGCCTGGTAGATCTCTTGAGTTGGGGACCCTATTGCTCTATAGTTTCTTTATTACTTCGTGGTTCTACATTTTCAATATCAGATTGCAAATTGGTTTGAGTACCCTATATATCGACACTCCCTTGCACCCTTCTCAATTCTCTATTCTCATTATTTAATTGTCTTAGAGTAGTAATAGGCTACAAATCAAGGTTTTGTGACTGATTTAAACATTTCTCTTGATCCCCACGCGTGGCAGAGACCAAAGGGGAAGGAACATTAAAATGTACATGCCCCACACCAAATTTAGAAGGCTGCGCAACATGTATTAGGGGCTGCGTGCTAGGTGGGAGATGCTGCACAACTTGTATTAGGGGCTGCACTGGAGTTTCCAAAGGCAACATATAATCTTTAAGAGGCTGCTCCCCATGTAAAACACTCTGCCCACTAACAATTAAAGGCAGTGTTTGAGGATGAAGAGGTTGCGTGGTAGTTACAAGGGGTTGAGAACTAGTGAATAGAGTCTGTGTAGAATGTAAGGGGGGTTGGGTATTAAGAATTGAAGACTACATACTCACATTTGAAGGACCCACAGAGACTTGTGTTGGCTGTGATAAAATTATTAAAGGCTGAGAAAAAGAAACATTGGGTTGCTTGGTAATTTTATTATCAAACAAATCAACCTTAATATTCATTTGGAGAAGAGCTCTCTGTATACAAACTTGGGAAATTTTTCTCATTAAATATAACATCACGACTGCGAATAAATTTCTTTGCAACTGGATCCCACAACCTAAAACCAAATTGATCTTCACCCTAACCAAGGAAAATGCATCTCTTAGATTTGAAATCTAGCTTTGTCCTCTACTCCTTTGGAATATAGACAAATGATTCACAACCAAAAACATGCAAATGATTGTAGGAAATTCTTTTTTCAATCCACCTCTCCTCCTGAATGTTAAATTCTAATCGAGATGAGGGTGCTCGATTGATCATATGTACTGCATTGTTACATGCCTCTGCCCAAAACGCTTTTCCTAAACCAACATTGGAGAGCATACACCGAGCTCTCTCTAAAATAGTTCGATTCAGCCTCTTAGCTGCACCATTCTCTTGAGGGGTGAACAAAACCACTTTGATTCTTCGAATACCATTGTTTGCACAAAACGTGTCAAACTCCAAAGAGAAAAACTCACCCCCATTGTCAGTTTTGAGACATTTAATTTTAGTTCCAATTTGATTTTCAACAAGAGCTTTGAAAGCTTTAAACTTTGAAAAACTTCTTATTTTTTATGTAGCATATAAATCCAAATTTTTTGAGTGCAATCATCAAGAAAAGTTAGAAAATAATTTGTACCACCAAATAATGTTACCTCAATGGGACCAAAGACATTAGAATGCACAAGTTCCAATGGAGTGGTTTTAGTATCATGGCCCGTTTTCAAAAAACTGCTCTGGTTCTATTTTCCATAAAGATAATGTTCACATTAATCCAAATCAATGGATTTTAGGCCAGGAAGTTGTCCTCATTGCAGCATAACTTCAAGTCCTTTCTTGCTCATATGCCTGAGCCTCTTGTGCCAAATTTTAGAACCGTTGTCCACAACTGCCAATGCTACTCCCACTTCATCGTTGCATTCTAAAACATATAAAAATTTCAATTTCTTTCCCTTTGCAAGCACTAACACACCTTTTGTCACTTTCCAAAAATGTAAACCAAAATTAACATTGAACCCTTGAGTATACAACTGACCTACATAAATTAAATTTCTTTGGAGTGTAGGAACATGTCTTACATCCTTCAACAACCATTTATTACCATTTCTCAAGGACAATAACACATCACATTTTCCTACAATATCACATTCCTTGTTATCACCCTGAAAAACTTTGCCAAACATACCTTCCTGATAATTGATAAAAGCATTTCGACATAGAGTAACATGAAATGAAGCACCAGAGTCAAGAACCCATGATTCTAGAGTCATGTCACTTGCTGATAGAACCAAAAAACAATCATCAGCAACATTAACTTCATTATTACTTACTTTATCTTGAGCCTTTTTATAGTTCCAACAATTTTTCTTTGTATGTTTCAGTTTCACACGAAACCAACAAGCACCATTGCGTCCTCAAGACTTCAATTGGTTTGCAGATTTTGATCTTCTACGATCTTTATATCTTCCTCGATCTTGACTTCTCCCTCTATTGTTAGTGCTTATAGTGGTTAGTGCATCACCAGAAGAAGGCTCTTGATGTTTCCTTCTCATATCTTTGCTGAGAAGAGTGGCTGCAACATCATCAAATTTTAACTTGCTTTTGGCAGCCACCGAAGTGCTTATTGTCATCACCACACCTTCCCAACTATTTGGTAAAGAACATAGTAATAAAATAGCCTTGATCTCATCATCTAAGTTAATACCCATAGAGATTATCTAAGTGACTAATGTATTGAATTCATTTAAATGATTTGACATTACTCCCCCTTCTCGCATTTTCAAGTTTTACAATTTCTTCATAATAAACACCTTGTTGGAAGTTGATGCAATCTCATACAGGGAAGATAATTTGTCCCACAACTCCTTCGTGGTCTTCTCAGTTGAGACATTGAAGAGCATGTTGCTGGACAATGATAAGAAAATAGTTGCACGAGCTTTCATGTCCATCTTCTCCCAATCTTCATCCGACATTTAGCCCTTTCCTTTGGTTTTTCTGAGCAAAGCGAGTGATAGATCTTACTTGATCAATAATGACTCCATTTGTACTTTCCATAGTCCAAATTTCTGACCTGCAAATTTCTCAATCTTCCATTTGTTTGCTTTGTCCATGGCTTTGAAAAATATTCACCATTTTCCAAAACCAAATTCAACACCGAGCTTCAACTCCCTACTCTTATACCAATTGTTGAAATTAAAAAGAGTAGAGCAAAGGAATAGAAAAGCAGAAATATAAAAACAAAGATCAAGATACAAGAACAAAGACACAAGAAATTATAGTGGTTCACCCAAGATGAGCTATGTCCACTCTCAATAGGGATAATCCATTTTATTAATCTCTGGTATTACATTACATCATTGTAAACCTTGCAGTAGCAATCAGAGTAATATTCTCTACACAATATCCTTCAAGCTTCACTAATTGAAAAGGGAAATCGACACCGGTTACAAAAAGAAACATTTTTGTCAGCATCAGGAAGATGCTGCAGTTACAAAAGGAGTCAAGTAAGTGTAACTACCAATGCAGGTAGCCATTGGGATTCACCGAACCAACAACAATGAGTTGTAAATTGTCTCCTTGTCCATTAAAATAGTACTCTCGTTGTTTATTAATATTATTGGGATATAGTTATTAAATAATACTTGATTTATCTTTCAAACAATTAGGTTGTCATGTAGAAAAAGGTAAACTTGATAGCCATTCGTATGAATATTTGGGATTGAATTAGAGTTAAAAGATTAGGGGATTATGGTTGATAATTTGTTTAACACCTTATGAGTGGAGGGATGTCTTGATAGCATATTTAATGAATTAAGAATAATAAGTATATAGTTTTATAGAAAGATTCTAGTTTACCTTATATTCCAACTTCTCTCATTAATGTGTGTGTGTGTGAGTTCAGTAATTGATGATTATTTTTTATGACTCAAAGGAAATCATTATCTTGTTGGATTTTTTTAGTGAGACAAACATTTTCATAGAGATATTAGAAAAGGAGAAATTTAAATATCTAAGATAAATTTGAGATGTTGAAGTAACTAGTGGTAGAAATTAAGGGGAAGTGTTGAAATAAAATATTAATTACTCTCAATGATCTAATTAAATAATTTTCATCACAATTAAACAAAGAGGGAAAACACATTGAATTTTTTGAAAATTTAAACTTACAAGATAGGATCCCATTTGATAATTCTTTAAAGTTGTAATAATTTGATGATACTATCTAGATTTTGTGGTATAAGGGAGCTTGCAATATTAACCATTAAGGGTTAGATTAGGCTCAACCTCGAGGAGCTATAGCTATTTGAAGAAAATTTCTATTAGTGATAAAAATAATTAATTGTAGTATATATTATTAACAAAAAATAGCTTGTTAGCTACACCTATTTTTGCAATTTGGCCATTTTAGTCAGCTTTGTCTCCATTCATTCTATCACATTTTATTCTTTCTTTCTATAAAATATTCTATTATAACATCAAAGACATATAGGGGTAGATATGATCCTAATATTACATAAATTAATCTAAAAAAAATGGCCAATATAAGGGCCATTTGAATTCAATCCATTTAGAGGCCCAAATTTGTATTTGGAGCAATTATATATGTGGGATAAGTAGCATTGATCATATAGACGATTGCTAAATCTATGAAGGTTTTGATCACATAGATCATTACAAATAGTAAATAGTATATTGTGTTATCTTTATAAAGTTGAGTGGTGGTAACAACCTTGAAAAATGTCATGATTACATGAAAAGTATTTTTCTCCCATCATACTTCACCTCCTTTATTGATATCACTATGAAAGACATCTTGTTATAGATATTGATGAACAAAAGAAAGGAAAGGCGTGCTAGTATTGCAATTGTTCTAGTCATTTTGAGAAATGATGATTCAAAAGTAAAGGTATGAACAAAGGCAATCAAGGGTGTTCAAAAGAAGGATAAGTTTGTATACTTTTGAGAAGACATTGGTGTTCAATGTTCTTCATTTGTACATATGAAGCTAATAAACTTATTTTTTATTGGTGACCCCTATCATCTAGTTAAGTTGTGTGATAAAATTGAAGATTTTATACATGCCTAAATATTATAACAACAAATGAAAAATAATAGAAGCAAATAAAACACTGACCAATTTTTTGATCAACGGAGTCTTCAAACATATATTATTTTATCAAAATATTAAAACTTGAACACTTAATTTCTTGACTTGCATAAATAGCACAAGGAAGTTGTATTTTATACAAGTTGCAGCTTGTAAAAATAAACAACAATTTGAAGTAACTAAAAAACAATAAAAATTAACAATATTTTATTTCCCTTACATGCATTTAGCATGCAGTAAGGATCACACTAAATCTTCTAAAATAAATTATATCTAAAACCAATTGTCTAAAAATAAAAATGAAACTAAAAAATTAGAAACTATGCATGGCCTTGAAGGCATAATATAGAATGGATTTTGCATCACTTATCAAAAAAAGTAAATTTTATGAGGGGTGTTAAAAATATAAGTTATATTTAATCATACTCCAACACATTTGTTATGTAAAGCCATGTCTTATGCATGAAACACATCTAACCACACATGTTATTTAAAGATCTTTGGATCTATAAGCTTTTTAATAGAACAAATCAATTCAAGCTTCACAATGTCAACAATTATATCAATCTATTCCTATTTTTTTCCATTCTCATACTTGAATCCTATATCAAATATATGAAGTTACACCTTATTATTTAATAATTATATCTCAATACATCATTCAAGGTAACATCTATTACACTATTTTTAGATAAAAAATAAAAAAAATCTGAAGTATAAACATTAATAGAAAGTGAAAATACACAATAATATCATGGAAACTTACAACATAAATTTAGCTGAAAGACCGAAACATACAAGTTTACACTATTACATAAATATTCAACTTACATAACTGTTTTTTTATCTCCTCTCCTCAGTTCGGATAGTGCATACAACTAATTTTGAAGGGAAATATTATATCACGGGCGTGGGAGGTAGCCAGCTATACAATAAAACCTAAACCTTTGAAAAGCCGGAATACCTTCCATCGAGACATCGTACCTCTCAAGTGTTGACTTCATTGTCTCCCAGTTTTCCAAATTCTGCAACTCTACTTTTTTGTTTTCCATATTTTGTTCGTTCTCGCCATTCTGCTTTTTGACCATCAGCTTTTTCAGTTCTTTCATTTCTTCTTTCAGCTCATTGGACACATCGGACACCTGCTTTTTCAACTCTTTCATTTCTTCCTTCAACTCATCGGACATCTGCTTTATCAATTCTTTCATTTCTTCCTTCAACTCATCAGAGACTGGCTCTTTTAGTTTCTTCATTTCTTTGTTCAACTCAGCCAACGATATCTCTAATGCATCAAGTTTCTTAATTTCTTTCACCGGTTTCTGTGAAGTGGCAGCTTCTCCCCATTTCTCATTCCCTTTGGATCCATGTTCTTCCATCAAACGTTCTATGATCATTAGCAGTGAAGGTGGTTGATTCGATTCAGAGGTTTTTGAATCACTAATTTCTTTCCACTTCTGCAAAACATGGTAGAAAATTGTTCTGTTAAAATCCGTGTTTTCTATGAGATCATCTCAATTTCGCATAAAAGTAATGAGTTAAATTGCTGACTGGCATACCTCTATGACAAGGTTCATGTTTTCCTGCCATTCCCAGCAAACAAAAATCCATGTGATTAACTGTACTTGCCATCCGGCTAAATTCTTTGCTTTTTCGCTCAAAGAGAAAATGTACCACACCAATCTGTGGTAATTGAGAAGGCGCTTCCACTCGCAAGGAAGTTTCCTGCAGTCTATAACAACCCCTGAAAGTACAAAAAGGCGTTCTCTTCTCCTTGGCTATACCTTACGATTAGCATTTCTCTTATAAGAATTGATGAACTGGGATTTTGTTGAATGCCTAAAATCCCAACGAACATGAATTAGTAAATGCAAATAAAAATATCTTATTTGTTAGTCTCTTTTCTACTACCATTTGCGGCAACGATATCACTCACTAGTAAGTTTGTGAGAGAGCTTGACTTCCTCTGTTTGAGAGGGAGCTTGTCTTCCTATTCCAGTGGGCTCACTTGTTTCTGGTAATAACAGTTATTTACCGTCAAGCTTAGTAAGTAGACAACGGAAATTGATATTTAACTATGACTTTCGCTTAACTTCTATTCTACGGAGTGAACAAGTAAGTGTATAAAGACATTGATAGTAATACTAATACGGAAGCTAGAAACCCATGACGGATTACCCGTTTCTGTATTCGCCTTCCATAGAGCTTGGAGGGCATGTACAATATTTCTGACAGGAAATTCGAGGAACTTTAGGCATTTCTTTTCTGATGCAGACTGCACATTTATTTCCCTGTCACCCATGCTTGAGCTCCTCTCATCTGTAGGCTCAATTGGCTCAAATTCGTAAGTAGAGAACTCAAATTCATATTTAACTATATCTTTCGCTTCACTTTTGTTCGACGGAATGAAAATGTCTTTAAAGAGGCTTTGATTAAGGTATTAACCTATAACAAATTTGGGTTGATCCTTACCCGTTTCTGCTTTTTCCGATGCAGACGGCATATTTATTGAGACTTGGGGCGGAGCATTTTGTTGTTCAGCTTCTGCTTCCCCATCACCGCTGCTTGAACTCCAATCATCTGGGATGAGAATTGTGGATAAGATTGTTGTACAAGCAGTAACATAACATTAATAGCAAACTCGGTATTTCTAGGAAACTTGTAAAAACACCATCCTTATCTTGCAAACTGTAATAACTATATCCTTCCTTTTTATCACAGTTGTATTTTTATTTTAGAATACACCCAGTTGTCCTTTCAAAAACATGCCCGATTCTTCTTGGGCAGAGTCAGGGGCTTTATGTTCATTTTCTAATACACCCAATTGTCCTTTCAAAAACTTCTTTGATTCTTCATCGCTAGGGTCAGGGAGGTCCAGTGGTAGTTGTATGATTTTTTGTAAATACATGTCTGCCTGTCCATCTCCATATTTCTTCATAATTGCCTTTGTATCAACATTTTGTCCATTCCCATCACCACGTTGATTTCGCATACTGCCAATACAAGATTAATGGCTGATAGAACCTGTTACAAATATAAAATGTGTTAGAATAAAATACTGCACTAGAAGAACAAATTACTGTAAAATCCAGGTAAAATGGATAGAAGGTTGCGAAGTGAAGAAATTACAGTTAATATACCTGCAAGATCACAGATTGCTGACATCTATCGAAACCATCCACAAAAACGATTATTCGAAGATTGCTCCCTGATGCAGGGGTTACCTTCGGAGAGTCTATGGCTTTTTCAAGGCTTCTATCATGGAATAACAATGATTCAGTAATTAGGCGCCATAGCAGCGTGAAGATGTTGAAGACCCAGCTATAGACAATGAACACCCAGAAGGCTTTTTTGCCAATTTCATCTTTCAGAAAAGTAATATCTGAGATTACTCTTTCTTGATAACCCAGTTTATCGGAATGATCTAGAAATGAAATATACTGCATTAGTTGAGTACTAACGGGTTTTAATATACCCATTACAGACTTCGTTAAAGTCCACACAATTATGATAATGGTTGCTGGCGGCCATGCATATTTTGCTTTTTCGCATTCGTTGACCTTGTCACTGTCGAACACCACCCATGCAATCCAAGTCAACGAACTTACCAAAACCAGTGCGAGAAGAGAGGGAAAGAATATTTCCATCCATAGGGTGTATTTATTTATTTTCCAAGTATTTCGACAACAGGTGCTTAGCCATTGAGCCTGGCTCATAACTCCTTCCAATTCTTTGGAAATCTCGACAGCCATACCTGCTAAAGCTTCGGTATCGTTCCTATATTTCCATGCATTATATTGAACAGTTAAAACTGCAGGCATATTTTCCTCTGCTGATGGATCTGCTTTTGTCCGGAGGGCATTTGTTCCAAACTGAGAAAGACAATGAGGACCGAAGAAAATCTAAGAATTATGGATAGAAAATACTTATATCTGTTTTAAAATTGGATGTTGACAATTTGTATTGATGTTTGAGCAGTTACAGTTAAACTATATTAAAATTAAAATACTTTCATAATTAGTGTTCTCTTACCATGTCACTGCTGTCCATAGCAGCAAGTGATTTAAATACCTTTCGATACTTACGGTCATACTTGTTCAGAAACTTCTCCAACTAGTAAACAAACATTTCACTGAGAATTTTAGTTACAGATATATAATAAATATACACTAGTCGCTATTTAAAAGAAAAACAATATACAGAGTAAGAAATTTACCTCTTCTTGATTCTTTTTCACGTTCAAGTTTCTATTAATGCTTTCTCCATACTTTATCTGTTTGTAAATGTTTTCACATTTCCTTCTCACCTTGCTTGATAGTTTATAGGATTTAATACCAGGAAATTCTAAAGCTGAACTTGGTAATTTTGAGGATTCCAATAATGCCATTTGAGCAGCTGTTGTTAGTAAAATCTGCTCAGTCTGAATAGTACAGAGAACAAAAAAAATTTAGATAAAATGGCAAGTGCTCTAGGTTAAAGTTTTATGACCTTAAAATATAATTAGATGATACCTGGAACATGAAGCTAGACTTTCCCATACCCAAAGTGCCAGTGATACCGACAGCTATGGGAGGCTTTATGTAAGGATTCAAAAATAATGCAGCAAGACCCTGTGCATAGTCCAATCTCCTTGTTCGATATACACGAGTAAATAGCATTAAAAAGAATTGTATAAAATAACTAAATTTTGATCAATAGCTACTCAAAGAAAAGCAGAAATAAATTATTTACCAAGACTGTCTGATATAGCTGGTTTGCCATTTCCCTGTTCTTTGATCATCTCTTGTTGTTTTGAAGCTGCAAACCAAATGTGCACCTTATCAATAAATCGCAATTGCCATGTTAATGTAAATACGCAGGTGGGATTGAAAAATTACCCCTTGTTACATTATCTTGCCTGCCTTGAACCAATTCTTTCCTCCAATCACTATCGAGAATGTCTCCAATTTGATAACCTCTGATGATTAGTTCTTTCATCATTTCAATATTTCCCACAGAAGCAGCCGTTCTCAACAAATTAATTTCTTTTGCCTCGCTCTTTTTTTGTAGAAGAACTTTGTGAAGTGGATCGTTGTGTCTTAGATTTTGGTCAGCAGTGCCTAAACCTGCTGCAGAGGCCCATAGGAGGAGCGTTTTCTCATCTTCAGATTCGCATCGCGTGAAAAGAGCTTCGGCCAATTTCTCTTTGTCTCCAGTTTCTGCTTGCACGGCATAATGAAGAGCAGTTCGGCCATCGCAGTCGCGTTCTCTGAGAGAGTGGGCGCCATGGTTCAACAGAACATTCACTGTATCTATGTCTCCACGTTTTACTGCCTTATGGAGGGCCGTTTGTGCCAGGAAATCTCCTCTGCTTAAATACTTTTCTTTAAATTTATCGTTGGAAAGAAGCTCCTCCACAAGTTCGACCTTTCCTTGTGAAACTGCAACATGCAATGGGGTCAGACCACTGCGGTCTATCAAATCTTCCACAGGCATATCTTTCTCCACCCACACATCCAGCAATCGGTTACATAGACTTGCATTGTATTTTCCTTTAACTGCATCATATAAAGCATTTCGGCAGTCTCTATCTTTCATATATATTAGTTTTGGATTTATTTCCAGAAGAAAATTGCAGAGCCTCCTATGTCCATTCAAAGCCGCCTCATGGAGGACAGTCCTCCCTCTTCTGTCGCATTCAGCCACCATGTTTTTATCTTGTCCCGGAGTTTTTAGACTGGATAAAATAAAATGGATAATGTATATTGCACCACGCTCATCATCACCCATAGCAGCCAAATGCAGAGCCGTTTTCCCGTCTTTATCACAGTTGCCAGCTGGCAACTTTATATCTTTTTCATACAACTTCTGAACGATATTTGCAGAACCAACCAGTAAAGAGTAACGTAGAAGCTGTTCCTGATCCACTTGACTAAAATAAGCTTCTGGCTCTTTCGACTTTGACAAGAACTTGAATGCTGAATCATAATCCTCGTTGGCGATGACTATATCTAAAGGTGTGTATCCTCTTTTGTCTTTTAAATCAACAGACTCTGCGACCTGCGGACTTTTCATAAACACATTTATAACTTTACCGATCCCTTCTCCTTCAAGTGCAGAGTGCAGAGGCGTCATACCCTCTTGGTCTTGAGCATTCACTGAAGCCTTGAATTCAACGAGCAGTTGACAGAGTCTTGCGTTTCCCCGCTTAGAAGCGATGTGAAGAGCGCTCCTCCCATCGTCATCTGCAGTATTCACATAGTGATATCGACTGTCCTCATCACACCAGTCTAGCAAAGCTTGTGCAACCTCTGTGCTCACATCTTGGTCGTGAAATTCCACGGCGTTGTTTAAGGCAGTCTTTTTCCGGCAGTCATAACCAAGTGCATAGCACCCTCCAGGCTGAGCACCGCATTTCAATAGCATGTCTACAACAGGAGCAGTAGTATTCCCTCGTCCTCCAACATAACCAAATCTTCCCTGTGGTACAACGAATAAAAGCTTGTTGAGGACACCGTAATTACCCGTCTCATCGTAGCGTCTCCACATTGCGTTATGTTTTAGCATCTCGCTAAAACTGTGTGGGTCCCCGACCGCTTTCTTCTCAGCATAAGACAAAATCTTTGGACTGCAATTGGAATAGCAACTATGATGGAGTGGTTCGTGTATGATATCGGCTCGAAATATCGAGAGGTAGAAGAGAATGGAATTGGCGATTATCAAATTCTTGCTTTTTCCTTTGGTCTTCATCATGCGTATATGGGTAAGACTATTAATTGAATAAATTTGTACACCAAAGCATGCAAATGTGTCACAAACAAAGCTCCAGAATGCCTCTGCAACATCTCCTGTCTGTATAAACTCTGGAAGAAAATATTCGTCACCTCTATCCCCTCTAAAAATCCCCATGATACTATCATCGTGGCGATGTTCTTCTATTACAATTTGAATGATGCCCGTTAGTACCTCTTTGACTGAATATGGGCCAGAATACTTTGTCTTTCCTGCCTTTTCACGCGCAGCAACTTCCTCATTCCCAAGTTTTCTCGCTAATCTACCTATGGTTTCATTCATCTCTTGAAATCTGGCGGCATTGATGAATGGTGTATTTCCTCCTGTGACATCGGCGAGGTTCATGGTCTGAGATTTTGACCAAGAGTTTAGCAACCAGTAAACTACTTCATAATTCCAATCATCCACGCACAAAAATAATGCCACTTCTTTTCCCAACTCGCTCAGATTAACATCAGCATATGGAGTACTTGGAAATACATCCGACTAATATTAATTAACTTCAAATTACTTATTAGTTAACATCATACCATCTTTTAAGTGGTAGAACAATTGTAATCTTTATGTGCTCCAAAATTCCAAAATTCTAACCCGAACAATTGTAATCTTTATCGCATTTGTTATATAAGTTGACAATCTTTGGCATTTTAAAAAAAAATTAGGCCCTATAATTAGATTTGTTATAGTTTTATTAATTTTATATATGAATATTTAAATTATTAGTAAATTGTAAATATTTAAGTTAAATTTAATTTTATAAGAGAATATAATGATTGAAATATTATAAATTTATAATATTTTTTAACATGTGTTAATTAAGATTATTTTTGAAAAGTGGAATATAAGTTAATTATAATATTTTTTTTTTTTTTTTGAACTTATTAATTTAATGTTTTTTTAATTGTAATAGTAAATTTAGTTTATTTATTTTGTTTGCAAGCCTTAAAAACAATCATTCTTCTTTATTTTTCACAAATTTTGTCTCATTTTCTCTATTTTCTTTTATCCATTTTAAATGTAATTTGATTTCAATGAATTATTATGGAGCATTGTAACTTTCATCAATCACAATTTCGTAAATAATTAAATTAAATTTATTATTATTCTCTTTTATCAATTAATTTCATTTAACTTGTGAGGCTTTAAGATGAAAGAATCATGGAGTCTTCCACTATCCATAAAATTGACACAAAATTTATTTTCATATGATGAGGTTATATCAAGTCATACTAATAGATCATGCAAGTATTGTTTATTATAAAAATAAATTTTCAAAAAACAAAATATAGCCAAAGATGTTATAAAGTCAAATCCAAGTTTCAATATATTATGTTTGTTATCGATCTTGTCATGTCATTTTTTTATCTCTAGTTGTAGCACATAAAAATGAGTGAGAAATTAAAATAAACTAATAGAAAAATAAAAATTCATAATAAATTGGACAAATATTCATATTTCTTAAATTGGTCATGATATCAATACTAAGTGCACCCTAGAGAGAGTGAGATGTTGACTCTCTCCTCTATTGATAGCATCAAAACATCTTGAGGCATGTGGGTTTCCTATAGTTCTAGATGAATTTTCAGAGAGGATTTGTTCCCTTGATGTCTCGCCTAAACTATCTTAGATCTTATTATTGTTTGTTGGGAAAGGGGGGAAAATATCATAAAATTGAACTCTAAAGCTTAAAATAGGTGATGCACCAAGTGTTTCTTGACTTGTACTAGTTCTTCACATGCACATTTTTCTCAACAAACAAGTTATCATATAAAAAATATTAGGTTTTAATATCTTTTCAAAATAAGTGTTTCATAATCAAGTTTAGGATATATTAATTATCGCATTTAGAAGGAATTTAAAATGTCTTTTAAAACCTTAAATAGAAAAATTTCACAACTAAATCCTTACATAAGTTGGATAACACAAATTATGCCTACAATTTCACATATACTTTTGGAAAAAGGTGTTTAAGATGAGACATGAAATGAATTATGGTTCATGCTATTAGTAAACCACATCTATCATGTCATAGATTTACATGGTACATAGATTTGAGAAAGGAAAAATACTTATTTTTATTGATAAAAGTGTATTACAACACTTGAGACAAGTCTAAAAATATATATCTCTTTTGATAAATGAAAATTTTTGCAGTGATTTTTTTTTTTGCTGAGTTACAATGCTTATTTTTCAAAACTAGAAAGAACTCCCATAATCTCTAGTGTTTGTTTTCTATTTCTTAATCCAAGATTGGGGAGAAAATAGGGCATAATTAAATGACTTCCCTTATTTTACTCCTTTGAAAACTCTCATAAAGGTTCTAGCTAAGTGATGAGGGGAAGGGAAGTTGACTTCTTCAACTATTTACTCCTATATTTTCTCCTTGATCCACCTAGATTCTTGTAATTGTTGTCTCTACCTTCCTAGATAGACTTGGAAGATTAGTCAACTTGCCTACTAGATGCTTGCAACTTGTTCAAAATTGTTCCATCTCATCCCAACTTCCCTAACGTCATCTACAAGATGATAGAACATATGTGCAAGGAGTTTGTAGTGGTTGATACTGCTTGGGGGGTGTAGGATTGGGATTCTTCAATACATTTTCAAAGTTTAAATAGGGTTTTATCTATTCAGGTGAACTTCCTTAATCATTCTTTATTACCTCTCATATATAGCTCTTAAGGATATTGTTCCATCTATAGGCCACCTCTCAAGAACTAACCTCTGTATGTTTGTGAGATATTCCTTGAATTAAATCCATTATAGGCTATGCAACTTTGGCTTGTGCCATTGTAAAACCTCTATCAAACTATCACCTACAAGTGCATTGGATCATTCACAGGTCTTGTAGGCTATCATTCTAGCACTCAGTAAAGGGTTTCCTACTATACTTTTAGTTATCCTTGAGACTCTTTACTTAGTGCATGGTTTGATGATGTCATTTATAAGTCTATAGAGTGGTCTCCTTTCAACATCTATACCATCACCTATTTACTATCTTATCCTCATGGATGTTCACTATTACTTTTCTCACAAAATAATTGTTGATTGTCCTTTACTAACTATGGTTTGTAAGCCTTTAGTATCTTGGATTTTCATTCAATGAGTCTCTTGGCATAGTCCTCTTGAGTGTCACATTGATATTTCTTATCATTTGATCCAACATCATGACTGTTGCCTATAAGCATACAATGGTATGAACTTGATGCCTCTAATACATTTTGACAATGGTAACACTATTTATGCATGAACTAACATGATAGTTTGCTTTTGTTATGGATATGATCTTGAAGTGTTTCCCATTGTCTTATGCTTTATGATCTATGAATTATCCCTTTCATGATAGAGTATCCTTATCATAATAGTATCTATAGATGTGACTATCCTATGACTATCTCATTGCCCATTAATCCATGTCTTTTCACTTTTTGATAGTGCTTCCTATTGCATAGACGGTTGTTGTTAAACCAAAAGATTGACCTGTCAATGCCCAATACAAACACTAGAGATAAATGGATCTACAGGAGATGATTAGTCCAACAATCATCCCCTTAGCATCACTCAAGGGGATTCAAACTTGTGACCCAACTTTGATACCATTTGTTGGAACATGTTTTTTGTTGTACCAAAAGATCGACCTGTTAATGCCTAATACAACTGCTAGAGTTAATGAATCCATGGGAGGTAGTTAATCCATATTACAAACCTAAGCGTTGCATTGCACAACATAAGGAGACCAAGGGTACACACCTTGCAACACTCCCCCCAACACAAATGAGGGGTTCAAACGTGTGACCCATGATTTGATACAAATTATTGCATGAACAGTTGTCGTTGCACCAAAAGATCAACTTATCAATTCTTGATACAAACACCAAAGGGGTGATCCCACAATAGTGGTTTACAATTTTTGGCCAAACTGGACACTAAATTTTTTATTTTTAACTAAATTTTCACATTTGGGCACCTATAGCGGCTAAACTGTGAGGAATTTGAAGATGATGCAAACTAGAGTCTCGTCAAATTTTTTCTATAGATTCTAAAAATATTTTTTCAATTTTTTTGGAATTAGATTTCACTTCTTTTTCCATCTCCCACAAAAACTAGTTTTTTTCATAAAACAACATTTTTAAAAAGTGACGCACACTGTATAACATATAAATTTTTTTCCATGAAGGATAAAATTCCAATTCTTTCGAATTTACATTTGTGACTTCGATATCTAGTGCTTCCACTTGGTTAGATAGTTTTTTATTGAATATTTTTTCTTTAATCAAGTTTCTAAGTCAAACTAATGACAATTCAGACATAGTGCGACCATATAACGTGTAACTTTTTTTGTATATATCGAAATTCTTTTTTTTTTTTGTTGGATCATGGACTTCAATATCTGGTGCACTCATATTTTTCATTTTTTTTTTGATAATTTGCTATTTTTCCACATGTGCAAAACAAAGACCTTCATTTTCAATGAAAAACCTATCTTTAATAAAACTAAAAAAAAAAATTCATAATAAAACCAAAACATATTAAAATTATATTCATTGGATAGCTTGTTCTGAAGACAACTTGATTCCAGTTTGGTTTGTAAAGATTCCCCCATTTTCATCCTCAACTGGAGCTTCAAAGCATAAAAAAATAGGTTTTTTGTGTGAACAAAGTCAAAAATTAGGGAAAAGGGGGGTTCGCTAGAACCAAGGGGGTTCTAGTGAACCAAGGTTCATTTGAACCCCCTTTAATATGCATTTTTCCTTTTATTTTTTGGGCAGGAAATGTGGGCCCAATAATTAATGGGTTCACTCGAACCCTAGTTCAGTCAAACCCCTTTATGGTTCGATCGAACTTGTAGGTTCATGCAAACCCCTAAAACCAATTTTTTTGCCATGGGGTCATTTTTTTCTCAATTTTCCTACCTCCATCAAATTGTAAACCACTATTGTGGCTTCACTCAAAGATAAATGGATCCACAAGAGGCAGTTAGTCCATGTACCGAATTTAAGGGGGAGATTGTTGGACTAATCGCTAATGTTTCCCTTTCCCTTCAGATTTGGGACATGGACTAATCACCTCTCATGAATTTGTTTATCTTTGGCATTTGTATCAAGCATTGACAAGTTGATCTTTTCGTGTAATGAGAACCCTCTGTGCAATAATTGGTATCAAAACTTGGGTGACAGGTTCAAACCCCTCACTTGCATTTGGGGGATTATTGCAAGGTGTGCACACTTGGACTCCTTGTGTTGTGCAGTGTAGCACTCGGGTTCATGACATGGCTTAACCTCCTCCCATAGATTCATTAACTTTTGCAATTGTATCAATCATTAATAGGTCGATCTTTTGGCACAATGACAAATGTGTTCCAACACTTCCATCTTGTAAACAATTCCATAATGTCTTTGCAAACAATGTCATAATGTCTTTGTAATATTTCTTTATTTTTTCATGGTTTGATATTCACTTGACTATTTTGTAGGCCATCATGACAAAATTTCTTTCATTGCACAGTCACATTCTCACTAACTTGATATTTGATATTTGGAGTAAATATTTCATACCATGTACTATACTTGCAATGGTTGTATGCATTTTCCATGTCAAGTGTTATTTATACCACTTTACTCTTCATTGTCATGTTGTCACTAAACTATGTGTGATGTTGTAAAAAGGTATCTAGGGTCAAAATCAAACTTTCTCCTACATCATATTGGAAGGAACAAAAAATGATCATAAATACCCACTTGTACAAACCATTATGGAAGAGCTAGAATGGTGGATCAAGGTTTTGTTTCTTTCTTTAGGGGTTGAGGATGACTAATTGATTAATTTGATTTTTTGAAGTGAATGTGTTCTTAGGCTAACTATGCAACTATAAAAAAATATTTTAATTTTAGGAAAGTAAAAAATAGAAACGCAAGGATGAAGTCTAGAGTAGTAGAGTGTAGCTATAAATGAAGTTGGCATATGAATTTGAGGATGACTGATTGATTAATTTTATTTTTTGAATTGAATGCGTTCTTAGGCTAACTATGCAACTATTAATTTTTTTTTTAAATTTTAGGAAAGTACAAAATATAAACCCAAAGATGAACTATAGAGTAGTAGAGTGTAGATATGAATGAAGTTGGCATATGAATTTGAGCTTAGATTGGCTAGACAAGGGAACTGACACCCTAGACTTGGAAATGCAAATCTTAAAAATTAGAAATAAAATATCAGATGGACATTGTATGTACATTCATTCCTTCTGGACTAAGCTTTGAAACTTCTTTTATCAATGATTAATTCCACTTTCCCTAATTTGTTGACATGTGAGGCTTGAATGCTTGGTCTTGCACTTAGGTCTTCAATCCTTTCCCAAATCCTCTTCACATCTATCACCTACACACAAGCAAGGAGAGAAAGGGTTGTGACGTATAGGGAATTACCTAAGTCAAACCCCATTTTTTTGTTTCTACCTCCACAACAACTATGATGATGTAAAGATTGCTTACCCTAGGTTGGGCAAAGGAAAGTAGGGATAAAATGGAGAGATAAATTAACAAATGTTGCAACTTAGCACTCATATTTTCTTTCCTTGATGGATTTAAGTCATTGTACTCACCATCTTCAAGGAGAATTGAATGCTTGATTGGAGGTCCTAAAAGTGTTGGTACTTGCAAAAAAATGAATTTAAAACATGAATGAACTCACATGAAAACTTGATATATTGCTAACATGAATCTTGACTAATAATAAGTGTTATAAAAATTTGCTAATTTTTCTCTTGACTAATTTTTAGGATGCTCAATCACTAAATCAATTAACCAGGAATTCAAATGGTGAAAAAAAAATTTATATTTAGATGGATTTCTTGATTTCTGACAAAATTAATTATCAAAAGCTGAAAAATGAATTTAAATTTATAATGTCAAAATTCTGACAATGACATATTTAAATTGGGGCCAAAATAGGCTAGATAGAGGTTGTAGTGCCCAATTCTAAACTTGTTTTGGGTCATTGGGTGCCGATATATAAATATTAAATAATTATTTCCCAATTTAATTCTATTTTTTTGAATATTATCATAAAACATGAAAATTAAAAGCACAATTGGATCCATGGACATAGGGTGAGCTAAACCTAGTGTGAAAATTGTCAAAGGTGATAATTTATGATGCCATATATTTAGCCCCTAATTTAGTGAGATTATGAACTTACTCTCATGCTCACACTAAAGTAAGGACAAGCCAAAGATGATTCTTCTATTTGAACATTGAAGAGATAGGATGCCATCAAATCTAGAGGATGTGCTAGCCCCAAACTCAAGATCCTATGGAACAATAATGTAAAAAAAAAGAGCACACACACATGAGGTGCGATGACAAACATGAAGCATGCACAATGAAGAAAAAAAACTACCATAATGTACAAACTAACATAATTTAAACACTACATGATGCAAACACAATGCAAACATAATACACATGCAATAAAAATATTATGCAAACATGATGAGAACATGCAAAGGGGGTATGCCAATCATGTACTAGCAAGCTCCATAGAATTATTATTAGAATCCATACCACAAGTGCTAATGAATCACTAGCTAGCAAAGTCTGATATTTTCTAGGTGACCCATGAGAAAAATCATAACAGGCTAGTGAAGTGCAATATTCATTAGGTGGGCTTTGATAAGGAACAACACATGCTAGTGAAGTCTTATATTCACTAGGTGAGTTTCTACAATAGTAGCAAATGAAAACACACAAGGGCTAGTGAAGTTTGATATTCATTATGTGAGTTCTCATGTCACCATACCAAGAATTATAGTCCCAATAATTCTAATAGGTGATACAAAATATGACAAATATGCTAAAAATGCATCACAAAGTTTAATTTGTGTGAACAAAGTGAAGCACATAATGGAATGTATGCCCCTAACTTAAGGTAATTGCTAATGTCAATAGGGAGAAATTTTTTTAAGGTAAAATAAAATGATATCTGATAAGACATGAGAGCTTGCTGGAAAACCCTATTCCAAATGATATGTTCCCAAGAAATCCAACTCATGATAAGGGGTTTCCCTAAAACCAAGACAAAAATAACACATAAGGGATCCACAAATTTGGGGTCAACATAGAAAAGAGATAATGTATAATATGATCCTGATTAAAATCAACATTATTCCCAAAATACTTGTGGAAAGTTACAAAAACAAGGGAGGGGAAACACATGAAGACAACAAAGCTTTTGGTTCAACATGGAAGAGACCTAAATGTCTCAACACTTTTCATCATTCCCAAAAGGAATAGTGACAATACATTTACAACATAAAGATGAATGAAGATACAAATAGAAGAATGTCACAATAGATTCATTTTATTTGTATCATTATTCCAACAATAACAACAAGGGTCATCCAAAGAAAACTAACCAACACCAAGAAACACTACGTAATGTGCATTACGAGGATATCACATTATATGCAATAAATAACACACAGACATGCAATAGGATACTACACATGTAAGTTGATCTGTAGAAAATCTACATCCCAATGTTGCTCATCATAAATGGAAGGTGGACAATAGGCTAAAGGAATTGTTAAAAGTGTGGTACAATGAGAAGTACTAGATGTAGCATAGAAAATTGTACACTCTTGAAGAAAGAGGCAATTTCATGCTTAATTTGTACCTATTTTGCACCCTCGCATTAATTGATCTTTAAACTCACCATTTATAGGCCCCTAGGACCCATTATTTTAAGATCTTGAGGCTTATCTCACTCAAAAATCATATAAATCGTGACAAATAACACTTAAATCATTTAAATAAAACCCACCTCAAAAAACTTAGGTGAGACCCATTCACCATCTTGGGTGAATGAGTCCCCTCTAGTGGGACCCATTCACCAAGGGTGGTGAATGAATCCCATTTGGGGGATTTTTCAAGTTTGAGTGGGAAATTCATCAACTTAACTCAAATTTCAAGTGGATGTTGGCCTTTGAGGACTAATAATGGAAAATTAGGTATTAATTCCTATAAATATAGGTTTTTAGGTCATTTTCAAGTAATCTAAGTAATTTTTAATAAACAAATTCAAGAGTCAAGTATTGAGAATCTTTCACAAGAATATTCACAAGTCTATTTGCAGCAAAGTTGAAGCTTTGGGGCAACATTCAAGGATTTTTTTAGGTATTCAACCTCTATTTTATTCTAGATATAGCATTTTCAAGGGTTGATCATGGATTCCTATGGAGAATCATGATGAATTCTAAGTTGGGGAGATGCAACTATCCATCAAGCCAAGCCTAAGGACTTATTTTCTGAAGTGATTCCATCTTCCATTATCTCTCTAATTTTAGCCTAAGGAAGGTTTTCATATCATTGAGATTCATTTAAGGTTATTTAGGATCTCTTAGAGTGTCTTACATTATTGAAGTTTCATTCATGCATGTTTTTCTTGCATATTAGAATAGGGTTGCATCTTGCTTCAGATTTCCTAGTCTTAGACACACTTAGGGCTATGGTTTTTCTACATATTTCATTATCTCTTTCAAGGTTTAATTACCAAACTAGGGGTTTGACTGAGGCAAACCCCCCATTAGAAACCAAATTATATTATGTTTTGTAGGCATTTTCGTAGATCCAGTTCTAGGTTTCGATCTAGGAATAAATTGCAGGTGTTGGAGTACAAATCAGTGATTTCAATTTTCAGAAAAGCAAAAGATGACTAATTGGCCATTAGTGGAAAATGAGTCCCACTGGGGGTGTTTTTCAAATCAGCTTGTAGATTCTAGTACCATTTTCCATGAAACAATTTTTTGGGTAGAAACCCTGATCTGGACTAATTCGCCCAGGTTTGTGAATGAGTCCTAGTTGGTCAAAAAGTCAACATTTCCAAATTCTTGGAGCTACTTTAAGTTATTCTGAGATTTCCAGGTGCACATCATTTACTATTATATTTCCCTGTTATGTTTTTGATTGTATTTTAAAAGCATTTTATAAGTCATTTAGGTCCTTTTTGCATTTCACACTATATTTTTAAACATCTTGCATTTTCCAATTTTACACTTGGTGGTGAACCCCTCTTTTCTATTTTCAGCCATTAGAGCAATCCCCTAAATGATAGATTTCAATCTCCTTCGCATTAGAATTTCAAGGGTTTGTTCTTGAGTGAGTCATTAAGATTTTTGTACCTCTCTCCTTTTAGGTTCAAAACCCTAGAAGTATAAGAGAGTCCTATACACACAAAAAATTGGTTCACTGGATTCAACACATGGTGGTTCACTTGTATTAGGAGGATCATCATTTTCCTCCCCATCCCTAGAGATTCATTGATTTTTAAAACATAAGAGATAATTGATTATGCTCTTTTTTTTTTCTTTTTTTTTTTCTTACCTTCTAACTCACTATCAAAATGTATCACAATAGGTTGTATGTTAGTACTATCAATGTGATTTGGAGCACTGACTTCCATGTTTATAACTAATGAGTTTTTTACTCTTTGCTTTGGTTGGGATAAATAAGGTTTAGCTACTTGGGTTGGTGAGGGTGGTAGAGTGGAGTTAGGTGATGGCAAATATGGTAGGGTGGAAGGTATTCCATCAAAATTTCATTGTATGGATGGATGGTCATTAGGTAATGGTTTACATTCTTCAACAAGTTGATGATCCATAGCTTGACATCTTTGTTTGCATTCTTTTGCAATTTTTATTTTCTCTTACACAAGCTTCAGCTTATGAAGGAGGGATTGAGGCATTTCCCAACATTGGTCCCATTTCTTTCTTTGTAGGAGGAATAGAGGGGATAATCATAGGTTGGGAAACCATAGGATATGTAACGCCCACCGTGCAAGCCCCAAAGAACAACCACATAAAACAAATTTTTTTTTTTTTAAGAACAATAATAAATCAATATAACCAAATATTAAATGATCATGTATATGAACATAAACTTCATTACAAAACAAATAACATAAACGACTATGTTCTTTGGGGCACACGAGGTCACATCGAAATAAACATTACAATTCCTCAACTCATGAGATATCATTCTAAGTACAAAGGAACTATTAAAGACAATAATAGATATACATATACATAGATTTCATTATAAGATAAAACCATGAGAAATCACATAACCAAATAAGATTACAAAGTTGAAGTTTACATTACATCATCTTTTAAATATGCAACATATCCATAACCATAATTTACATCATGTGGGATAAATACAAATTACAAGATTATCAAAATACATAGAGATAAACTAAAAAAAATCTTCAACTGGATGAGATTGGCCAACGAACGCTGATGGGGAACCCAACGGTGTGCGGAGCACATTCCACCCGACCACCCCCATGCTAAGAGGTGACAGAGAAGTAACTTCGACCAAGAATGTCAACTGACCAAGATTGACGTACAGGTATACAAAAAGTACCAACATAAAGCCATAACACAATACTCCAAATTACAATGAAACAAACAATAACATCATATAATAATACCATAAGAGTACAAGATCATGAATAACAATGAGATCATACAAAACCACAAGGTACACCAAAGATGTATTAAGACAATAAATCATAAATCATTTTAAATCCATTTAACAATAATCCAATCCAACTCCCATAACCCCCTTCCAGAAGAACACAATAAAATAAAACACATGGGCAACTAGGGGACAGTGTCATCGCATAGTCTTACATGGGCTATCCTGTGCTCTTCCTCCCAACTGGAGGCACCGGTCCCATCTATGGCTATCATGTGCCCTTCCTCCCAACTGGAGGCATCGGTCCATAGGGTGACTCATGCGGAGCTGTAGACCTCTCGTGAAGACGAGGTCATGACCTTGCCAACCACGGCCTTCTCAGCCTTCCATTAGTCTGTAGAAGCACTAATGAAGATGAGGCATCCATTTTTTTAAAAATCTTATAATGATATTAAACCCTCCTAAGTTAATTATTAGGTTTTCACTTGTTTACTAACTCACTTGTGGGTTATCCTCTGCCCTTCCCCTTAAGCGGGGCGCCGGCCCCCACGAGGAGCCACTCTCCCTAGAGACCCACCAAAACCATCGAGAAACCAAGGTGTACCATCACAAACATGCACATTGAAATACAACAATACTAATACGCGAGGCAAAACCCATCTCACCAATAAATTTCATAACCAAAGTCTCTCAACACAGTACACCCCAATCGTAATACAAATCATAACAAAAGCTCATGATAGAAAGATATAAAATCAGCAAGTTCACAATCCTCGGGAAGACTAAAGTGCTAACACAAAAAGGGTTCCCACATCAAAGAACTAACAATGTCCCAACCCACAAGTCTATAAGACTACAACTTCATAAAATAAGAATAAAAGATAACTTATTCAATTCTATATCAAATTCCATTTCTACCATACACACATTAAAATAAAGAATTAAACACTCAATGCTGATATATATTCACAATCTGCCTTTTTACTATATTATCCTATCAAGTTTATAATTTAACAAATTAATAGAAATTCCTTCTATTTACATGTTTTTACTATATTACAATTTTATTTTATTCATATTAGAAACAAAAGAATTCTATTTACAAATAGAAGTAATTAATAGTGCAATTATGAATTACAGAATATCATTATATGAATTAATAAATAATTAAATATATATACATATATATATACACACATATATATATATTTAAATACTTATCAATCAATATCATTTAAAGAAAAGAATTTTCGTTTAAAAATAAATGCATATTGAAACCCCATTTAAAATAAAAATTACAAACAAAATAAAGGCCATTCGGCACGGACAGGCCACAGACTATCACAGCAGTTCGACGGACTGCCGTGGACAGTCTACAGACTGTACGTAGTAGTCCGAAGGACTGCCGCAGACAGTCCTTAGACTGCCACGCGAAGCCTCGAATGGCCGAATGGTGGGTACGACCGAGGCCGAACCACCATTCGGTCGGCCCAAAACAAAAACAAAAATTAAAGTTTATTTAAGCCGTTGGAATACGCCCGAACACAGGGTTAAAGGATTTCATAAATATATATGTATAAATATAATTACATTTATATATGTATATAATATATATATATATATATATATTCATACATATATATATGTATTTATATATTTCAAATACAGAGCCTGATAACATAATGGATATATATATATAAACAGGGCAAAAATATACAGATACAAAGTTCATATTTAAGAAAATTATTTCTTTTCCCAGTACAATACAACAGTAACAGTGTTTATTCCCAACCCAACCAAAATTCATTTAATTAGACAACAGTCCTAGACATTTCTAAGGATTCAAGAATCTTCTTTATGCATTAAATTTCAAATCCAGGAGAAAATTTCATTCGCAACAAAGAATTCTTATTTCTTTTGATACTGTAGAAAGAAAATAATTTAAAAGAAGAAGGAGAACCTGGCGTCCTGCGCCTGGAGAAAACTGTAGAAGCTTTATCCTTCTTGTCGATCCATTCCTCTGCTAACGATTATTTCCAGCAATAGCTCCCAGACCCTTCCTCAAACTTATATCTTATTCTTCAATGATTTCACTAGAATAATAATAGAAAAATAATGCAAATCTATGACAAAAGAAAAGTGACTCCAAATTTCTCCCAAAATTTGTTGTAAAGAGAATGCAATACTATAACAGAAAAATGACTGCCAATTTCTCCAAAATTTGTTGGAAAGAGAATGCAACCCCCTAACAACAAAAATCTCCTAAATAAAATCACACACAAAAAGTCTCTTCCATTTCCTCTTCCTGTGAATACTAAAAGTCACTTCTCCAAAAATGAAATTTAATTACATTCAAATCCACAAAAGATTGAGCTTTTTATTTGTTTATTTATTTATCATCTCCACAAATACTTAAATTAAATAAATACATGCATATTAAAATAATTAAAATCAACCATTTGTAAGATTCAAAATAAATGTAATATTTTACCACTACTACTAATATTTATCTATTGCTTTATTTATTTACTATTTTATGTTTTTATTTTATTAATTGTTTAATTATTTAATTCACAACAATAACCATACACCACGTTAGATAAATCAAAAAATCACAATGATATACAAAGACCAATGCAACAACACAATGACTATGACCAAGACGCACAAACCAAGAAGGTACAAGACTGTTGACACCTTGGAACGGAGTTACTTCCATGTCACCTTTGTTCAACTTCCTGCCGTTGGGTTGGTACAATGCTCGCCCAGACCTATCGAAATAGGTGGAATCAAGTCTCATTCCTGCAAGGCCTGCATCCAACAAGGTGATATACAATATACATACATATAATCAATTACAAAGCATTGTGAGAAGGATTTGCAGTGTAGCAGGGCACTCGCGGATGAGTGACGCTACCTGTCCCCTCACCAATCATATCATCATCTATTGCATTATAAAATTACATTAATTTGCATCACATCATAAATTACTATTCCCTAGTCTACTGCATTCCAAATAACTCCATCAAAACGATCATAATAAAATGTCATCATAATATCCATGGCATCATAAGAGTATATAATCAGTAATAGTCTAAGCTACCACAACATAATATGAACAGTATCATCAAAATCACAATGTGCCAAAGAAAACCATAGAGAATGTCAAAAACAAGCAGTAACATGAGGGATATTACATCCTCCCCCCTAGAATTCGGCTTACTCCTGGAAGCTAGTAACAAGATAAGGGTAAGAATCCCTGATATGAGAGGCATCCTCCCATGTAGCTGAAGCCTCATCATTCGCGTCCCACTGAACCCACACCTGATCAATCTCTCTGCCTCTGAGGGTAAGTCGCCGACGCTGAAGCATGACCACGGGCTCGAGTGCTAGCTGCCTATCCTCGACCTGAAGAGCATTCCAATCCAAAACATGAGTAACATAAGGAAAATATGGTCTTAGAACATAAACATGAAATACATCGTGGATCTGCGATAAACTGGGTGGCAAAGCTAAATGGTAAGCAATAGGTCCAATCCACTCCAACACCTCAAAGGGTCCAACGAAGCGAGGCGCAAGCTTCGAACCCTTTCCGTAACGAATAGGGCTCTTCCATAGGTGCACTCGAAGGAACACCTGATCACCAACTGCAAATTTCCTATCAACTCTATGAGCATCAGCATATTTCTTCTGTCTGTCTTGAGCAGCTACAAGATGCTCCTGAATACAAGCCACCTGCTATTCCATATCTTTAAGCATTTCGGGTCCAAGAAGCACCCTATCCTCCAATCGATCCCAACACAAAGGGGTACGACAAGGACTACTGTACAAAGCTTGAAAAGGAGCCATACCAAGAGAACTATGGTACCCATTGTTATAAGAAAATTCAACCAAGTACAAATAGTCCTCCCAACAGGATTGCTAATCCATGACATACATACGAAGCATATCCTCTAGCACCTGGTTAACTCTATCAGTTTGACCATCAGTCTCAGGATGGTAGGCAGAGCTAAAATTCAACTTAGTTCCCAAAGACTGCTGCAAAGATGTCCACAACGCAGACGTGAATACCAGATCTCTGTCAAAAATGATCCTCTGTGGTATCCCATGCAATTTAACTATATCGTTCATGAACACCTTAGCAACATAAGATGTCATATATGAAGATCGAACAAGAGAAAAATGAGCTACCTTAGTCAGTCTATCAACTGTGACCATAATAGCATCATGTTGTCTAGATGACATAGGCTAGCCAACAATGAAATCCATGGAAATAACATCCCATTTCCACTTCGGCACAAGGTGAGGCTATAACAACCCTACTGGATGATGATGTTCAGCCTTTACTCTCTGACACTCAAGACATTGAGCCACAAAGTCGGCGATATCCCACTTCATTCTTGACGAAAAATAAAGCGAATGCAGATCCACATACATTTTCTTAACTCCAAGATGTGCTGCGTAAGGTGCCCAATGATCTTCTGTCAAAATTAGGGTACGGAGACCCTCAGAAGGAGGTACATACAACCGTCTAGAGAAATGCAAAGCACCATCCGAATCCAACGAATAACTAGCAAATTTCCCCTCCAAAGCTCTACCTGATTCTACCTCAGCTTTCACCTCTGAATACCAACTATCTGAAGGAAGGGCTACAAGAATCTGACTCTTCAAATCCACCTCAAGAGACATTGCAGAAACCTCATGCCTACGTCGACTTAGAGCATCAGCCACCACATTTTCCTTACCCTGAATATACTTAACCTCAAAATCATACTCACACAAAAATTCCATCCACCTCCTCTGCCTTGCATTCAAATTCAGTTGCGTGAAGATGTATTGCAAACTCCGATGATCGGAATGCAACTCGAACCGGTGCCCTAACAAAAAGTGCCTCCATCTCACCAAAGCATGAATCACTGCGGCCAATTCAAGGTCATGTGTGGGATAATTGAGTTCATGATCTTTTAGTTTTCAAGAATCATAGGCAATCACTCTCCCATCCTGCATCAACATAGCTCCAAGACCCTCTAAAGAGGCATCAGTACAAACCACAAAATCACCAGAAGGATCCGACACTGCCAAAATTGGAGCACTAGTCAGTTTTTCCTCAAGAGTTTGAAAAGCTAGCTGACACTGCTCAGTCCAAAGAAATTTCTTTCCTTTTCTCTAAAGAGATGTGATAGGATGCACAATCCTCAAAAAGCCCTGCACGAACACTCCGATAATACCCAGCTAATCCCATGAAACTGCGAACTTCTGAGACATTAGTGGGCACGGGCCATTCCATGATAGCCTGGATTTTAGCAGGATCCACAAAAATTCCATCACCAAAAATCACATGGCCTAAATACTGAACTTTAGTCTTATAAAAGTCACACTTTTCCAGATTGGCATACAACTAGTTATCCCTTAAGCACTGCAAAACCTGCTTTAGGTGCACCTCATGTTCCTCCATAGACTTAGAATAAATCAAAATATCATCAAGAAACATGAGGATGAACCTATCTAAGTAAGTTCAAAACATCCCATTCATTAGACTCATAAAGACTGAAGGTGCATTCGTTAACCCAAACGACATCACTGTGAACTCGTAGTGTCTGTATCGAGTACGAAATGCAGTTTTATGAATGTCGGCCTCTGCTATCCGCAACTGATGGTACCTTGATTTGAGGTCGATCTTGGAAAATACCTTTGCCCCTTTTATCTGATCAAAGAGATCATCAATCCTGAGAAGGGGATAACGATTCTTTACTGTTACCTTGTTCAATTGTTGGTAATCAATACAAAGACGGAGAGAACCATCCTTCTTTTTGACAAAGATCACTGATGCTCCCCAAGGGGAAACACTAGGGAAAATAAACCCCTTGGCTAACAATTCCTCCAACTACAGACGAAGTTCTTGGAGCTCCTGTGTGGTCATCCTGTATGGAGCTCAAGAGATAGGCTCAGCTCCCGGCACCAGATCTATCCTAAAATCCACCTCTCACTTAGGAGGCATACCAGGTATCTCACTAGGGAAAACATCATAAAACTCTGCAAGGAGAGGGTAATCATTCAATGACACCTCATGGCTAACCTCCAACTCAAGGTCACTAACCAATATTGCAAAGAGCTCACAACCATGACAAAAAAACCTTTTAACTACATAGCTGAGATCATTCTCAAAGAAATAGGCCTCTGAACACCCACAATTTCCACCTCCTTACCAAAATCATCCACACACCGCACTACTTTATGGTGATAATCTATCAAAGCACGATGAGAGCTTAACCAATCCATGCCCAAGACCACATCATAAGAGCCAAGTGGAAGAATTCTGAGGTCCACCTTAGTTGACATTGCCCCTAACTCTAACCTACAACCCTGCACCAACTTCTCGACCACCACCTTGGATCCTGAAGCTAATTCAACCTGCCACTTTTCGCTTTGCCTTATTGCCCCCAGTTTACATCGCTCAACAACTAAAGGAGAGATAAAAGAGTCAGATGCACCAGAATCAAAAAGTACTAAAATGTTAGACTTATGTAATAAACCTGTAGTCTCAATGACGGTGCTCTGATCATCTGCCTGCCGATTATCCATTGTTGCGAAGACTTGGTGAGATCTCCTTGCATCTCCCATTGTCAGCTCGAACATAGCTGGTTTCTGACTAAACTCTGAAATGCTCTTCTGAGGACACATCCTAGCAATATGCCCCTGCTGCCCACATGAGAAACATCTAGAACCTCAACCAAAACCTCTTCCCCTAGATGGAGCATTCGATTGTTGGAAGCTCCCACGACTAGGTGGAGACTGAAAACTCAAAGCAGGATGCTCCTGACGTGCACGATTCTGGTTCCAATCCCTGTGAAACTGAAAGTGGCCAACCTGCTGAGAAGTAGAATTCTTGTGCTTCAGCTGAGATTGCTGCTGTTGACCCCCTTTTGAAGGCACAAATTGGCTCTTAGAAGGTCCTGCTGACTGTGTCTGACCCCCTTGAGAACCAGCTCTAGGAATGGGCACACTACCAATCTGAATTCCTACATGACCACCCAATACCATAGCCAAGGTTTCCTCTACCAAGCAAGCCTTCTCGACAGCAACTTCCATGGTCTTAGGTTCGAAGACTCGTACACCACCACTGATGCATGCATTCAAACCTCGAACAAAGTGTTGAACCAACATCCCTTCATCATGACTAATCCCTACATACTGTTTCAATTCATAGAAGCATCGCTCATACTGTTCTACTGACATTGCCATTTGTTTAAGATCGTGGAATTCATTTGCCCTACGCTACCTCCAATGATCTGAGAGGAAGCGAGCCCTAAACCTTTCGAAGAAAAAATCCCAAGTGACCATACTGATATCCAAATGCAACTTATGTTCCTCAAGCTGCCACCAAGTGGATGCGAAACCCCGCAAATGCATAACCGCACATTGAGCCTTGGTATTACTACCGTAGGGGTGCATTGCGAAGCATCGGCCCAGATCAATTAATCATGTTTCAGCTTCTAATCCTCCTCCAGAGCCATCGAAGGTAGGTGGATGAGCTCTCATTAAATCCCTCATATGACTTGCTAACAATGCATCCTGATCAACTGAAGATCCCCTATGCCTTGGAGACCTTTCTCTTTCCCTTTCAACCCGCTGAGCCCCATCAGGTCTAGGGCCCAATCTATCAAGAAGCTCACCCAGGAGATGCTGCAACTGACCATCCAACCCTGGCTGTTCTGGATTTTATCCATCACCTGACAGATTGTTTTGAGAATTCTGTTGCTCCTCAGACTCAGGACTGTGAGAACTTGGTGGTGAAGGACTCAGTTGGTCGGCCCCACGACCACCACCTCGGCCTCTCCCTTGGCTTCTACCCCTACCTCTACCTCTGCCTCTAGGCATGCTTCTGCACAACAAGACAAAGATACATAAGAGCTCAAGAGAAAAATGCAACGGTTGCCTAATGGACAATACTACCTAGAGACCCCAGCGTTTGCAACCTTGGCTTTGATACCAAGTTGTAATGCCCGCCGTGCAAGCCCCAAAGAACAACCACATAAAACACATTTTTTTTTTTTTAAGAACAACAATAAATCAATATAACCAAATATTAAATGATCATGTATATGAACATAAACTTCATTACAAAACAAATAACATAAATGACTATGTTCTTTGGGGTACACGAGGTCACATCGAAATAAACATTACAATTCCTCAACTCATGAGATATCATTCTAAGTACAAAGGAACTATTAAAGACAATAATAGATATACATATACATAGATTTCATTATAAGATAAAACCATGAGAAATCACATAACCAAATAAGATTACAAAGTTGAAGTTTACATTACATCATCTTTTAAATATGCAACATATCCATAACCATAATCTACATCATGTTTCCCAATCATATGTGATAAATACAAATTACAAGATTATCAAAATACATAGAGATCAATTGAAACAAATCTTCAACTGGATGAGACTGGCCAATGAACGCTGATGGGGAACCTAATGGTGTGAGGAGCACGTTCCACCCGACCACCCCCATGCTAAGAGGTGACAGAGAAGTAACTTCGACCAAGAATGTCAACTGACCAAGACTGATGTACAGGTATACAAAAAGTACCAACATAAAGCCATAACACAATACTCCAAATTACAATGAAACAAACAATAACATCATTTAATAATACCATAAGAGTACAAGATCATGAATAACAATGAGATCATACAAAACCACAAGGTAAACCAAAGATGTATTAAGACAATAAATCATAAATCAGTTTAAATCCATTTAACAATAATCCAATCCAACTCCCATAACCCCCTCCTAGAGGAACACAATAAAATAAAACACATGGGCAACTAGGGGACAGTGTCATCGCATAGTCCTACATGGGCTATCCTGTGCTCTTCCTCCCAATTGGAGGTGCCAGTCCCATCTATGGCTATCATGTGCCCTTCCTCCCAACTGGAGGCGCCGGTCCATAGGGTGACTCATGTGGAGCCGTATACCTCTCGTGAAGACGAAGTCACGACCTTGCCAACCACGGCTTTGTCAGCCTTCCATTAGTCTGCGGAAGCACTAATGAAGATGAGGCATCCATTTTTTTTAAAATCTTATAAAGATATTACTACACAACCCTCCTAAGTTAATTATTAGGTTTTCACTTGTTTACTAACTCACTCGTGGGTTATCATGTGCCCTTCCCCTTAAGCGGGGCGCCGACCCCCACGAGGAGCCACTCTCCCTAGAGACCCACCAAAACCATCAAGAAACCAGTGTGTACCATCACAAACATGCACATTGAAATACAACAATACTAATACGCAAGGCAAAACCCATCTCGCCAATAAATTTCATAACCAAAATCTCTCAACACAGTACACCCCAATCGTAATACAAATCATAACAAAAGCTCATGATAGAAAGATATAAAATCAGCAAGTTCACAATCCTCTGGAAGACTAAAGTGCTAACACAAAAAGGGTTCCCACATCAAAGAACTAACAATGTCCCAACCCACAAGTCTACAAGACTACAACTTCACAAAATAAGAATAAAAGATAACTTATTCAATTCTATATCAAATTCCATTTCTACCATACACACATTAAAATAAAGAATTAAACACTCAATGCTGATATATATTCACAATTTGCCTTTTTACTATATTATCCTATCAAGTTTATAATTTAACAAATTAATAGAAATTCCTTCTATTTTCATGTTTTTACTATATTACAATTTTATTTTATTCATATCAGAAACAAAAGAATTCTGTTCACAAACAGAAGTAATTAACAGTGCAATTATGAATTACAGAATATCATTATACAAAGTAATAAATAATTATATATATACATATATATATACATATATATATATACATATATATATACACATATATATATACATATATATATATATATTTAAATACTTATCAATCAATATCATTTAAAGAAAAGAATTTTCGTTTAAAAACAAACGCATATTGAAACCCCATTTAAAATAAAAATTACAAACAAAATAAAGGCCATTCGGCACGGACAGTCCACGGACTATCACAATAGTCCGACGGACTACCGTGGACAGTCTACGGACTGTACGCAGCAGTCCAAAGGACTGCCGTGGACAGTGCTTAGATTGTCACGCGAAGCCTCGGACGATCAAATGGTGGGTAAGGCCGAGGCCGAACCACCATTCGGTCGGCCCAAAACAAAAACAAAAATTAAAGTTTATTTAAGCCATTGGAATATGCCCGAACACAGGGTTAAAGGATTTCATAAATATATATGTATAAATATAATTACATTTCTATATGTATAATATATATATATATATATATATATATATATATATATATATATATATATATATATATTTAGCTATATATATATATTCATACATATATATATGCAATTATATATTTCAAATATAGAGCCTGATAACATAATGGATATATATATATATATATAAACAGGGAAAAAATATACAGATACAAAGTTCATATTTAAGAAAACTATTTCTTTTCCCAGTACAATACAACAGTAACAATGTTTATTCCCAACCCAACCAAAATTCATTTAATTAGACAACAGTCCCAGACATTTCTAAGGATTCAAGAATCTTCTTTATGCATTAAATTTCAAATCCAGGAGAAAATTTCATTCGCAACAAAGAATTCTTATTTCTTTTGATACTGTAGAAAGAAAATAATTTAAAAGAAGAAGGAGAACCTGGCGTCCTGCGCTTGGAGAAAACTATAGAAGCTTTATCCTTCTTGCCAATCCAATCCTTCGCTAACGATTATTTCCAGCAATAGCTCCTAGATCCTTCCTCAAACTTATATCTTTTTCTTCAACGATTTCACCAGAATAATAATAGAAAAAGAATGCAAATCTATGACAAAAGAAAAGTGACTCCAAATTTCTCCCAAAATCTGTTGTAAAGAGAATGCAATGCTATAACAGAAAAATGACTGCCAATTTCTCCGAAATCTGTTGGAAAGAGAATGCAACCCCCTACCAACAAAAATCTCCTAAATAAAATCACACACAAAAAGTCTCTTCCATTTCCTCTTCTTGTGAATACTAAAAGTCACTTCTCCAAAAATGAAATTTAATTACATTCAAATCCACAAAAGATTGAGCTTTTTATTTGTTTATTTATTTATCATCTCCACAAATACTTAAATTAAATAAATACATGCATATTAAAATAATTAAAATCAATCATTTGTAAGATTCAAAATAAATGTAATATTTTACCACTACTACTAATATTTATCTATTGCTTTATTTATTTACTATTTTATGTTTTTATTTTATTAATTGTTTAATTATTTAATTCACAACAATAACCATACACCATGTTAGATAAATCACAAAATCACAATGATATACAAAGACCAATGCAACAACACAATGACTATGACCAAGACGCACAAACCAAGAAGGTACAAGACTGTTGACACCTTGGAACGAAGTTACTTCCATGTCACCTTTGTTCAACTTCCTACCATTGGGTTGGTACAATGCTCACCTAGACCTATCGAAATAGGTGGAATCAAGTCTCATTCCTGCAAGGCCTGCATCCAACAAGGTGATATACAATATACATACATATAATCAATTACAAAGCATCATGAGAAGGATTTGCAGTGTAGCAGGGCGCTCACGGAGGAGTGATGCTACATGTCCCCTCACCAATCATATCATCATCTATTGCATTATAAAATTACATTAATTTGCATCACATCATAAATTACTATTCTCTAGTCTACTGCATTCCAAATAACTCCATCAAAACGATCATAATAAAATGTCATCATGATATCCATGGCATCATAAGAGTATATAATCAGTAACAGTCCAAGCTACCACAACATAATATCAATAGTATCATTAAAATCACAATGTGCCAAACAAAACCATAGATAATGTCAAAAACAAGCAGTAACATGAGGGATATTTATTTTTTACATAAAAAAATATTTTCTTTAGAAGGCACAAATTTGATCCCCAAAGGCATAGCTGAGTAGTTGTCTTGTGATCCTTTATAGGATGTTAGAGGGGGGACTATGATATACACTCCAAAAGTTTGAGGAAAAATAGCTAGTTCAAGCCAAGGTTTGTTCACTACCTATAGGGTAGGAGGAACAACCATCATAGCCATTGAAGATTGAGGGGCCTTTGGAAAAATATGACTAAGGGATAATTTAGCTATATGATTAGCTTTAAAATTTTGATATGAAACAAATAAAAATCATCACAAGGTTTTATAGGTTGGGCTGGTTGAGGCCAAAAATAATCTAATGAAAATTTTCCACAAGAGGCTAAAGGTTCAAATCCACTATGGTAAATGGTATGTATTTATTTTTCAAATAGGAATTTAAGACATTTTTGAATAACTGATGGAAAGGTTCAAAATACACTATGGTAAATGGTATGCATTTATTTTTCAAATGGGAATTTAAGACATTTTTTGAATAATTGATGGCACTATGTTCATGGAGCTTATCCATTGATGACCTAAATTCACTCAAAACTAGTCCGATGTTGGGATTATGGTGAATAAAACATCCAACTTTTTTAGGTCCAACTTTTATTGAGAGAGTTATAGAATTGATTGTAGGGTGAATAGAACCATCATGAGCCTTCAATAATTCTTCCAATTATTCATAATTGTCTTTATAAAGTTCATGCACATATAAGAATCCTTTAGTGATGAAATTCACTACACACACGAGATTAATGATTATTCCCCTTGTAGGTTTATCGTTAATTCTATTGGGGTTATCTTGCAATAATGGGCCCCAAACTTGTGACATCCTAATTTTTGCTTGAAATCACATATTTTTAAGAAAAAGTAATGATTTAATCCTTGAGGGATTCCATATAAAGGCTTTTAATTGAAGAGGATTAGATAAGACCCCTTAGATCAAAACCCCTTGGATAGAACCTCTCTAGCCTTAAATCATGCCCACAATGGAGTCTCCTTCACATCTATCAAAATGCTCACAAAAAACCTTTATCTTTACCTTTTGATGGATTAAATAGTCATATAGAAATTATATTTTGTAAGTATGTTGCTCTTATTATAAGATTTACCAAAAGTATAATTTTAAATATGTTTTAGTTTATTATTATGTTTATATTTTATTTCTTGTGAGTTGTTATTTTCACTAAACATCAATGTATTTATTTCACACACTTGGAAAAATTAAAAAATAGAGAAAAAAATCTAAAAAATATGTGTGACGATATAAACCTATGTTTATATTACAAATACTTTGACATCAAAAATTAATTAAAAAATACTAAACAAAAAATAATGAAACATTATCCATGCCTAGATATTGGAATTAAAAATTTATATTTTAAAATTATAATTTAATATTTTTCAGCAAAAATGTTATGTGTGATGAAAAAAATATCACTTTTGAAAAATGGCATTTATTATAAAAAAATAAGTTAGTAAAAGTTACATAAAGAAATCACAATTTATTTCTAAATTATTTAAATACATATTTAGCTCTAGGTGCATTTTTCCTTGGAAATAAACTAGTTTCCTAGCTGAGAAAGAAGCAAGAGTCAGTTACTCTTTCATCAGCTAAAGCAAAGTATGTGGCAACAATGGCATGTTGTACTCAAGTTTTATGGATAAAGAAAACACTCAAAGATATCAAGGTAGAGTACAAGACACCTGTTACTATTCTTTGTGACAATTCAAGTGAAATAAACATATCAAAGATTCTAGTGATGTACTCTAGAACCAAGCATATAACAATCAAGTATCACTTCTTGGGAGAAAAGGTAGTAGATCAAGAAGTCTATGTGGATTACATGTCAACCAAAGATCAAGTGGCGGGAATATTCACCAAGTTAGTTCCCAAAGAGCAATTTGAATATCTAAGGTAGAAGTTGGGAGTAATTTCTCCCACATCAAATCACTAAATTTTAGTGATAGGGAATGAGTCCAATGGGAGCTTCACAAGAAGACTTATACAACCATGGAATAGTATGAAGGTGTCAAGTTAGGTATGCATGGTTTTACAAATTTCTAATGAATTGATGTTTTTACCATTCTCTCTTTTTGCATGGTTTGTCAAAAGGGGAGAAGATCAATAGCAACAAGTGTCTTAAAGGGTCCCTTTTCCATTGATGTTAAAGGGGGAGAAAATGTTCAAATGCTCATGCAATTGAGTAGGGGGGAAATTGAGCAAAATGCTCTCTATTTTTCAAAAAGGAAAGATATGTCAAACAAGGATTTGTGACTATGAACAATTGTGTGTCAAAAGGGGAGATGTGATTGTTGTTTAGAATGGATGTTGATGTTTGAGAAAAGCATTTAGCTTTTCCATCAATGAAAAAATAGGGAGATTGTTGGAATTTTTGTCATTTATGTCAAAAGGTAGGTATTGAAGTTGCAAAGCAATCCTTTAAGTGTTGAATAAGTTCGAGCTTTGGGCCTCGAGCTTACCCCTTATGACTTTCTAGAGAAGGAAAGAGTTAGAATATAAATCAAGCCAAGTCTGATCATACATTGGACTTTGGGCTTGAGAATTACACCTTAACTTAAATTTCAACAAAGGGTATGAAAAACCTCAACCCCCCAAATGGTTTTGGGCTTCGTATGTCAGAGCTAAGGCTTATGCCTTATAGGAAATTAGGAAAGAGGTATGATGGAAGGGTTACCCTTGACCCCCAAAAAGGATTGGGATTCGGTGATTGTAGTTTAGGATTATGTCTTAACAAATTTGTGAAGTATACAAAGTGAGGAACGCCTAAAGGCCAAAACTTGAAAGGGTTAGCTCTTGTGAAGGAATTTTTTTTGGCATCACAATTCAAAATGTTGTCTTATGCCTTACCATAAGGAAAGTAAGTGGTAAAGTGGAAGGGTGAACCTCGATATCCAACAAGCTCAATGTAAATTTGGTGTTTCGCACTTCAATTTTTTGGTGGTCTGAGTGTTGGCATGTGGTGAAGTGAAGGATAGTAAAAAATATGGTGGATGAGAAAATTCTAACATCCGACTAAATCATGATGTTGAATAGAGTTTATATTTGATCATTGACTGGATGTAGTTGGTTGTAGGTTTCTTAAGTTATAACTTAAGCCTTCTTGGTCATTACAATGACCAACCCCTTGACCTAGGCATCACTAACTCAAAAAATATTAGGGACTTTAATTTTTCCTTAGTTTGGAGCCTTAATATTTTGTCCCCAACATCCTACAAGACCCATGTTGGGTTTGAATCTTTAGTTCACAAGATTGTGGTATGTTGACATGTGTCCTTTGTGGGACCAAGCCTAAGTCATGCAACCAAGATATATCTACGGTTGGGAAGTAGATGGAATTTAATATTTCCTAAAGTTTTGCATCAAATGTTTTCTTGAGAAAACTAATGATTAAGATTTAGTGATCAGTGATTGGGTGGCTCCCGCATGCTTACACCACTCAGGTGTGATGTCATTAGTTTCCTGCGGGATTGCGAGGAGATGACACATGGTACTGAAAGTGGTGAGTGATGGTTAGTGTAGTATGACCTAAGTGGACAAGTGGGATCCTCCCACTAGCCCATGAGTCTATGGTGGGTCCTTGGCTTAGCCTGTGGGATTGTGGGGAAAGTGACAAGTGTCTCGATGAGACCAAGCCTTATGACCAAGATGTAATGTGATTGAAATGGCTAGTTTAACAGGTCACACTCATTCATTTTATTGTACAAACATAGTTGTGCTAAGCAACGTGTATGTAATCAACTGTGCTAATTTAAAGGTAACCTAATCTAATAACAATGTTTTAAAGGTGCTAAGGATAAAGGAGGAGCATATGATTGCGGTGTGAAGATTGGAGTTCGATGGCCCAAATTCAAAGATTTTATCTTACAATGGATAAATGATAGAAACAACTATGTACCAATACAATGAGTGAAATTTAACTGGATCAACCACTCCAACTACTTAAATTTGATTGGAAACAAAATGAATAGATGGAAAGACAAAAGAAAAGGGGAATAGAATATTAGAAATGGATCAATCATGTCAAAAATATAATTTATTGTGTATTTAATCTAGGGTTTTGTAGGTTGCTAAAAATAGAAAATGCATCGTATCTAGAAGAAGTTTGAATATATGAGGAAATAAGATTAAATCTAGATCAAAACCTAAGTTTGACAAATGCTAGAAATAGAAATTGCATTGAATAATATAAGTGATTGTTTGGATCGAGAAGGGTTGGCTTGTTGGAGAAACTAAGTAAGAAAAGTTGAATGACTAGTTAGGGTAGAGTGGCTAAGGCAGAGAAGAGTGAGTAGTGAGAGGGTGTGTGTATGTTACATAAGGGTATGTGTAGGATCATCATGGAAAAACGAGGCCCTCAAGTGGCAAAAATTCAAAAAAATGGAGTTAGGCAACTTGGCCAGTAAAAATTTGAATAAGTTATCTATATTATTTCAAAATATGTAATAATAGAATCTTTAGCAAATTGAATGTAGTTTCTAAACTACTGGGCTTGTTAAAAAAATAAATCTATTTGGTGAAAATTTGAAATTTCAATGCGATTAGTACTTAAGTGTAGGGAAAAAATAAGAAGTTAGGTGTTTGTCTTACCACCCTAACCTTATGAAATGATAATAATTTTTTATAATATTTTAGATTTAAGTAGAGGAATCATGTTTCGATGTGATGCATAGTTTTTGTAATTTTTTTGCAATTAAATAATTAATTATGATTTTTTTATTACAACTTTTAAAAAAAATAAAAAATCGTATGTCGATACCACCTTAACTTGGTCAAAACTTCATGAAATTCAATTTTCTTTTTATAATTCTATCTTATGCGAACAGAATGTAGAAACATGTTTTGGATTCAAAATGTGATACCGTTTGAAAGCTATAGATATTTTCAATCAACTAATCGATTACTTTAGTTCTTAATTCAAATATAAAATGAATAATAGTATTTATTAAATTCAAAGTAAAGTATAATTTATATATTGTTGGGAAGCTGAGAATCTCCTTTAAAACCACTTTTGTTTCATCAGTTTGGGTAAAAAATGTAGTTAGCCACATACCCGTATATTGCCACTTTTGGCCAATCGCTTGATCACGCACATACCCATAGAGGTGAACAAAGGTGCATTCTCAGGTTAAAGAAGAACCTTTATTTTGCACATATGAATTCATAAAGTTGTAAGAGGTTGGTGCCTCAAAGAGATTAGGTTGGTGCTCAATTAGGTGTACAGTATACCTTGAGGTTGGTGCCTCAAAAAATTATCTTTAGTGTGTAGTGTACTAGGAGGTTGGTGCCTCAAAACATTATCTTGCATGTCAATGTACTTGTAAGTGGGTGCTTACAAAACATATGTAATATCCTTGATTATGATGTTGGATTTAAGTAGTAGACTCAAGAAAATTTTCTCATTGTGGTTTTTCCCTTCTAGGGTTTTCTACGTATATCTGGTGTCTTCATATGTGTGTGTTTTTTTTATTGATCTTTAAGCTTGTCTGTTATTTTAATGTGTTAAAAATTTGTAGACACCGATTCACCCCCCTCTTAATGTATTGGTGTTCTTTCAACAATCCATACATACGAGAGGTTTTCACACCATCAAATCATAATGGCTTAAGTCAAAAAAATCATTAAATACAAGTTAGTAGTTTTCCATTATTCATTCATGGTCAAATTATGGCTAAGTTTATCATGCCTTTATTTCTCAAAAGAATAAAACTCACTAGGTTTGGAGGCTAACCTATACATTTCCATACTCCTCACCGAGACACAAGGCCATAAGGCTCAATACACAAATATTGATTATTTTATTTTAGATAAAATTTGAGGCTTTCTCACACAATCAAAATGAGACATACAATGATGATAGTGACTATAATTTTGTCCAAGATTTGAGTATAATCTGAAAACTTTAATGTCACAACCCTCAAATTAGATAGGATTGATGACGATGCGTCACCTTTCATTGAATCAAATCTATATAGTGAGGACATAATAATTGAAAGGATGAAATCACTACTATCTTGTGTAGATTTTAACCTTAAGGTGAAGTATATTAAAGAGGGGAAGGTGATAAAATTTAGGAACAATTGACCCCAAACCTTAGATCTATTCTCTAAATTGATCCCTTATAGAATTGGGTCATAGGGGCATCCTTCACCTAAGGATTGCATACATACTCTCTTCCAAATAGGATTTATGTTCCATATAGTTCTAATCACCTTGATATCTCAAGGAACTTAGACATAGGCTCATGTATCCATAGAGTTTCATAACCACTAATTAGCTCACCTCATGGAGATGAAATTTGAAGAATACTACAAAAGGAGAACCATACAAGGGTTTAATAACAAGTAGTGTAATAAATCACTATTTATCAATATCCATTTGAAAATAGACCACAATTCACTAGGTTTAAAGATTAATATCAAACTCCAAATTTCTAGAATACCAAATCATACCCAAACAAGGTTCCTCTTAATGGCTCCCAAAAACTAATAATAGTTAACAACATGCAAGGAAACCGAACCATGTTCACAATTTAACAAACCCATATGAAATCACTCCCATTCAAGTACCATGAGATATTGAATTAAAAATTTCCATTTTGATTCAAAATTTATTATGATCTGGAGTAATAGAAAAAGTAGCCTTTTTCCTTACTTGGTTTGGGATAATTGATAATAAATTGAATTAATTGTGTCTTGGAATAATGTTGTAAGGTGTTGTACACATTCACATCATTCTAGGACCTTTATTTGATTAAAACATGCCATAATATGTACTTTACAAGAGTGTTGCAAAGTTTTGTGACGCACTTTCACACTTTTCTAAGGTTTATTTAATTAATTAAGCCTAATGGGCTCTTTTTCAAATAAAATATATTTGACTTGTACCTTACTTAGGTGTTGTAAAGTGTTGTAACACACTTTCACACTTATCTAGGGTTTCATTAGTTAATGGTGGTTAATTGAGTTTAATTGACCACTTTAATTCAAATTCAACCCCCCTTTTAAAGGATTTATCCTAACACCCAATAATGATATTGTATGACATTTAATTTGGAAAATCAGAGGTCCTAAAAAATGCTGCTAGGAGCCATTCGCCTATATTGGCGTAAGGTGTGCTCTCCACATAGGACACCCCTTTCTATGCATTTTTGAAGTGGGTTTTTGGTGTTATTTCACCTCCCCAAAGCTTGGTCTTGGAAATTGTGCCAGGAACCATTCGCCTTTAGTGGTGAATGAGTCCTCCCTTAATAGCCCCCCTCTTTTTGAATTTAGTTGTGGTGGGATCCTTATAATTTTAATACCCAGTCTGGGGTTGACTTGAATTATTTGAATTTAGTTGTGGTGGGATCCTTATAATTTTAATCTCTCAATTTAGTATAAATAAGGGGTTAATTCACATTATTTCACCTAGCAACTTTGAGAAAGCATCCTTATAGAAAATTTGAGTCTACAAGAGTTTACAAGAGCATTTTCTAAGGCATTTCAAGGATGATTTTCAAGGTTTATTGCAAAATTTCAAGATCATTTCATCATGTCAAGAGTTTTATGCATTCATGCATGTTGTTGAGTGAAGATTGTTGATGTAGCATTAAATATCCTTCTTGCATGGATTGTTTCACATCTATTTGAGATCAAGATCTAGATTCTCCAATATTGCCACTTCATGTTAGTTTGTAGACTTGTACTCCAAGATAACATCCAAGGCATCATAAATTACATATTCCATGTTTCATGCTTCAATTTTATTATTTCATCAATTGGTTTAATTACCTAAAAGGGGTTCGATCAAGGAAAACTCCTATCCCATAGAAAACAACATTTTTTTCCTCTTACATTTGTGATTGTAGGTTTCAAGTTGAAGAGCAAGATTTGGAGCAAAATTACAAAAGTTGTCAAGTTGCAAGATTATCATTTATAGTTCCATAACAGAGAAAGGAGGCTAAAAAACTTATTTCATACTTTTAGGAGTTGATAATCAAGGATCTATAAGTGTAGACATCAAGGAACAAAACCCATTAGTTAGTTTTCTAAAACCATAAAAAAGGACCCATTTGCCACTAAAGGCGAATGATTCCTAAGTAGGGCTTGAAGTAGTGAAAAATAGGGATCTGGGAGTGAAGATTGAGAGGAATAAAACCCATAATCTAGTTTCCAGAACCTTCTTAGGGACCCATTCCCCACTAAAGGTGAATGAGTCCTCTGTGACCTAAAACAACAAGTTTTCTACAAGGTACACATCATTTTGAGCTCTAGAAACTCCCCTCATAGTTGTTATAATAGTTAGGGTTAGTTTTTGATTATTATTTGCATCTTTTGGCTCTCATAATTAAATGTTTTAATAAGAAAAACAAATTAGTGGTTTATCATCTTGTTCATTCATGGTGGTAAACCCTAGTTTTTCTATTAAACATTTTGGTGAACCCGACTCATTAATAATTGCAATTTATGATTTTGAAGTCTTTCATTGCATCTTAGGTTATATATTGCATTCATTTGCATTTGAATTTTCATTGAATTAAAGATACCATTTAGGGTTTCTTATTTTGCATTGCAATATTGCATCTCATTTAGGGTTTAGAATTGCATTGTTTTGCATTTCTTAAATCTAAAAAATACAAAAACAAATTAGGCACTTTGAATATCATTTAGATCATATAAATTTTCATTTGAAAATAAAAACAAAATTGCATTTCAAAAGGTGTTATATAGGTAATCATTTACCCTTCATTTCACTTGCATTAGGTCATCAAATTTTGGAAATTTCTATCATAAAAGTTATAGTTCAAAATAGGGCATGAAAAAAACACAAAACAACTTAAAATTTGTACTTTTCACCTTTTTAAAACCTTGATTTGGGACCCATTCACCCTTACTAGAAAATGAGTCCCTATTCAGACCTGGACTGCATCTTTTGTCATCTAAAAAGCATAAAAAATCACTTAGAAATCACTAGAAACATTACAAAAATCCTTATCTAGGTCACATTTTCCCTTACTGGTGAATGAGTTCCTATTAGACCCAAATCTGCATTTTCTGGGATTTGAACCCTTAGTTTTAGGCTTTTGTTTGGTGCTATCACTTTCTTGTTTTAGTTTTCTGATTTATTGTTTCACTAAATTCATTTCATTTAGCTTAATTTGCTTCATTGAGTGCATTGTCAAAATTGAAATGGGCATTTACAACACTTCATTTTTAGATTGTTACATAGCATAATCAGTCAATAATCATGTTCTAAATCTAAAAATTGCATTCTCCTTTTGCATATTTGATCTATCATTGCTACATTTCAAATTTGAAGGATAATCATTACATCATGTTTTCAATACAAAAATCTATGGTTATCATACTTCATATTATATTTTCAGATCTTGTTGAGTGTTCTAAGAAAGTTTTATTAATTTCATATGAATATGAGGTCCTTTCCCCTCTCTTTTTGTTAATAATTGAACCCTCTCCTAATATCCCTTCTATGAGCAAGGCTAGTTTAGTGAAAGAGAATATAAGCTTGGGTAATCATAACAATCACATTTGTTCTTCTCCTAATATCTCTCCTAGTTGTAAAGAAGATATTTTGGTGCTAGAAGAACTAATCAATGAGAGTTTTGAGAACACTTGTTGTTTCTCTCCCCTTACCCCTCCTATTAGGCAAGACATTACTAAACAAGAGGACATAATAATAGGTAATCATGATGATCACATGATACAAAAAGAGACCATTGAAACCTATTTACGTAACACATCTCCCAACATCTTCCCCTCTTGTCATAGTTTTATATATGATGAGGATATGTTGGTGTTAGATAAGCAAATCTTTAAGATCTATGAAAACCCTCTTTATGCTTCTTCCCCTACCTATCCTATTTTAGGAGACATTATAAGAAATAGGGATGTAATTGTAAATGATCATTATATTCACATTGGTTCTTCTTCTAATTATGTCTATCCTAGTCATTTAGGAAATAGATTAGTGTTAGAAGAAACACTTGAAAATCATGAAAATCTCATTTCCCCCTTTCCTAGTGCTCCTACCATTTGGGGAGATCTATTTGAATGAAAGGATCCAATAATTGACAAGCATGATTCTCCTTCTCCCGAAACCTCTCCTCTTTGTGATGAACATCTTAAAAACTCCCCTATTAGGGTAGATATTAGGGCACAAGAAAATGAGACCTTAGAGAAAAAGGATGAAATCATGGATAGTCATAACAATACATTTTTTCCTTCTCCTATTTGAGAAGATACTTTGATGTTAGAAGATCAAAGCAATAAGAGTCATGAAAATCTTAGTTCCCTCTCTCCCTATAATAAATACATTGTGGAACAAGGGAATTCCATCATTGATAAGAAAGAAAATCCAACCATTGATAGCTCCCTTGTGATGAAGCCATTTTAGAAGAAACAACCTGTGAATCTCATGCACATATGGTTTGTAGTTTTCCTAAAAAATCTCCTCCTATGGACGATATCATGGTGGAAGAAAATTACAACAATAGTGATGTGACTTTCTTAGATGATGGTAAAGAGATGACACTAGAACGCCCTTTATTAGAAAGACATCAAATTGAAGTTGCTGAGGTTATGAATGCACAAATGTCTGTTAGCTCCCCCTTAATTAATGGACCTCCTACATACCTTGTGGGACATCCTAAGAATCCTCTAATTATTTATCCACCCTCACAATGATCACAAACTCTAAACAAACCCATCCTCATCCTCAAACCACCTAAGAATAATGTTTCACAACAATCAAATTATAACACCATTGATCATACATATAACATGAGGAATAATCCATAACCAAAATAAACACCTTCAAAATCCCTCCCATTACCTAATCTTATATTTCCTAGTTCTCCTCATTTGACTCCAAATAATGGAAAGGAATATAATCTTGTTGAACACCATAAGAATACTCCTGCTGAGATTTATGTATGGTAACTGCTTTAAGTATCACCTAGTTATCATAACATACTCCAAGAGGCCTTGCAATAAGTTATGATTCCCTCTAACAATAGTTCAAATGATGTCACAACATTAATTCAATAGATGAATGAAATGAACTTAGACATAGTTTTTCACCAACGTGAGTTACCTCCCTTGGAAATTCAAAATTATAAAGCTTTCAACATAATAGTCCACGTTGGCCAAACTATAATAAAATGAACTCTTGCTAACAATGGTTTAGCCCTGAATGCATGTAGTGTGAACCTTTTGAAAATACTTAAGATGAGTAAGAATGATATTAAACCTAATTATTTATCTATTTAAGGATTTAAAAACATAGGAAAACAACCGCTTAGAGTCATCACATTACCTATCAAAGTTGGAGAAGTAACATTACAAACTCTAGTCCATGTTATGCTTGATGATATTTCTTACAACCTCCTTTTAAGGAGGCCATGAATTCGTGAAATGAATGGTGCCCCTTCTACTTTGCATCATGTCATGAAGTATGTCTATAACGACATAGTCTTCACCTTAAAAGTTGATCCTAAACCTGAAAGTTGCTTGATGGTTAAGAGAGAAGGACAAGATCCTTTGGAAGCATTGTATAGAATTAACAAAATGAAAAGCACAAAGGAAGAAGAACATGAGAAGCATATTGAGAAAGTCATGAAGTTATTGGATGACAATTAGGGTTCCTTAGATTTCACACCAACATTCATGGGTCAATACAAGATCATAACAAAAGAATCTGATGAGGGAAACAAAAAATTTGTAATGTCAACAAAAAATTCAACACAAAATTCAAAAGCATCCACCTCAACTACTTCAGAAGATCAAGAAAATTACACAACACATTTCAATGAAGTTCAATATGAACAACCATCAAATCTTAAAGAAATGAAAAAACTTTATGGAAAAGTTTATGAAATTATGAAACATCTTGGTT
>VDFB02000007.1:56542002-56613448 GCA_007258455.2 Sequoia sempervirens
AGCATAGTCTAGGTATTCCATTAATCTCATCAATTCGGTGTATCACCTTAGTTTTATTTACATGTACTCCTTCTCCCTTTCCCCTTACAAAATTGATAGTTTAGGTGACACCAAAGGAATTCGGCCTTCTCTGGAGGTTCATTTTAGTCTTAGGTGACCCACAGCCTTGAAATGATCCCATGTTTCTCTAGAAAGCTTAGTCTTCATAACTTTGCATAGGGTGCAATTTTTAGAGGTAACAGGAGCCAGGAAGGAGTATGATTTTTCTTTGTCTGATGTCTATGAGTGGATTATTATTGTTGTGCAAATTATCATGAGACCTACGCTACGAAGTATCACTGATGACATTATGAATTTGCATAGGAAACTAGTTAACTCTTGTCTGTTTACACAAGTGATACTTAGGTCATCTCGGTTTAATTATACTTAGATGCCTATGTTAACTTGCACTATCAAAATTCATGGAAGTAGTACTCATGTCATCATGGTCTAAATATACCATTGATTCTTGTACTCACTTTCAACATTTTAAAGGCCCAATGATGATAAAAAGCATGAAAAATTAGTTATTATGAATGACAACTCTTGCATATGAGATTTGCATGGTTAGATTAGATTGAATCCATGTTATTTTTCATTTGTATTTATGGATTTTCCAAAGCTGCAACAATGATGTTATCTCTTGCATTAATGGATTGAGTACACTTGACATTGCCAAAAACACATCATTCTCATTTCGTTGCATATCAGTTGCATCATCATATGCATACAGTAGGAAAACAATACAACATCATTCATTTATCCATACATCACATCATAATATTTGCATCAGAAAACACAAAAATACATGCATCGCATCTCATTTACATAATCAAAATCATTTCATATAGTGGCATTAGGAACGTGGTTCACTAAGCTTAAATGAGTGAGTCTCTTCAAATTTCCAAAAGAATTGGGAAATATACCAAGTTTTGTGAAAGCTTAATTTAACAAAGAATCAACTGATGGCAAGTTTCCCACAACTCTTGGAAGTTGGATAGATTCACTCATTTAAGCTTAAGACCCTAGAACACAATCATTTGCATAATCATTTGCATTACATAATCATAATTCATCATTACAAAACATCACACATCATTTGCATTGCATCCAAACATACTCAATATGAACATCACATATCATTATTACATAATCAAATCCATTTCACATAGCATAAAACATCATTTGCATAAATACATAAAACATATAGAATCATCCATCATTGCATTATCACAACATATCATCATTGCATACATTCTCATAGAATTAGGTACCATCACACCATCATTTCAAATACACCACATTTCATCACCTCATATAAAATCCATCACATAGCATCGTAAACTTAGAAATTAAATGCATCCATCACATAACATCATCATCATCATAAACATAGAAATTAAATTCATCCATCACATAACATCATCATCATCATAACATAGAAATTAACTACATCCATCCATAGCATATCATCATCATAACATAGAAATTAAATGCATATCATAATCATCATCATGACATGGAAATTAAAGGCATCATAGGCATCTATCATCATATCAACACATAGATCATAATCATTGCCACATATCATATAACCTCAAAAATCATAATGTTAAAGTGCACAAGGATATCCAAAGGTATGACGAGATACATCAATATCAAAAGTGGCACTGTATCGTAAAGTCTAGACACAAGAAGTACATCATCAATGTCACAATAGTGTATACATCATGCCCAAAGTACATCAAAATATGTTGTCCTAACCAAAGCTATGTCGTGCTCCCCCTAGATGGTGTTGGCATCACAGAACCAGTACCTCCTCCACCTGATGAACTTGCACCAGGATCTCTCCTATCTCCAATAAATGGTTTTGTAACACCCTTGCTAACAATCTAAGACCGAGACCTAATAGATCGAGATGGTGCAAAGCTCTCTCACCGCTCAGGAGGAACCAACTCATGATATTTACCCCTGTAAAACTAAGCCTCCTGAGTAGAATGCCTAATCTCTCTAAGGAAATCCATTGTTCCCGCAGCCACTGCAGCCTATTGTAATCTCTTAGTAATAACCTTGGCCTACTCTTCCTGTCATCTCAAGGCATCTCTCTCTGTAGTAAGTATGATAACCTGTGCATGTACCTGCTTCCTAGTTGCATCTCTCTCAGTCGTTATTGTCTGAATCTGACCAACTTGTGCCTAAGCCTGCACTAACTGACCCTAAAGAGTTAGAATATTTGCCTATAATGCCCCTATCTATGCCTGCTGCTGATGAGAGGGGACTCCAATATGAATCCTAGGAATCACCAGCTAAGGCACAACAATACTCCTACATCTCAAAACTACAAAATCTAGAACGTGACTACCAACTGCACCTGATGTCCCTGCACTTGAGCCACCACCACCACCATCACCACCACCACTACCACCATCAACACCATCATCATCCCCTACATCCCCACTATCACTCTCCTCTCCATCCCCCCTCTGTCTCAGTGCTCTGTCATCATCATCAAATGGAGGAATTGGCTCATCAGGACTCAATAACCTCATAAACGGATGTGTGTAGAAATAATTGGAATAATCCTCTATCATCCTTGCATCTACAACCTGTGGAGTATAATCCCACAAACCTAACGCCAATGTATAATACTTAGTTCGATCAACACCATAAGATAAGCATGACCCCCACTTTGTCACATCTTGTCACCACCGTGCATAATGAGCAACCCCCTGAGGCATCCCCTGAACTCATCCAAACTAACGACAAACCCGTAGATACAAATATCTCTTGATGATAGAACATTCTTGTCCCATCAAGTATTGTGATAGTAGCATGTATGGCATCTCTATCTAATCCTCTAGCCACACCTCACAATCCAAGTAAGGGCACCATGTCACGGTCTCCAGATCATCTAAGGCATGTATCCAATACTCTAATTTTTCCAGCTTATGTTGAAAAAGTGGACTAGTGTAGCTGAAAACATAAGGTCTACCCATCGATCGTTGTCTATCTCCCACTGGCTACGTGATCGCTATATGCTCCCACACCCATATATGCAACAATGTAACTCTAGAAGTGAGGCTCACCCCCCCGCAATAAACAACCTAGTGCAAATCATGATACAAATGGGCTAACATACAAGGACCCCATGCATATCTATTCCCCTCCAACATCATGCACTTGAGTATCTGACCCCAGCCGACCGATAATCCCTTTGACTTGTGGTCAGGACAAAGGAATCCACAAATGAACCCAGACAAAACACATGGTAGAGGATCATATCTCCTGATCATTTCCTGCCAGGGGACCAAATATCCTGAAACATGATCATCTCAGAAGATCCTACGTAAGGCCTCGATCCTGCTTGGCTCTCCTTTGTCATACACAACTATCTTGCCAACCACTAGAATCTGCAAGATATGATACACATCCTTGGGAGTAACTGGCATCTCCCCAGTATCCAGATGAAAGGTGTTGTGGTCACTATGCCACCTCTCCGCCAAAGCAATCAACAAACCCCTATTAATCTGATACTGGGGTATATCTAACAATGATGTCAAACCACAACGTGTGATAATATCTAAATCAGCCAGTGTCAACTGATGAACCATATCCCACGTCTTCGAGAAATTCTCCTGAGACTGAAGAACATCAAGGTCCTCCTAATCATATTATGGAAAAAAATCAGCATTACATCAATTAATCTATCAAATTTAGCCCTTACGCAATGTTCAATCAGAATCATCAGTCAATCAAATCATGTTCAATCAAGATCATCAGTCAATCAAATCATGTTTAATCAAGATCATCAGTCAATCAAATCATGCTCAATAAAGATCATCAGGTCAGTCTATCAAATCAATCATCAACTCAATCAATTAGGATGATCATCAATGAATCTATCATCAAACCTTGCCTATCATGAGTTCAATCAATCATTAGTCCTATTATTGATCCTCACCTATCATGAGGTCGATCAAGAATAAGTCCTATCATCAATCCTCACCTATCATGAGGTCGATACATCATCAATCTTACCATCAATCCTCACCTATCATGAGTTCGATACACCATCAATCTTACCATTGATCCTCACCTATCATGAGGTCGATGCATCATCAATCCTACCATCGATCCTCACCTATCATGAGGTCGATACATCATCAAGTTATCCTATCATTTGACTCTCACCTATCATGAGATAAAATCATCAACTATCTTATTGAACATCAATCAAGCAACAAACATCACACAATCAAACTAAAATCAATCAAAGCATCACTGAACATCACAATGCAATGAATAACATGATTCATGAACATTATACAAGCCTCAATGAACATCAACAATGCAAAATTTGACATAACCAAGAGGACTTTAATCAATAACACATCGTCAGACAGGAAAAACAACAGGGTAAATCATCAGGGTTCATTAAGAACAAACCCTAAAAACACCCTACAAACACCCCTAAAATAGAAAAATACACCATTTGGGACCCCAAATGCACCACAGAAACAACAAACTACACCACAAAACATGCAAAATGCACTGAAATAGGGTTAAACATGAAATTTGGGCTACAAAATGCACCAAAAGACTAGCAAAATGTGCCATTTGGGACCCCAAATGTGCCACAGCATGAGCAAAATGTGCCAAAACTCTCAGAAACACCCAAAAATGACTCCAAAATGGCAAAAATGACTTTAAATGGTCTACAACACCTATCTACTAACTTTAAAACACCAATAAAAGGCAAGAAAATGACTAAAGGAGGTTTCTCGTAATGTGTACCAAAGGTCCAGCTACAGTAGGGCGACCATGACGGCGCACACACTCGAAATGATGCCTTTGATATGGGATCCCCTTCTTCCTCCAGCTCTCCACTCTCCAAATTCTCTGAAATCACAAGGTGCAAATGAATTCACTTTTCCCACTTTTTACCTTTTTAAAGGTTAATGGAGGGAATTATGGTGGGATTTATTTCCTTTTTTTACCACAAATGGGCTTTAACTAATCAAAACTATTAGAGTACGCTTAGAATCAAATTTCGAGAGATAAATCATTTTTGATATCAAAGTATCATTGGTTTAACATTGGATCATCATCACATAATAGTCAAATCATCGACAAATCATCAAAATTCCAAAATTCACTGATTTATCTCTTGAAGGGGCATATATCCATTAGTACCTGAAAATCAACGTTTGGGGCATCATCTGGGGCATCAAAAACTTTTTTGGGCATCGGTATCAAAGTTTTCATTGAAGCAATGTGTAAACACATTACTTCAAAGAGGGGCAAATGTATACACCTAAAAATGGTCATGGCATTTAATTAATTAAATACTAGTTATTTAATTAATATTCAACTACGTATAAATAAAATCCCAATTTATTTATACTGTTCACCCTTTTCTAATTCTACAAATCTAAAATCATATTCTTCTAAATTAATTAAATAAACAAATTTCCCTAAGCTTTTTTATTTAATTAATCTTCACTAATCTCGATTAGGAATTCAAGCACATGTTTACAACTTTTTGTGCCACCTCACCAAAGTCACATGAAATTATATAATCCTAATTTTTAATTAGAATTATCTACAACCAATTTTAAAAAGAACATGGCTTATTCCTCACACACTTCCACCAATTTTCAAACACATGGTCTTTTCTTCCCACACTTGAGTCTTCCATCCAAATGGCATGTTGCCCAATGGTCAAGAGATTCTTCAATCCAAATGACATGTTGTCTTTGGTCAAGGGGACAACATCTTTATTCTCTTTATCTCCACCATCCATTCTTCTTGTTCGAATCTAGACCATTGATCATTTCCACCTCACCAGATGCTTCGAAAAGGCTATAAATACAACCCTTTGGCATTGTATTTGGCATCCACTTTTGAATAGAGTTATCATGCAGGAATATCATTTGAGCTTGGGAGCACTTTGGAGTCTTATAATTAGTTTTTACATCATGTTTTGCATCATAGTTAGATCTTAGACTAACACTTTTCTTCATAGTTGCATTTTATGTCCTCCATTGCATCATAGTTGCATTTTAGATTAGCATTTTAATAGTTTGCATTTGAGCATATGTAGAATCATATAGATTACTACCATAGTATCCACCACCATTTGTCCATTCATCACAATCATCACCATTCATTCATCATAGTATCCATCATCATTCTTATCATATAGTTCATGTAGGAATTTAATTAGCTTGCATGTTAAATACTAATCTCGTTTCTTAAGTGTCATTCTAATAGCCTTTGTGCACATAGAAATCTGAGGGCCAAAGGGTTAAAGGAATCATTAAGAATAGAGGACAATAAGATGTTCTTGAAAGATTCATTAAATTGTAATTTAGAGTAGCTTCTTTGCTTTGAATCTTTAATATAATTTGTTTCATTAAGGTTTGTGTTGATACTTTCCACATTTCACACACACACACATCATATTTCACAAAATTAACTAAAGCTTTTGAAAGTTTCTCTTGAGGAGGTAGCTAAATTCTGTTGATTTTGAAGGTTATTGCCTTGTACCCCTCCATTAATCTTGCATGCAGGTTTGCACATGAATGTCTTCTTTGTACTATCTACTTTGATTTGGTAAATGCACAAGCAAAAAAATCTAAAAATTCTCCTTACAAGTTATTTGTAGCTCCCTTCTCTATCCTTTTCCTCCATGCTTGCTTAACCATTCCAACATCCAATTTTACTACAGACATCTACTCTCCAATCAAAAGCTCCAAAATTTCATCACATTCTAACATTAAGTTGGTGATCTTTTCATCCATAAGTTACAAATCTAGTAGCACCTTAGCTAGGAATTCTCTTAAAAAATCAATGGAAAATAGCCATACCTCAGGTTCCTTTAACTCATCCTTGGTTAAATTCTACTCTTGCTCTAGAATCTCAGCAGAATTTTTTTTAATTACATGCAACTTTAGGCACATTATGTTATAGTACCCAAGAAATTCTTTACACTCCTCGATCTCTTTCTCAACTTCCATTCTCAAAATTTGGAAGTGGTTATGCATTTCCACTCCAATGCGTACAACCCTATCACTGATAGTAGCTGCCCAATTAATCTAATCAGAAGTGGAATTATTCCAACTTCTCATCTGCTCTACTTTACTCACCTCCTCTTTCGACAAAATTGTTGGTGTGGAAGCCTCGGTAGGAACCTCTTCATTGGAAGCAACAATTTGTGGGATAAAAGCAATTAATTATGCCTCCTATGCTTTTAACTCTTTCTTTATGGCTTGGTCTTTATATGACTCAAAATATTAGATACCAACCCCTCGAATTCATTGATCTTTTGTGCTCTACTTGTTAGGCCAATATTAATGGATGAAACCTGATAGTCGGATGCTTGAATGGTGGTAGTGTCCTTATCAACTACTAGAGTAGCCATATGTACTATGCAGGAACCTGAAGCATTGGTCGTGATGTGTGACCTTGCCTTTGCTCTCTTCTTCTCCTTGGGTTTCTATCCTGCATGAGCCATGATTGCTTCAAAATGGGCTCTCAGATCCCAAACTATTGGGACCTTGTCCTTTAACTATTTCTCCAACCAAGATGGAGCTTGTGTTTTCTCCACATAGGACACCTTATCCTGCTATTCTTCCTGTTAGACTTTATCTTCAACCTGGGGGCCTCTTCTATGATATTTTCTTCTTCCCCAATTCTCTCTTTTTCTATTAATTTTTCCTCTTAAATAGATTTAATATCTGCTTCATTTTCCTTTTATTCTTTCCTTCTTCTTCCTCATGGAGTTTTTCCTCCTTTTTTCCTTGCTCCTTATCCTCTTCTTCCCACTTGGAGACCTCTTTGCATAGCTATTCCTCAAAGGTCTTGCTCAACTCTCCATCTCTTGGATTCTGCTCTCCATCGCCATCAAAGGCCTCTTCATCAGGTTCTACAATCCTAAGCCTCACCTCTAGTTCTTCAAAATATTCATCTTTCTCCAGATTAGCAAAGACTTCACCTACACCAACTACCTCTTTGAACTGTTCTTTCCCTTTCTGTTGCATCTCCTCCAAAATTCTTTCCACGTTCTCAATCTTTGGCAACTCCAAGGGAGGAGTGGGCAAAGCAGTAGCAAGTTGAGACATGAGGAGCTTTGCCTTAGGGGATAAAAAGTTTCAAAAAATTCTTGGGGCATATTTTGTAAGTATGCCATGAAGGAATATGGTAAAGCGGTTGGAAAAGGTTGAATCAAAGAAATAGTAGGTGGTACTATGGAAAAGGTGAGTTGAGATGGTGGAAGTGAGGAGGAAGATGGAGAAGATGATGTAGATGATGAGGAATCAAGCACAATCACCAAGGTGGTTGGGCTGGTATATGGAAGGTGTACAAAGAGGTCCACAATGGATGGAGAGGATATGCAAGGAAAAAATGGAGCAAATGATGATGGAAGGGGTGTAGAGGATGGTGGTGGTGAATGTGGATGTGTCGATGATTGTGTTTGAATGTTCTCTTCAGGAGGAGAAGGCTCTTCCTTGATTGATTCTATAATGAAGGTACATGCCTTCTTAGTTTTATTTGAGGGACTTTGTACCTCCACAACCTTTCTCTCATATACACAAAGCTTCTCAATGGGTTGCCTCTCAGATGTGTCCTTCCTTTTACGAGAATGAGGAGGAGGAGAAGTTGCCTCTTTGCTAAATGATCCTGCTTTGGCCTCATCTTTTGTTTTTCCTCCTTCATCACTCTCGATAGCCTTTTCCTATTCCCATTCTCCAAATGTAAGCTCAAATCCTTGTTTCTCTAATTGAGCAACCTAATCATCCAACCATTTCTTTGTTATTTGCAACACCGGATGGGTGACTACATCAATATCATTTTATTCTACTTCCATCCAATCAATTAGTGGTAGCGGGACTTTGGCTAATTTGCCAAAAGTGGCTTCATCCAACCTATTCTCATCATCCTTCACTTGGTTCAACATCGTATAGATGTCAAGAGTCTTGAATAGTTCTAAGGACATTCTTATGTATAGTCTTTTTTGGACCTTTTGATCATTCTCATAGTTTTCCCATAAGTCTTCCAAGTGAGGCTTATGTGTGTGCTACCTCTCGACTTGTTTCTTCAACTTTCCCAAAGGATCAACATTTCCTCTCACAATATGAAATACAATCCCATACTCCTAAATTTATTTGTCATAATTCTCTGTTGAAAAGGTTTTTGGACATGATTACATACCTCTTCCAAGTGTCATGGGGTAAGGTACCCCAGCTCTATGCTTAGACTGCAGCAATTGATGGGAGGTTCGCAGTTGTTGTGTCAGCTCTAAGATGACCATCTTATCAATCAGATTCCTTGGTAGTCTATATGGAGTTCTCAAAAAGCCCTCAATCTTGAAATATGTAAACATGGGGAATTGGATGAACCAATAACCAAAGTTCTTTACCATAGCTTTGGATGAGTATGACATTCTATTTCTGAATTCTCCTGACAAAGACTTGAGAATGTGCATAAAAAAGGTATCATTTACCCATTTGTATTTTTTCTTAAAATTCATGTATTGAAGGTGTGGGTAACATTCATAGACAATGTTCTAGTTTTGCCATGTCCCCAAATTTCCTTTACATGTCAAACCCCTATATGGTAAGTTTCCTGCCAATACATACACAACATAGGACACCATATAAAACTCTGAGGGCTTCTTCAATAGAGAAAATCTTTCATTGATGTTATCACTTATCATCTTGGCCCAATCAAATTTGATATCACCCCTTAAGATCTCTTGAATAAAGTTACCATATCCATTCTTCAAATGTATTGGATATAGGAAGTCTCATATTTTTTCTCAATAGTGTTACTAGATCGTTGATCTCCTCCAAAAATTCACTTTTGTAAAGCTTCTTGGGAAGATTCCCCACACTTGGATAGGGAGTCTACATCCATTTCTTGTTTATTACTTGAGAATAGCTTAGAGGATTTTCCTTCCACATATTGAGTGCATACTCCTTATGAGTCACTTCTATTTCCTCAAAAGAAGGGATCCCAAAAGTTTGAGCAATAGACAGAGGTGATAGATCAGCCACTACCCATCCTTTGAAAGTAACAACCTTTCGTGAATCCTTATGGTAGAACTCCCTACAACTATGGATGAGTTCAAGGCTAACCAAAGATGGTGGGAACCCTGTTGCATGTGCAATACCACTTTTCCTAATCTTTCGCGACATATCATTCTTTGGTTTGATCAAGACACATTCTTTGAATTCGTTGATATTGATATGCCCCAAGTCAATATCTGAAAGATTGTCCCAGGATGAAGAAATTTTGGAGGTGACCTCCACATCGTGAAACCCATATTTCATCTTTGCTTTCTCCTTTTTTATTTTAGTTGTTCTCTCACTCTTTCCCACTTTCTCACCCTTTTCCATAAAACCTACAAGAATGGAACATAATTAGTTGAATTTACTAAGAAAGAAGATAATATGTTAGTACAATCAAAAAATATATCATTAAGGCCCAAAATCACCATAAATGCATCAAATACTAGAAAAGAGGTGTTAAAATTAGCTTCTTGAAGAAATTTCTAGCATTTTGCAATTTTTGAAGCTTTGTGGGCCGGGAAGTTGTGGATGCCATAGGGTTGTGGGGATGAAGGATGCAAGTGCCAGAGGTAACAGTGCCAATGGAGTAGCAATTTGCACACAGCAACCTCCAATGAAATTTACGTAATGAGAAAACACTTGACAATTTCAAGTTAATGCAATTTAGCACATGGCAAGATAGTTATGCAAAGCCATTCAAGTGTTCAACTTAGTGGATTTATCATTTTTGGATCATGTGGGAAAAACCAATGTGGAAGCCAAATGGGTGGAGGCTAGTAATGAATATGCCAAAAAGTGGCACGAGATACATGGCTTTCTGAAAACATCCTCTCGTGCTTGATTTTCTGCAACCGCATAAAGACTTAGTGATTTCAAGTTAATTTCGTTTAAAAAATATGGGCGAAATAATAGGTCCAAGCCCTGCAATAAAAGTTAATTTTCTAACTCTCTTTGGAAAATGTACAAATTCCACATGCAGAAGCCAAGGATGTGGAAGCCAAGTGGGTTTACGCCATAAAATGGCCTAATGCAAATGACTTACCGCATCTGACTTCCTGCATGGATTTTCTCAAATAATGTTTAGGACTTGGTCATTTTAGGCTAACGGGTTTTCAACATGTGCAAAAATGTGAGGGTTTGAATTTTGAATATATTAATGGCTTGATTGAAGTCATGTGGAAACAAAATAGTTGAAGGCCATTCATGATTGCACCAAAATTCTGGCACAATCATGATGGCACCCCACATAGCTCTTTCTAGCATATGCGAGTCTGGTTGTTGCGAGAGGCAAAGGCTCTCAAGCCAAAATTTAGTGCAACATAGATAGAGTTTCACATGGGAACTCTCACACAAGGGTTTCATTTTAAGATTTCAATTTTTAACAATTTAAAACTTCTCGCCTATAAATGAAGCTTGTAATAAAATTGATCATTTAGAGAACACAAATTTCATACCTGTTAGATGTGAGATGCAAAGAAATTACTTGTGTAGATCAAACCTCAAAGTCACTAGAATCCACAACGACAACAAAAATCATAGAAACTTCATCCAAGCTCTCAATATGCGAAGGGTGAAAATGACCTCACCGACCCTCTATTTATAGACCCAACAACGTTAATGATGGTAGATTTCACGATTTTTGTGAAAACCTATTTTGTGGAATCTTAAATGTGAAAGAAAAGCCAGTGTGGAGATGGGGAGTGTGGGTGTCATGGAAGTACAGAGATGGAGGATGTGGGTGCCAAAGACCCTGGCACCATCTTAATGAAATTTTGCATATGGCTTCCTACAAATGGATTTTCACATGGAATTCTCGTGAATGACTAGAAAGACTTTGGCATCCACCTAGTGGCTTCCCGCATATGGAAACATGTAAGAAAACTTCTACAAAAGGACTCTTAGGAATATTTTCAAGATTTTCAAGAGGCATCAATATTTCAAAGGAAAAATAGGCCAAAGTCCAAAAAGTGAAGGTGAAAGCAAAACCAAGCGAGCACGGGTGAAGTCAGCACAAAAGAAAAAAGGGGGAAGAGGGGATCCCTACTTTTAGTAGGGCATGTGTACAAAATTCATAACAAATTCCTCAGTGATTACATCCTCTACACAAATGGAATGAATTAATATCCCATTTATAGGCTTGTCATTGATTCTTTTGGCTATGTAAAGAGGACCATTGGGTGCATGTTTAATTATATCACTATTTGAGAAAGCAATGACAAGAGATAAGTTGGTTTGGCCCTTACGAGGTTGAATTTTAATGACCAATCACAACATCTATATCATCTCCATTATCACTCTTATTGAATCATCATTTATATCTTGTATCTTGTTAACATTCATCACATCATTCTTGTTATCACTATATTTTACAAATGAGAAGGAATGGTTTGGCACTAGATTGGTAAATATTTGCAAATTTGGTTAGGTGGGGTGATTGATTTATTTCCTTGATCATTAACACCACCCAACTGGATGTGATTAGAATCAATGAGGTCTTGCACTATATGTTTAAGGCACATGCATCATTTTGTATCATTTCTAGCTTGTCAAAGATATTGGAAAAAAGTAATTTGAGTTATAGTTATGAGGTAAAGGCTTAGTGGTATCATGAGGTCTAACAGGAGGTACGTTGATTAGTTTCTTTCTCAAGAGTTGAAACATAATCAAATGGATGGTATTGGGTAATGGGGTGAATTGTCTATTCCTATCTCCAAATTGGTATGGATTTGTTATTTTTATGACAACCACTTGAGGTTCAACATGGTGGGTTGGTTGAGGTGGATTTATCTATATAAAGCCCTTGTTTTGTTTCATGAATGGTTGAAAATTGTTACGAGGCATGGTTGAAAATTTTTCAAGATGAGTTGAAGCAATTTTTCCTACGTGTTGATTAAGTAAGTTATGATAATCGCAAAGAGCCATGCATAAGGGTGTAAAGGAGGGAAATTCCATCATATCAAGCTTATCTTAGATATTTTTTTGTAAGTTATCAATGAACATTCTTTGAAGATCAACATCGGGAAGTTTAATGTTGATTTATGAATAAAGCAATTGATAATGTGTTATAAAATCAGTGACCTTTTCATGTACATTTTTCTTACATTGCATCAAATCAAGGCCATCTTAGGACCAATGTGTACTTGGAAATGGTTGAGAAAGGTATCAAAAATTTCATTAAATGAGTGGATTGAGTTATTTGGTAAGTAACAAAATCATTCCAAGGCTATATCTTTTAAGGACCTAGGAAAAAGCTTAGCTAAGAGCTTATCTTCAAAAATGAAGTCACTACATAAGGTTGTATATGTTGACACATGGTTTCTAGGATCTCCTTTACATCATATTTCTCAAATCTAGGTATCTCTATGCCTTGTGGAATTTTTACTCTAAATATCTCCAATGACAATGGGTTTCTTTTGACATATTATGAAGGTTGTCTATTTTGGTCCAATGTTGCTATTTGTTGTTGGAGGGATATGAAATTTTGCAAAAATTGGTTTATGGTGGAGGTGTATATCTGTTAGGTGGACATCTAAATTGTAATTTTATGAGAGGCAAGAAGTTAGGAGATATGATGTTTGAATTCACAAAACTAAAAGGATTCCTAGTGGAAATACCCAAGTTAGAGTGATATTGTTGGTTGGTTGCATTGTTGAAGTAATAGTTGGATGAGTATATGTAGGAATAGAAGCTATGGTTGTAGGGGGAGGAATTTGATTTCCTCCTTGACTTTGAGTGTATCCCAAATTTTGAGCACAACTAGCCATTGTAGGAACATGATTATCAACAATGTGGGCTAGGCTACACGCAATCTCTATTCCTAGTTAATTATCAAGCAATCTCCTCATGTTATCTATGATAGGAATGGGAGTACCAATAATATATTTTGTAGTCACATAGTCTTAAAGTTTTTCTAAGGCTTTGTCATGCCCACATTTTTCTCTAGAAAATCCCAACAATTTATTTTATTTATTTTATTTTATTTTATTTTATTTTTCTAGCTAAACTTATGGGTATGACAACAAATTATATGGGCCTTATGTGGGGGTTTCAAATACCAATTTATTAATAAGTGGAATTAATGATATTATAATTACAAATGATACTAATATGAATAATGAATAATAATACACTACTTTAAATAACTATGCCTAGTTAACTAGTGAAACAATAACTTCTTAACAGTGGCCATTTATGTGGATCGAATGAAGAGTCACAGTAAGTTATAAAAAGAGATTATACTTAGGGTTTTAGAGCTACCAGGGTTTGTGATATTAGACCACTAGATTAGCTTAACCTTAAGGAACTTGGTCTCGTTGGATTTCTATGAATATCCAACCTTCTCTAAGCCCAATTAAACCTAATGGTCGTTCAACCAAAAAACTAACTTTTACCCTCGAGCAGTGAGGTGACCTCAAAATGGAGTGCAATACGCATTTTAGCAGTATCCCTCACCCCAATTATTTAGAACTATAATTAGCTCAATATATTTAAAAAAAAAAAATTGTTGGGATTTTCTAGAGAAAAATGTGGGCATGACAGGCTTTATCCATTTTTTGCAAGTTCTCTTGAGGGGAATAAGAAAAAATGGTTTCAACATCCATAGAAGTAGTGCTCATAGGACATGTGACATCAAGGATGGATTCCAACATGGGTTGAATAGTTTCAACACTATGAGTGAAAGAGTTGGAAAACCCAAGATCCACAATGGATGTAGCAACATGGGATGCCATGAGTCTTAAACTATGTCTCGTTGAAGTATTGGCAGTAGGACACCAAGTTGTGATACTCATACAGGTTTCACCAAACCAAAAGTGTACCCAAAATGGACAAAAGGAATTGAATAAAGATAGTAAACATCCAAAAATAGGAAACACAATGCAAGTATTAAATAAGATATTGCAATTTTTAGATCTGAAATATGATAATTGATTGATTTTAGATGCAAAAACTTGAAAATGATTTCTTTTGAATAGCAATTTTGATTTTAAACAATGCACTATCTTTCACCAATTGAACTAGATGCAAACAGCTACAAAAATATGCAATTTCTAAAACTGAAATTGAGATCTACAAGTACATGAAAGTGAAGTAGATAGAGACAAAGGAATAAGTAGAATTTTGGAAAATCACCCGTACCAAGACAGGGTCACCCTAGGATGAATGAGTCCTAGGATAGGGTTCTTAAAAATTTAAATCTGATTGTTTAACTTGATATTTAAGCTCACTATTCCTAACTACAAACAGATTCTTTAGTGACATTTTTCCAGAAACATGATGAAATATAAATGTAATTTAAATGACGATGTATGAAAAAAATGACAACTTTTTTGAATGCAAAATGTTGATTTAAATGACTTACACACACCTTAATGCAAGCTATTATGCAAAATGTATGCAATATTTTTGGATTTTTATGAGTTTAAATGATGCGAACATGCAATATGTAACCCTAAATGAAATGCAAAATAAGATGATGCAAAACTTGGATCTAGGGTTTCAAGGATCTCCAAATCAGAAAAGGTATGATGTATAATGTCAGGTTCACCAAAATGAAATTCTGGGAAAGAGATCCTTAAACAAAAGCGGGGGTGTTTTCTCTATTTGTGGCTTTCCCTAAGGGAATTTCATTAGGAAAGAGATCACAAGGTGTAAATATTTACTTTCAACCTCAATGGTGAGTCAATCAAACCTAGATCTCAATCCTAAAGACAATAGGACAGATCTAAAACCAAATTAAAATAATTTGCAATACTTAAACTAAATGAATTATAAGACCTAATAGATAAAATGCAAATTCCCAAAAGTACAAAACTGAAATCACAGTTTGCAAGTAGATCTGAGAAGGGTTGGGACACATGCACCTATCACCAAAAATTGGTTTTGAGATCTGTTGAAGGTCAAGTTCACCCTAGGGTGAATGGGTCCTGGTTAGGGTTTCTGAAAATACTTTTGGTAGTCCTCTGATGTTGGATTTTAGCTTGCGTTTTTCACAGGTCTCACTATCGAAAATTCAAAAATAAATTCCAAATTTGAGTTTTTTGTGGCTTGACAACTTATGCAACAATGTAAAATTTATCCTTAAGATCTTCAATTCTTCTTCAACATGTAATCTAGACATATAAAAAGAGAGGGAAAATGGTTTTGTTTGAATGGGGGTTTTCCTTAGTCAAACCCTAAGTTTGGTAATTAAACCTTGATAGAAAGATAATGGTAATGGAGAAGGAAATGATGAATGAACACTTGCTTGCTACAACTCTTCAATGGCTTCCTGAGAGGACTAAAGAGAAACACATCTCTCCAAGGAACTTGATCTTTCTTTGCTTGATGGATTTGGACACTTGAAAATGCTTGGATGCTTTAGGATCAACAATGCATGTTATCCTTCATAAGATGATATGAACACACATAAGCTTGAACATGATGTTAAGATCTGGATTTCTACAACAAATGACTGATAAATCTACTCTTGAATACTCAATCATTTTCTTGACAACAATATTCTCTCTTAGAAATATTTGATCATGCATGTTAGATTGATTATTCTTTCTTAGATTTGAATTGATAAAAAGAATATGTATTTATAAGAGCTTATCTAATTTCCAAAAAAATAGATTCCAAAATCCGACAATTGCAAATTAAATTTGAATCATTAAAATATCACCAAAAACATATTTAAAAATGGGTCTTAGGACTTAAAGGGGACCCATTCTCCCTTGGGAAAATGGGTCTTGGCCTATAAGTCCAAAGGACACACATGCACCAATGTGATTAAAATACTAATTACATTAATTAAATGTTGGTTCTCCTTTCAGAAAATGGGATAAATAAGGCTTTAGAATGCATAATTTGGAAAAATAGAAGCTTAATTAAGTCCAATAAATTAAGGAACCCCAACATATTGTGAAATTGTGAAGGTATGCAATTTACTACACTAAAAGAACATCACATCCTCTTCATTTTTGGGAGGATAACAAATTACAAAGGTGAAATACAAAATATTCAATCCCTCCCACAAGGGGCACCTACTAAGGTCTCTAAAAATGAAAGAAAATTTGTTATCTCTATTCCAAAACTAAAAGATTACAATGCTATTCTCTCCATAGAATATAAATCCTTTCGAGAGGAACCCCTTACAATGGTAACATCTCATAATATAAAGGTGATGCTACTCTACATGGTAGGGAATCTTGAGATGAAGAAAATACAACACCTAGAGCCCTAAAGACACTTGGAGTCTCCCACTCACTTCCATTATAGGGCCCTAACAACAGAATCGGATCTTGGAAATGTTTTGGTGCATAGGCATATATGATTTTCGAATGATAGGCACAACACTTCCTTAATACTCAGTGATTTCCTATTGTCGATGCGTTCTCCACTCAAACCATTCATGGTGTTTCAACCAATGGTGCACCCTTTTCTAGTGAATGAGACTATTTATGGTTTTTTGAATAACTTATCAATAATCAACTAGGTCTACTAGCAACTAGATTTACTCTTTGATAACAAATCCCACTATATAGGGTCTATGAGGAGTTTTATACCTTTAGGATTTAAAATAAACTCATCCCTAACGGCTACCTATTATGACAGAGACATGTTCTTGAGAATAGTCGCATCATAAATCAATCCTGCTAAGAATAGACTCCTCCTCTTGGTGGTCTTATTCGATAAGCAAAATTATAATTTGGTGAGTCATGGTTGATCAATAAATGATCAGCTTCATTCCTTCTAAAAGTGTCGTGCTTTGGTTGTTTTGACCTCTCCCCTACAACCATCCACAATCCTTATGTTGCAAGCTAGAAAAATTCTTGTTGCAGGTTAGCAGTATTTCTTTTTGCAAGATGTTAGTTTCATTCCTAAAACATCCACATTATTAATAACCATAATTAAATGTAAAATCATACTAAATACTATAAACATTCATGCATTCATACAAGCATATATCAACATAACATATTTCTATTTCCACATACTTAAGTCTAATTTAAAGTGTATGAAAGGCATATAAAAGATATATAAAGTCTTGGGAATGTCTGTGAAACTTAGAAAATGAAATGATAAAAGTATAAAATAGTAAAGGAAAACTAGCCATTAATTGAGCCCATCATCTAGGAAAACAAAAAATCCCAAGACCAAAAAGAGAAAGAAAACCAAAGGAAAAAGACAAGAAGAAAGAAAAAACAAGAAAGGGGGGACCCATTTTAGAAAATGAAGAAAAATGGGGGTAGGTATGCAAGGGATAATAGAACATTCCCAAATGTTCTAAGTGTACCTTCTCTTTCAACTAATCTCCTATCAATCTAGCCAATTACACATATTCAGATAGAAAAAATTGTTGAGTTCACACCTGATTCAATGTTTATTAGAGAATTGCATAGTAAAGAGCTCATTGTAGTTGAGACAACTGATCATGCATCTTGATTGTATGCTTTCTTGTATTTTCTCAAAATGACCACGTAGTATCATTGACTAGTTTGCACTCTCATACATCTAGAGTGGATCAAATACTTGAGGAAAAGTTTGGTCATTTGAATCTATGTGTACTTTGATCCACATTGGCTCATGAGACTTATGTTGACTTCTATCTCCTTCACCTCTTGCATATTCAACTATTAGTTTAGTTCAATAGGATGTTACTATTCTTTTAGTTTCAACTTTAGGATATTACAAAGTTATTAATAAAGTCACACATTACAAACTTGGAAGACACTATTGATGATATTTATATTCCCTTCGATGTTACTTCTAATGGAGTTGCATCTTCTTCTTTAGGTGTTGTGGGTGAGTATTATAGACCATCCTTTTCCTTCTCTACCTCATTATTTATCATAGTTTGGCATTAGTGTGGAGATATTTGAGTAGCATTTAGAGGAGTCATATTTGTCTTTGGATTGTGTTCTACATCATTTTCCACAGGTTTTTGGATTTTCATTTTTATCAATGTGGATTGGACCACCTAACTTGGTTTTGGAAGATTTCAACATCAACATGGGGACACGATAAAAATTTAGAGACATCTCACATCTTCATCTTTCTTCCCTCACCTTCCTTTTAGGAATGAGAAGAACTCTTGTATATATTCTTGGTTTTATTTCTTCCTAAGGGAGGAATGTTATTTGACAGGATTGGATCACCTTCAACATTTAGTGTCATGAATCTACTATTATTGTAGGAGACTCTTCTTTGAGGGGGCTACATAGTCTATATTCTTCTTCTCTCTTATGGGAGGGACTTTTTCCCCATTTTCTCTACTTTATGATGGATTCCATTATATTTGGGTACCTTATTAGGCTTAGTTGTTGAGACCTAGTTTTATTGTGTTCGCCTAAGTTATGCTTAAGGGGGGTGTTAGTGTATATATACATTATAGCACATGGAGTTATGCATGTCATTAAGCCTAATTAGGTTTCTTAGTCAAAGATAGTTAACTCACCACCACTCTTTATTAGTGGGAGTCAATTGTCAAGTCTTCTCCATTAATTGTGTTGGTAGTTGTTTCTCTCTTTTGGATTTATTGAAATGTTTATTTATTCAATTCTCATGTTATCTTTTGCAATGTATTCTTTATTTTTCATCTCACAAATTGGAGCATGTGCTTGTTGATCTTGTGTGGCTCAATCTGATAATCATTCATTACAAAGCTTGAGAAAAATTCTACAATTTTTGTTATGTTGAGATTTTTTGGTTTGGTTAAAAATTTTGATTCTTCTAATGCCTATAAGAGGAATTCATCCCAAATTGGAGCCATTGTTAAGACTTCATTTTATTTTTTAAATTTTTTTTTTTTATACCCATTATTGTCTTTATGCCTTTTGTTGCATCCTTTGTGGTTTTGGTGTCTTCGTGGGCTATGATATTTCCCTGAGCATGTACGTAAATGTGGTTTTATTATGAATTTGGGATGTTTCATTCCCCCATTCCTTGGTCTCAAAGGATATCCAAGCCTGATCCCCTCTTAGGTATTCATTAAAAATGAAATATGATATATGAAGTGAGTGGTTTCTTATTGGGGGTTGAGGTTTCCTATGCTCCTATCCTAGGGGCAGGTGGTGTGGGAGAGGTTGGAGACCCAATGTTTAATGGTTAAGAGGATATGAGGATTTTCTTTAGGGTTTCAAGATGGTTTTTTCCTACCTTCTATCTTGACATGTATTGATGTGTGAAAAATTCTAATAAACAAAAGATAGTCATATTATTTTAAAGATTACAAAGAATATTATACCCCTATCTAAGGAACAAATATAAGCTTGATCCCTTGAGTATTATCAAGTGTGGTTTCCTGATGTACATGTGAGTGCCTTTGTTGGGGTATTAGAATACTTCCTCCCCTTGTCTCTTGGAATTAGTGAAACATAAAGTTTGACATCACAAGGATGATTCATCATGTTGCATTGATCCAATATACTATCACGACTTAATATTTATCAAACCTTGGGATAATTTCCACTTCATTTTGGTGGAATCCATGGATGTGGATGCTTGATGTGCTGCTATTGCTTATTTTCTATCAATTTTTTGGGTTGGCTCCTTCTTCGTCCCATGCACAAGTCTAGCCAAGGAACTTTGATGTAAAGAAGATGCCATGACCTGTTAGGGATAGTATTATCATAATGAATCTATTAACCAACTCAAAAGAAATTTGATGTGGAAATTTTTATGATTATCAGAGGTTCCCTAGTTGTAATGCTTCTTTCCTTTAGGATCGATAATTATGTGATTTACTTTTCATCAAAAGTAAGAAGATCATAATAACTACTTTGCATTATCTGTAAACTTACCAAATGTTTGTATACGATTGCATGATGGGCTCTCTATTTTAATTAAAACTATGGATTCTTTATTGATATCATCTCACGATATTGGAAAATATTCTAAGATTGATATATGAGCAAGGTGAAGTTCATGGAGGTAAAAACTAGAGTTTCGTATGAAATTTGGGACCTATGGTGATCCTGTGCTACCATGGATATGTGGCTCTAGAAGCTTGGAACATGATATAGGCTTGACATAATGAAGAGGAGCATGGTGCAAGGTGTTCACGTGGATATTCTCTTGAAGTGGATTTTTGTAGGTGATGGGAATTCTTGCTTCTATCGCTAAGCTAGCTAGAAATAAAGATCAAATGAGATATGTTTAAAGGGTATTTTGTTTAATGAAATTGTGTCAAAGTCTTATGAGGACATATTTAATATTTCAAAGGGGGATTTTGAGCATCATTAAGCATCAAATGAAATGGAATTTCATTTTCTTTTTCCTAACTCACCACAAATGTAAGGGAACTCTCTCATCTACCATGATTATTTCTTTTGGCATGGTCTTCATCCCAAACATTCATTTTGGTCATGAATAGGTGAGATCCATTGATTTTCATACTACTAAAGTTCCATGGGCCAGGGTTTCACGCAACAGAGTATTTTGATGAGTCTCATTTTAGGGATTGGAGAATACATGGATATAGAGAACACAAAAGAATAATAAAGTAATAACCCAAAGGGTATGACTATCCAAAAAAAAAAAATTGACTGTGAGGAGGTAGAGACAATGTTAGTGAAGGAAACACAATATACTGAGAGGGGGGTGAATTAGTATATCAAACATATTTAAAAAATATTTAATTCAACATGTATATCTAAGCATGAAACATCAAACATGAATCAAAATAGCTACTACCAATCAAACAATCACAAAAGTACACATCCACACAATGAACACCAGATATATGTGGAAACTTGGAATGGGAAAAACCATGGTGAGAAAAGTTGCTTGGAGCTATTGTCCAAATCTAGCCTCACAAAAATAATGAATAAGTTACAGATATGAAGTAGGCACTGATGAGCCCAATTAATAGCTAGTTTTCTTTTGTTTAGTTCATATCGTTTAAACATTTTAAGTTTCTTATTTCATATACATTCCTAAACTTATATACCTTTTTATATCCTTCATGCAACTTAACCCATATTTTGATGGATGGAAATATGATTATGATATGTTGGTAATTACACGGTTAATTATGTGAATGTGTATGGAATGCAATATGCATATATGTTTAACTTAAGGCTATTAGTAGTGTGTATATGTCAGATGAACTAACTCCTTGCAGCCTAGAAGTTAGAGCGAGCATGTTGTAACCCATAGCAACTAAGAAGTTTAACCTACAGCTAAAGGATCGCGAGTAGCAAGGGAGGGTCTAGATTGATGAATGTGCAATAGCTACAAAATAAATGAAGGTGATCATGGAAGAGGTCAAATTGTGAGTCACCAGGACAATAAATAAACACAACAGAGGAAGAAGGGGTCAATACCATTGGGCTCACATGATAGTTTGACTATTTCTTTGTCAAAACCATTTGAGCATGAGTTTTGTTTCTATTTCTCTTTTGTTGTTCTTTGTAATTAAAGTTTCTATTACAAAGACTCATTCACCTCCTATTCATGAGGAAAGTGGACACTAGCATTTAGTTTTTTGTTTCAATTTATGTTTTGAATCCTTATGCACATAAATCTCCTCCCATGCCTATAGCTCGGGATGGATGGTCGAGGAGTAAATCTAGTTGAAAAAATAGTTAGAATTATAGTGGAAGTGTGTCTTTAGTTTTAATGTTTTAGCAAGACAACTGTTAAGTTTATTATTGAAATGAATATGGATTTTTGAATGAGAAATCTATTGGAGATTCATGTCATATCATGAGTGTTCAACTTTCAATGCAATAAAGATGTTTTTAGTCTACCGCTACGATTAGTTGATTCAGTAGCTCATATCTAGTTTATCTCATGGGAATGAAAGCTTGAGCAAGGGCCACTCAAGGTATTGTCCACCCACTTCAATTTATGTTGTTATAATATATGTTTCATGTTTCATTAATTTTAGAATAGATTCATGGTTGTATGCATGCTATAAAATTACTTTGATTCAAGCCTCGAGGTAGTTAATTATTTGAATTGTGAACATTCAATAGTTAGTGGTATAGTTTATTGCAGAGCTCAATTTAGTAGTTAACTAATTAGAGTACTAAGTTGAGAGTACCTATATCATAGGTGCTAGATTAAGCTATTTACTCTATTTTGTAGTTCAAGCTTTATTCCCTTTTCAAGTATTTCCTATTTTCATGCACATGTGTAAACCACCTATACTTGATGATATACATAATATAGAATCTATGGATGTGCATATAGTTCCAACATCATCAAAATTTTATATAGCCTTGGTCGATTATTAAATATATCCTTGTGAAGGTTTAGTAGATAGTTCTACTAGGAACCACCTCTGAATTATGTGTTTAACACCAAGTTGACTAAGCATTATTTGGGCCTTACATTTTTGGCATCGTTGTTAAGGATGGTACTACACTCAAGATTCTTCTATGTTATTTCAAAGGTTTCATAGTTTAGTGTTTTGTTTCCAGAATTAGGATAATTAGGTTTTAATCTATCAATACCAGAACATTTTACTAACATTGTGTAGGAGACATTGATACAAGAAGTCAGAACTATTGAATGCGAAGATAGCGAGATGCTTTGGGAAGATTTATCCCTCCAACACACAAAGCTACAAAGGATATTTGTGATCAAAGTGAATAGAGAGATGGTATTCCTGAAGAATAACTTTCCCTAACACCAACATCCATTGCATCTACAAAGGAGACCTTCCAAACCATGGGTGATATAGTAGTGGATGATCCACCAAAGCATGTGACCATTGAGTTCCACATTACCAACCAGGAGAGAGCAATTGTCTTGAAAAATATACCTCCTTTATCATTTCCTATCTTCTATGGGTTGGTCACTAGGGACCTAGATACCTTCTTGTTTGAGTTTGATGTACTTTGTAGAATTTATGACTACACAAGAGATGCACATAGGCTGAAACTATTTCCAACAACATTGAAGGATGCTTCTTTGAGATGGTTCATGGGTCTAGGAAGAGATGTTGTTCCTAATTGGAATACCATGAAGACAAAGTTCCTATAGAAGTACCAAGACTACCGTAGAGGAATTAATAGAAAGAGATATGGCATCTTTAGCATGTCACAAAAGGAGGATGAATTTTTGGAAGACTACATGGAAAGGTTCCAATTTTTCCTTAATAAATCCCACCAAAATAGACTGTTTGATGAGTCTTTAAAGCTAATATTCTTGAAGGGGATTAATGAGGATGATATGGATGCACTTAACCTCATTAGGGTAGGAGATATTTCTCAAGTACCACTTAAGGAGATTTGCAAGGAATGCAGAAATTATTCAAGGTCTTTCAAAAAGAAAGCTAGAGGAGATAGGACATCTTCCATCAGAAAATCATCCAATGGAGTATCTAGAGTTGAAGTGAGTAATCTTTTATATAACATGAAGGAGGATGCTATCAACCATTTTGCTACACAATTGGATACTTTGCATATAAATAAAAATCAAGAGAAGCAAAGGAAACCCTTATAGAATACTACCCACCTTGTAGATAGAGGAAAGCTAATTGCAAATGTAAAAGAGTGGCAAATATTTCTGAGGATAAACAAGGGAAACCAGAATTTCATGCACTGGAAGATGAAGATGGAAAGGTGTTCTACATTTCTTAGATGAAACCATGGCAGCCAATACAAGGTATACCTTCAGACCCTTTGAATTACAACATGTCATTTTGTAGTAGCAATTCAAATTTCTCTAGTTGGAACCCTTTGACTTGGGTAAACCCAAAAACCAATAGAAAAATACTTAACCAAATAGGAACCGACAATAGAAAAACATGTGGCCACAAAAAAATTTCAAGGACCTAACTATAATTCTCAATGGCAACCTCAATAGAACCAATGACAACCCTAGTGGAAAAGGGGGAAGAAATGGAAAAACCAAAACATAAATTACCAGTAGCCCTTGTAGCTACAATATCAAGGCATTATTCCAAACCCAACAAATCCATCACCATAGCCACCTAGAGAACCTCAATTGCTAGCCCAACCTGCACCTAACCAAAATAACAAGCATGTTCAACAAGCCTATACTAATGAAGCTATTCAATACCCTACTTATGGGGTGAGGTGAGTGATGTCCACCTCAGATTAGGGAAAACATTGGTTGGGCCCTCATCCCCTCAAATCATTGATTTGGTCAATGAGGAACCCCTAGTTGAGACCTTAAACAATCCACCTAAGGAGCCTATGTCAAATAAGGTTAACCAAACCACTTCAAGTCCAAAATCTCCATTTCCTAAGAGATTAGTTTTTCAAAGGCATAAAAAAAACAAGCTAAAACTAATATGTTAGGTTAGCTTAAAGATGTTTGCATCAAAATCCCCCTCATTCAAGCCATCAAGGAGGTACCTATTTACACTAAGATAATGGTAGAATTATTCCTAAAGAAGCTGGGTAGAAAATGAAAAGACCCTCAAACTGTACATGTCTTAGGAAAACTTGTAGATATTATGTTAGGAAACATATCCCTAAGTATGTAGACCCTAGGAGTCTTGTAGTAGATGTCAAGATAAATGGTACTCTCATAAAGAACACCTTGATTGACTTGGGAGTAGCTATTAATGTGATGACTAAGGAAACAATGCAACAATTATATTTAATAGAGCTCAGACCTACTCCCACTATCCTATAGTTGGTAGATTGGTTAATAGTTAAATCTGAGGGTGTCATTGAGGACTTGGTCATAACACTAGATTCATGGGAGTACCCTATATATTTAATGGTATTACAACCTAAATATAATCATGCAAGCTATCCCCTCATCCTAGGAAGACCATGGATAGCAACAATAGATGCATTTATAGGTTGCAGGTTTAGGAATGTGATTATCTCTAATGGGAATGTGACCAAGAAGTTGGTCCTTTATCAACCAACTTATCCCTGCCATTTCATCTGAGTCAATCTCTCAAATTTTTCATACTTTTATACCACAACAATGTATCCTAAACATAGTAGGACTTGACCTCTCATTAGTTTGAACAACATACAAGACTTCAAAAATTATGCCAAATAAAATGTTGAATGTTAATAGTGAATTAACTATTGCACAACAGACCTCCCTGACAGCTATGTTGAAGGCACGCACAACAACCTTTGCATGGGATTACCATGACATGAAGGGGATTGAAACAAAAAATTTATGCACATGATATACATCAATGATAGTTTTAAAACCATAAGGTAACCCAAAAGGGGGATGAACCATGTACTTAGAGATATAGTTAAAACAAAATTGCAAAAATTGCTTGATGCAGGCTTCATCTACCAAAGAAAGGAGGAAAGTTTAGAGTATGTGTGGATTATAGATAATTGAATGTTGTCACTAGGAAGGACCAATTTCCACTACCATTTATTAACCAAGTACTTGATTCACTGGCAGGGAAAAGTACTTCTCTTTGCTAGATGGATTCGGTGGCTATAACCAAATTAAGATATCTCCATAAGACCAAGATAATACAACTTTCACATGAACTTGGAGCACATATGCTTATTGTGTCCTACCATTTGGGCTATGTAATGCTCTAGTCACTTTCTAAAGGGAAGTGTTGAGTATCTTCTCAGATTTTACACATGATTTTATGGATGTTTGCATGGATGATTTCACAACTTATGGGATACATATGATGAAGCACTTGGTAACTTGGAGAAGGTCCTAAAAAGGTTTCAAGAAAAAAATTACCACTGAGTCATGAAAAATGTTTCATGATGATGACAAAAGCAATTATACTAGGACATTTTATGTCAAAACATGGAATTCAAGTTGATCCCAATAAAATTGAAGTAATCTCAACACTCCCTATGGCTCAAAGAAAAAAAGATGTTAGAATTTTTCTAGGAAATCTTGGGTACTATAGAAGATTCATTCAAGACTTTAGCAAACTTGCAACACACTATTTGTTTTACTTACAAAAGATGTAGAATTTGAGTGGACAATTATTTTTCAACACTCTTTTGAAGCACTCAAGGAAACATTAACCAAAGCACCTATCTTGAGAGGGCCAAGTTGGACCTTACCTTTCCACATCCATAAAAATGATTTTGATTTTTCTATAGGGGCAGTGCTTGGAGAAAAGGAAGGCAACAAAGAGTATGCCAAATATTACATTAGCAAGAATCCACAAGGGGAAGAACTCAATTATATAGTGATATAGAGAGAGATGTTGGCAGTTATTTATAAAATAAATAAGTTCAGATGCTACATCATAGGATATCATGTGTTCATACACATTAATCACACAACAATAAGGTATTTAATGAATAAACCAATAGTTAGTGGTAGGATTATCAGATGGTTGTTATTACTCCAAGAATTTGACATCACCATAGTGGATAGGCCATGTAAAGAAAATGTAGTGGAAGATTTTCTATCTAGGCTACCAACTCAATCAACAGAAGATGTTGTTGATGATTCCTTCTTAGATGGGTGTTTATTTTATTTATCTCTACATACACCTTGGTTTGCTGATTTTTCCAAATATCTAGTAACAGGCCAAAAACCACCTCATTTCTCACCTAGAGAAAAGAGACAATTGGTTCACAAAATTTTTCCCTATTCATGGATAGTTGTTTACTTATTCTAAACAATCCCAAATAATATAATGAGAAGATTTATTAGAGAAGATGAGGTCTATGATATCCTTAGAGCATTCCATGATGAACCTTGTGGGTGACACTTTGCAACAAAAAGGACAACATTAAAGATTCTCAATACATAGTATTATTGGCCAACTCTTCATAAGGATGCAGTAAAGTACACTAGGAGTTTTGATAGGTGTCAAAGAATGGGAAGGCCAACAAAGATAGATGAAATATCATTGTAGCCACAGTTGAAAATAACATCATTCGATAAGTGGGGGTTAGAATTCATTGGTCCCATCTCACCAACATCAAATAATAAGGAGTATATAGTGGTATGCACAGATTATCTTGCAAAGTGGGTTGAAGTTAAGGCTTTTCAATTTACAAGAGATGGGAATTTGGAAAAATTTCTATATGAAGACATATTCACAAGGTATGGAGTTCCAAGGGAAATTATCATAGACCAAGGTCCCCAGTTTACATCAAAGATTATCACCAAATTGGATAAAGAGTATGAGATCAGACACAAAAAATTTACACCCTATCATCCTCAAGCAAATGGGTGTGTAGAAGTGACAAATAGAGAAATTGAGAACATCCTGACCAAGATAGTACAAATTCATAGGAAGGATTGGGTAGCCATATTTCCAAAAGAATTTTGGGCCTATAGAACAACTTAGAAAACTATAAAGTTTACACCATATGAATTGGTGTATGGAAAGAAAGAAGTTCTCCCTATAGAATTTGAGTACAAAACATTGAGGATAACATTGAGGACAATAGTAACACTGGGCATAGACTTGACATCAGAACAAAAGGAGAGATTATATATTCTGAATGCACTTGATGAAATCAAAATGGAAACCATTCACCACACTAAAGGTGTTCAAAATCAAAGAACTAAATGGCATGATCAATTTATCAAAAAAAAACAATTCAGTGTGGGAGATTGGGCTTTTCTTTATGACTCTCAATACAAGGACTACAAGGGAAAGTTGCAAACAAGGTGACTTGGCCCATATGAGATACAACAAGTATTCCCAAATGGGGTAGTCCAATTACAGATAGTTTATGAAGTCATATTCTCACTACTAGTTAATGGACACAAGATTAAGCTTTATAAGAAGCCGATACAAAAAGAATAATTCCTTCTTTTATTAATTCAAATGTAGGAACCTCAAAATGATAATGAATCTAACAAGGAGAAGGGACCTGATCAGAAATTTTCAGCATCAAACACTACAAGCTCCACAACTGAATCAATTGGTGAGCTACAAAACTCGCCCATTGCTATTTCACAAGAATAATCTCACACACAAACTTCACATGCACACATTGCACATGTGAAAATAATAACACATTCATTTTTCTTTCTAGACAGTCAAAGCAGTGGGGACCTATAGCTTCACGCATAAAAGCAACAAACTTTAGAAAGGGACATGTTACTAAAGGAGCCTATAGTAATTACTTGCTAGTCATTTCAAATTTCCCATCGAATTAATTACATCTCTATACTTTCCATAACCATTTTTTGTACATGCAGCCTATCCATCACCTCACACCTAGCATTCATATTACTTTTCTCTATTTATACAAACTATATAGGTCATTTCACATCCCATCCCTTGTACATCCTATAGCCTTTCTCAACCATCATTTACCACATTCCATGTAGTCATACCATTCATTGCCAATTGCAATTATGAGTGGTCACATCATACCTAGCTAGGAGCAATTCTCATCAACTTCACATGAGCTAACTTTCAATTAATTACAATTTCTATAGGTACTCCTATTAATTTCCCATTATTATCATAGATTACATTTTCTTTTATATGTATGTTTACATATTAAATCTTGCATGCTTCATATCAATTTTTGATATTTCCACTACATATCATCACACCCTCTTCCAAGAAACATAAAATTAAGTGCAGACACTTAATACCTTTAGTTGGGGGGAGAGGTACTTTTTATCCTTGAAAGCCATTATGCAACCTTTTGTCATTTTGTTTTCCCCATTTTCAAATAACTTAAGCCTAGAGGCAAAGAGAAGGATAAGAACCAACTATATTGGAAAGATATAATATACTAGAAGTGGTGTAGTGAGAATAATAAGAAAAGATAGAACTAGAGAAAAGTAAAATTGAGAAGGATTAGAGCATAATTGAAGGATTGAATATACTGCAAAGAATAGATCATCACCATGGGTGGTGATATTATCCAAAGTGAACCAGCAACTTATACCTAGCTGTTGGAAGACAAATGTGTGTTACCTATTTTTCAACATGCTTGTTGGATGGACTACTTCTTGAAACTCATAGAGTTCAATGAAGTTATGACACAATAATTTGCTGCTACTTTAAAAAATGATGAGGCAATTGTAAGAGGTTTGAAGGTGGATGCTTCAAAGGTTTCCATTGTTGAGGTATCAAGACTACCAAGGGAAGGGGAAGAGTTTCCAGTCAGGGTAGATGTTGTAGCTATCATGAACAAATCCAGATAACATGGAGAAAACCTGGACAGTTCTTCTCAACGTACAAAAAGATTATTCAAGTAACCTAGGTATGGGCCTTAGTAGCTTCTTGTATATTCAATTATTTAATGTGTGATGGTAGGAAGTCCCTATTATACACAGGCCATTTTAAAATTTTAAGCCATCTTTGCTATGATAGGCATGCAAATGTTCACAATTTTCTCTATAATTTGTTGAAAATAATGAGTTCTAAGTACAAAAGGAAGAGGAAAAACATAGCATTATCACATTACTTCTTACTCACCCTATTGATAAAAATAAGTTTGAGGGTTCATTTTTCACATGTTTTATGGGAGAGTTTCTTAAATTGCAGTCATATTAATAACATTCTAGAGGAACCTGTTCTAGAAAATGTAGAATCACCTATTGTATTAGGAAGCGAAATGCCCTTTGGCTCCCCCGATACTTCACCTACCGAAAGTATAGGAGAACCAAAAGAGTAGAACCTGTAAGACTCACAACTTGTACCCTCTAAGCAACCCATAGCAGGAGATACCCAAGAAACCCCTACCTTTGGGAAAACACTAAGAACCGAGAAAAGGAAAGGTGAATCTTCTTCTACACCTACAAGGAGGAAAAATAAATCCCCACAACCTAGGCATTCACACCACCTGAAGAAGAAAGGTGTTATGAGAGGATCAATGAAGAAATGGAAAAAGGAAGATGTTGTGATAATGGAGACAAATTCAGAATTAAAGGGGGATGCCCTTGGAAATGTACATACACTAGTTAAACAAGCATGGAATTTCAAAAGAAGCTTTGAATCTGATTCAGAGGATGCATTTGTTGCAATAAAAATGAGGAAAAGAAACCTATAAATTCCTAATAGTGAGGGTTGTGAACATACCATGGGAGATAATAATCAGTTCTTAAGGAAGGATGAGCAATTGTATATAGAGGAAAGAAATGTTAGGAAAGAATTACAAGAAGCACTTGAAAGGATAAAACAACTAGAAGAATTGGTAAAGATATAAGAGAAAAAGGACAATCAAAGGGACATATAAAATAAGGAATTAAAGGAGAAACTATATACATTTGGGAATGGTTCTAAATTAGACATCCTTGTATAGCTTGTCATTGTTAAGGTAGGTAATAAGGAAATTGTACCTAAAGGAAGACCTCCTCAAGTTAGAACTCCAATTGGTCCCACCGTGATGTCCTTAGGGTATGAATTAGGGAAAAGAACCAAGGAATTCTCTCAGCAAAGGAAAGATTGGGAGAAGGAAAAAGAAGAAATGATAGCTGACCACACCAGGGACCTTGAAAAATAGGAAACAAAAGTGAAAATATTGACAATAAGGATTGAGAAAATAGCAGATAAAGCTACATAGATACTGAAATGTAGATCTCCCACTAGGGTGTATACATTATTTTTACAAGAAAATTACTTATGTTTCTATTTTAGTCAGTTAATCAGTCATTTACCAATTTCTATAAACATAAAATTTGATTTTTTAAATGCTTTGATGATTCTACACCAAATATGCAAGATCAACTCTATGAGTTTTACTTTCATAATATTTCTTTGTCAGATGTGATAGAATGGAACCCGTTAATGTTTGTAGGAGATTTGCAAGTTAGAGAATTGGCCTCTTATTTCAAAAATTTATAACAAAGGGGTGAGATAATGTAAGAGTATGTTGAAAGATAAAAATCTATTGATTTGTATATCTAAAAGGAGTCAAAAGATCCTCGTGCAATTGTAGAAGAATGGACAAATCTCCTAGAGTATAAGGGTACAAGCAGAAAAATTATGAACTTTAGAGAACATGACTATGTTAGGGTGCAACAAATAGCTGCAAGACTCATTCACAATGCCTTCAAGTTTGTACAAGAAAGATGGGTAGAGTTAATTCCTGAATTACAAAAGAAGGAACCACAGTCCTTATATAACTTTGTAGCCATGCTTGAAAGATCTTGCGGATACATAGAAATTTCCAAAGACAAGGGACTTACATGGTTACCTATGACCTTTCATCCACCCATGCTCCTTTATCCAATTCCACATTAGAAAGTGGAGAAGAATGCAAAACGGGAAGAGGTAGAAAATGTCAAATGGGAAAGGCTTTCATGTTATGGGGGCTACTACTTGAAATAGATAAAAGGAGTGGATGTAATTGCAGATTTCAAGGAAATGAATTTACAGTACAACCTCCACCCTTGAAAGATTGCTTGAGGACAAGTTGTGGGGAATGATGAGCCCAATCAATAGCTAGTTTTCTTTTTTTTAGTTTATATCTTTCAGACATTTTAAGCTACTTATTTCATATACATTCCTAAACTTATATACCTTTTTATATCCTTCATACAACCTAACATAAATTTTGATGGATGGAAATATGATTATGATATGTTGGTAATTATATGGTTAAATATGTGAATGTGTATGGAATGCACTATGAATCTATGTTTAATTTATGGTTATTATTAGTGTGTATATGTTAGATGAACTAACTTCTTGCAGCCTAGAAGTTAGAGTGAGCATACTGTAACCTACAACCAAAGGATCAAGAGTAGTAGGGGAGAGACTAGATTGATGAGTGTGCAACATTTCTAAAATAAATGAAGGTGATCATTGAAGAGGTCAAATTGTGAGTCACCAAAAAATAAATAAACACGACAGAGGAAGAAGGGTTCAATACCATTGGGATCACATGACAATTTAACTGTCTCTGTCAAAATTGTTTGAGCATGAGTCTTGTTTCTATTTTTCTTTTTTAGTTCTTTGTAATTAAAGTTTCTATTGCAAAGACTTGTTCACCTCCTATTCATGAGGAGAGTGGACACTAGCATTTAGTTTTTTGTTTCAGTTTCTATTTTGAATCCTTATGCAAATAAATCTCCTCCCACACCTACATCTAGGGATGAATGGTTGAGGAGTAAATCTAGTTGAAAAATCGTTAGAATTACAGTTGAAGTGTATTCTCAATTTTTATGCTTTAGCAAGACAACTGTTAAGTTTACTATTGCAATGAATATGAATTTTTGAATGATAAATCTATTGGATATTCTTGTCATATTGTGAGTGTTCAATTTTCAATGCAATAAATATGTTTTCAATATACTGCTATGATTAGTTTATTCAGTAGATCATATTTGGTTTATCTCATGGGTACAAAAACTTGAGCAAGGGCCACTCAAGGTATTGTCCACAAACTTCAATTTCTATTGTTATAATAGATGTTTCATGTTGCATTAATTTTAGAATAGATTCATGGTTGTATGCATGTTGTAACATTACTTTGATTCAAGCCCCAAGGTAGTTAATTAGTTGAGTTGTGAAGAGTCAATATTTAGTGGTATAGTTTAGTGCAGAGCTCGGTTTAGCAGTTAACTAGTTACATTAATAAGCTAAGAGTACCCGTAGCATAGCTTCCAGATTAAGCTATTTACTCTATTTTGTAGTTCAAGCTTTATTCCCTTTTCAAGTATTTCCCATTTTCATGCACATGTTTAAACCACCTATACTTGATGATATAGGAAATATAGAATCTCTAGATGCACATATAGTTCTAGCATCATCAAAAGTTTACGTAGTCGAGGTTGATAATTAAATGGAGCCTTGTGAAGGTTTGGTAGAATGTTCAGATAGGAACCACCTCTAAATTATGTGTCTAACACCAAGTTCACTAATAATTAGTTGGTCCTTATAGGAACCAACCTACTAAAGACACAAATCCCCCACTATGTTTGTACGCACCAACCTACTAGAGACAACAATCCCTGATACAAAGATCTAAGCATCAACTCAACAAGTAGGACACCAATCCTACTAGATTAAAAATATAAAGCTTGTAAATCTTCAATATTTATTACAGTTTGAATAAGATTTGATCCATTCTAAGGCACTCTCCTACACTCTTTTTGATCTTCTAATTTTATGGTGCACAATTATTGAGATGCAACTCACATTGAATAACACTTTCTTGCACAACTTCTCTCACACTCACACACACTCTTACATACATATCAATATATCATGTCAAGTGACATCTAAAGATATGATGACTATGTACAACACATTACATTGAAACATATGAAAATGGTGGAGATGGATAGGAGACCTAAAAATGGGATGTTAAATGAGGGACCTATGCCAAAAGAAAAAGGGGGTGTCCACCTAATCGTAAACCCATCTTTTCCATGTTCATTAGGAAGAGGGATAGTGCCACAATTGATTAGAATTGACTTATTGTTGGAAGGTGTGTGCCTTGGTCTCCTTGTGTTATGCAGTGTAATGTTTGGGTTTGTGACATGGCTTAACTACCTCATGTGGATTCATTAACTCTGGTGATTGTATTGAGCATTAATAGGTCGATCTTTTGGTGCAACAAAAATAATATTTGAAATAAATGGTATCAGAGCTTGGGTCATGGGTTTGAACCCCTAGCTTCCATTGGGGGGATTGTTGCAAGGTGTGTTCCCTTAGTCTCCTTATATTGTGTAGTGCAGTGCTTGGGTTCTTGACATGGCTTAATCACCTCCTTTGGATACATTAACTCTAGAGGTTATATCAAGAATTAATAGGTCAATCTTTTGGTGCAATGATAATCATATTTGCAACCCTCAAGGTGATTCAACCCTAGGTTTGGACACTATGTTTCCTTGAATTTCTTCTGATAGAAATAATTGAATAACAATTTTCTGAGAAGAATAAAAGTGCTTTAACAATCAAACCTATGAGATCTAACACTTGAAATATGAAGTATTATGATAACACTGACAGAAACAACCATTAACCAAAAAATATGAGAAGGTTAGGATGGTCTACACCCAACTCAAAAGTGGGTTTCAGGCTCTATTGAAGGACATATTCACCCAAGGGTGGATGGGTCTCTATACAGGGCTCTAAAAATTCTTTTCACAGTCCTCAAATCTTGGATCTAAGCTTCTAATTCCCCCAGGTTTGACTGTCGAAAATCTAGAAATAAAACTAGTAAGTGAGTTTTCATGCCTTGACAACTTTGAAAACTTTGCAACATTTCACTTTTGATCCAATTTCAATCCTTCTTCACTTGCAAATATATAAACACAAAGAGAGGAGAAAAATATTTGTTTTTGGTAGATAAGGGTTTGTCTTGGTCAAACCTTAGTTTGGTAATTAAACCTTGATAATGAAATAATGATAAAAGGAAGGAATTGATGAATAAACAAAGCTTGTTACACCTTACCAAACCCTTTAATGGTTTCCCTTAGAGGACTAAAGTCTAACATATCACTGTAATGATTGGATATTGCATGAAATGGCTTGATTGCTTGATAGATCTTGATGATTGAATACTTACTTGAAACTTGAAACTTACATCACAATGTTAGCTCAAAAACATGTGTCAACACACATAAATCTTGAAATCATGATAGGATCTTGAATGCTAATCTATATGACTAATCTACACTTCAATGCTCTTGACAATAATATTTTCTCTTCTAAAATTTGAATCATGCCACTTAGTAATGCTTAGGTTTGAATTGATAAAAAAACCTTGTAATTATAGGTGTTTCCTTAATTACCCAAAAATTAAACACCACAAGCCAATATTTTCCATTTGAATTTAGATCATTAAAATACCACCAAAAACATATTAAAAAAATAGGATCCAAGACTTAAGGGGGATTCATTTCCCTTAGGAGAATGGGCCCTAGGCCCTAAAACTAGGACACCCATTTTCCAAGATGTGTAATTAAGTGTATGCATTGATTAAATGTCAGTTTCCCTTTCAAAAAATGAAATTAATTAGACTTGTAAATGTATAATTATTCCAATTAAAGTCTTAATTAAGTCCAATTAATTAATGGGATGCAAACATAGTGTGAAAATGTAAAGGTGCACACTTTTCTTCACTACATTTAGCCCCCACTTTAGTGGGAGTATGAATTTAAGCTCAAACTCACACTAAATTAGACAAATATACATCAAGAGGGGTCCAAGTGTACAAATTTCAATGGGATAGTATGACAAAGATCAAGGAGGTGGTCAAGCCCCCAAGATCAAGATCCCATGGCAAACCAACATAAGCATAAAGGGACACATGCTTGCAGCAACAACACAAGATGCACAATTATACAATGTCAAAATTAATGTGAAAAGAAAGAAAAGGAAGGATGGACTAGTTGTGGTTGTGTTGTCCATAAAATGTGTTCACAAGTGAAAACCCTTTGTCCACTTATGTAAGAAAAATATACTCATGAAGGCTAGTGAAATCTGGTGTCACTAGGTGAGCCCCAAGAAAGTGAGAAACACACACTAGGTTGGTATGTACCCACAAAAAGGTGGCTGATGGGAAAGTCATGCCAAGTCTACAAGCTCCCATATGTTGGGAAAATGTTTCTCAACCTTGTAATTATATGTGGTTTATTTTTGATAGGATATATATATGTTTCCTAGTTACACTAATAGGTGTATACAATGGCAGAACAGACTGAAATGTGAGTGTGTTAACTTTTTTAGGAAACTTCTACAATGGTCGACATACATTAAATAATGATATATTGTAAATCTGGACCATTCATTATTAGGTTTTAGATCTAATTGAAAATATTTTGTTGTCCTATCTTTCCCTAGAATATAACTCTATTTAACGATGGTGTTATATTAGGAATGTGGTAGAGATTGTGATGATTTCTGAGAGTCTAATAGCAGTTGTGTTGTCTCTTGATCTCTGAGTGGTGATACTTATGTGATAAGCTTGCTCTGTAAGTATATTGTAATCTTTTGATTGTTGAATAATATATTGGGTGACTTTTAGAGTGTGGGATTTTTCTCCCGAAAGGGTTTTCTCCACATAAATCACTGTGTCATGGTATGCATGATATTTATGTTTGTTTTTGTTTAAGTTTTGTAACTATTAAATATCTGCAAAATTTTTGCATTATTCTCCTCTCAAGATTATTGTGGGAAGTTTTTTTGTTACCTTAGCTTCCTTACAAGTGGTATCAAACTTGATCCCTTTGGTTTCAGTTGTGGGTTATTGTGTTTTTTGAACTAATCCAGATTTGAGTGGGAGCTTGTGCAGAAGACACTTTGTGATCTTCTTGCAGGAATTTTAAGATGGTAAGCTCATCAGGGAGAATAGAGGTGGAAAAAAAATTTGGAAATAATTTTGAGATGTGGAAGATGAAGATGGAGGATCTCTTGATAGATCAAGATTTGTGGGATCATGTTGATGAGAATGTTTCAAGTCTTGCAGATCCTACTCAGGCTACTTAATATGATGTTATGGATCATAAATCCAAGCATCTAATCAGGTTGTGCTTGGAAAAATCTATTTTAATTAATGTCCATGAGGAGACCTCTACAAAGAAACTATGGAAGAAGCTTGGTGAGATGTATTAGGCCAAATATTTAGTGAAGAAGATTTTCTCAAGGAAGAAGTTGCATTCCTTGAGAATGGAAAAGGGTGGGAGAATCACATACCACCTGGAAGCATTCAATATGTTGGTGGCTCAATTGGAATCAGTTGGTGTCAAAATGGACGAGGAGGAGAAATATGTTGGAAGAATGAAGAAGAACATATTATTATATATTTTTTGTGTTGTCACTGATTTCACCATGTTATATGATATAACATGGTATTTTGGGCCACAATCCTCTGCTAATGATTATTGTTGCTTGTGGTTTTGGCAGAGGTTTTATGGATGCTAAAAGTTTGTATGTTCAGAATATCGTGTACAAGTGCTTGTATGGTGAATTGGCATTACTCTGTTATTACATTTTTCTATTAGGTCTATCTCTGGATGACCTAATGTATTGTTGATGTTGTAATGGATTAATTTTTGTATTACGGATGTGTGACCTATCTTTGGTCCATGCCAACATGTTGTAGCATGCTACATGGTTGGATTTTTTTTGGAAAGATTTTGTACATGCTTGAAGCCGACAATTGATCTTTCTGGTGAATAAGGGTTGCATCTAATTAGGATGATCTAATTGATTCTTGGGGATGGATCAGCTATATATATTGGATAGTCCTAAGATTGTGGAGAAGTATTGAAGTGTGCAAAGAAGAAAAGTATGATGAAGTGTGTTAAGTCAATTTACTAAGCATCAAAGGAACTGAATCAACACTTGTTAGGTGTAACTTTATCAGTTCATTTTCTGGTTGTAAGCCACTTTCTTATAGTATCTCTTGTAGGTAGTGAGCCTCCCATTTTGGATATCGAGTCCTCACATTGAGCCACCCTTTTTTAATATCTTATAATCAGTTTTACTATATTGTGAGCTAACCCTCAGCATGGTTTTTCCCATTCTGGGTTTTCCACATAAAAATCTTGGTGTTCATGTGTTGTGTGCTTTCATGTTATGTTAATGCTCTTGCTTATCTTTACTATTATATGCATTGGAATAATTGGATGGTATTTGTTCAATAAGTTTAAGAAGATACTGATTCACCCCCCTCTCATTATCTTAGGTATTCAACAATTGGTATCAAATCCAAGTTCCTATGAATAAGACTAACAACTTGAGAAAGATCCTGAAGATTGAACAAATTTATGATAAAGAAGAACTTTGGGCTGCTCTTGAAGATCTTGACAAGGCTAAAAGTGAAAATAGAGATTTGAAAGAAAATCTTGATGAAGAAAATGAATGCATCTGTAAATTGAAAGAACAATTGAAGAAATTCAAAGAAGGACATAGAGAAGTGAGTGAGCAGTTGAAACAAGCTAATGAAGAGATTACCAAATTCAAGGTGCAAGTGGAGGAAAAGAAGAGAATTGAAGAATGTATGAATACAGTGGTGCAAATCAAGACTGATGAATGCACAAGACTTGAACAAGAAGTGGTTAACCTGAAAGAAGATCTAGAAAAAGAAAAACTCTATAAAGATAATTTCAAGTCAAACTCCACCAAGCTTGATGAGTTGATTGTAGGGTAGAAACCTTCTAAATACCAAGGAGGTTTGGGAAATGAAGCCAGTGAAATCTCTAAGGTTGTGTAGACCTCAAACATAGTGGATAATCAAAAGACTCAAGATAAAGGGAAGCAGAAAATAAATGCAATAAACTTTAAAAGGAGAGCGCCTATCAGATAGTCAAATGCTCAAAGGTACCCATCCTTCAATGGTGTTTTCTTTTCATATAATAAATTTGATCACAAGGAAATAGAGTGCAGAAGTATAATGAATCAGTTTTCTGGTTCCTTATCCAAACAATTTTTTTCATGCGAGAAAGTTGGACATAGAGCTAGTGAATGCAAAACTCAGAAGATGAATTGGTTTAATGGAGGTAGAATGAATCAATCTTTTGCTAGATATTGTTCTACATGTAATAAGTTTGGACATAAAGAAAATAAATGCAGATCAAGGGGTAATGGAGCCTGGAGGTCAAACAAATCAGATAAATATTATTTGCTACAATTGTAATAAACCTAGACACATTTCAAGAGTTTGTAGAAGTAAAAAGGGAAAGCGATCTAATCTGATAAAGAAGAATGAATTGGTGAAGAAAATTGACAAAAATGAGGTTAAGCAAGAAGAGCCAAAAACATCATATGCATCTGTGCCCCTATCTAGTTTATACAATTCCTCTGGCAATTAGACCCAGCATGGTCTTAGGGGGAGCTTTAACAAAAAATTGTTCGCCCCCCTTGAATATTTGGTGTGTCAATCTTTGGAATGAAGATATGTTGTAATGGATGGATAGATAGAGGTTATGCAAAAGGATCCAAAAGAAAAGGAGCGGACATGATCATTTGCAGAGCAAATTAGTGTTTTTATCTGCAATAAAGGGTTTTTTAGCAGCTTTTTGATATTTTTTGCATTTAATGTGAATTAGGGTAGATTGTTGTTTTATAAAGTTATTTTTTAAGGAATTTTGATCATTCATGCATTTGAAGAAGGTGGAGAGTGATTTGGAGAATTCTTGAGGTGATTTGAAGTGCAAGCTATGCAACCCTAGTTCTGGTTTTTTTGTGAAGGAAAAAGGTATTTTACTCTTCTGTGTTGTTGTGGGTTTGTGTGAATATTTGTTCTAAAATAATTTCAGCTTGATTTGTGGAGAAATGGAAACCCCTGTAGTTTTTAATGTGTTAGAAAGACCTAGACCATCCTATAAGAAGTATTCTATGAAATTTTTTGAAGTGACCCTCTAGGCGCCTTCTCATTGATTCCTCACAGAGTTATGCCTACAGAAGACACTAGGATGTATATGAGAGTTAAGACTAAGGAATATAATCATAGTAAATTGATAGACATATGGTAGAATGATCTCACCAAGGATGATTTCTTGGTAAAACCCTAGTACTCAAACATTGTTGTGAAGAAATTGGATAGATGGAATTACTTTTCTAACTTCAACTCCATCATTGATGATAAGTATGTAAAACCATCTCTTATTAGAATGCATGTAAATTATTGTGGATTGACAGACCTCACCTTATAACCAAGGAAGCAATTAAGGTTGTCACTAGACTCTATGATACTAGACCAATACGCGTGTTGAAAGCTATACAAAATGAAGTGGTGATGGAACTCACCAGAGCTACATATGACATGATGGCTCTTACTACAAAGCCTATCACTAATCTTGTTGTGAAGTATGTTGCAATAATGATTAGACACAATATCTACTTCACTAATAGAGAGAACTCTATATATGCTACAAAAATTTATACCAGTTATGATATGGCAGTTAATGGTGCAGATTATGATTTGTGTGAACTTCTCCAGCAACAACTATTTGAGAATCTGAAGATGACAAGGGAGAAGAAGTATGTGTTTAAATTTGGTTCCTTGATAGTTTGTTTGTTATTCTATTTCCTTAGGAGACATCCCATAAGAGATGATGTGGTGTTTTGGGACACATCTAGATTGGTTGCACATCAAATATTTGACTATATGCATAATTTGGGTGATTTGAAGGCTCGAGATAATGCTTTGACAACATTCTCTGTTGTGTTCAAGAGCAACATGAATGAGAGAGAGAGGATCCCAAAGAGAGTTGTTGAGAAGTAAAAGAATGATATAATATTTCATGCCTCTTTTGATGAGTGCATGATTGAAGTTGTTGAAATCTAGACTATATGGATACAACCATTGGGTTATGAGGTTACAGAAGATGAAGCCAAAGGCTATGTACAAGTTTTATTGAAAAGTCTTAAAGATACTAATGAACCCAGAGTTGGCACTTATGCAAAAAAATATATGGAAGCTCACTTGGAGCATAGGAAGCCTATGATAAGAAAGAATGTAGATAAAAAGAATAGAGAGGCTAGATTCACTAATGATAAGATTGCACAAGGAAGATATATGGGAGAACAGATGGTTGGAGAATCATTAGGACCAAGAAGATCTAGCAGGACTGCTTCTTCAAAACCCTCCACAACTCCTACAATGAAGGTTGAGCCTAGTGTTACTGGTAAAGGCAAAGGCCTGGCTCCTTCTAGACACAATACTAGATCTGGTAAAAGGAAAGAGACTCCTTTGGCACCACCAATCAAGAAAGGGAAGGAAGAAAAGGCTACAAGGGAAAAGAACCTTAGCATCACCAAAGATCAAGAGGAAGAAGAGGAAGGCCTTGCAACAAAATTGGTAAGAAATAGAAGAGGAAGCATGTCCTCTGGTGAAGGTGCTTCTCAAGAAGCCAGTGTTGGTTCTAAAAGATTCCATATTGTATTATCCTTTGAAGAAGATGAAGAACAAGAATTTGGTGTTCATGTGCACACCAAACTGGAATCAAAGAAAGAAAAGGTGTCAGAAGAAGCTTCTCTGGACCAAGAAGAACAAAAGGACTCTCCAGTAAGACTTGGATCCCCTTTCAGATTAGAAGCATTGGTCAATACACTAACTCATTTGATTGCAAAATCCGATGAAAATTTTTGACGAAAATTTCCGATGAAATATGTATAATTTGATGTATCATTGGGTGCTTGTAAAATTTGATGTGTAATTTTCAAATTTTTAAAAGTTTATCCCTGACGTTCATCAAAATTTTGGCCTAGGTTTTGTCGAAATGTCGACTATCAATTTCGTCAAAATTTCGACAAACATGAAAAATAAGAAAAAAATCAAATTGTGGCCGACATAAAGAAAAGTGAGTTCGCTGATTTATTGCGATAGTGTTTTTCTCTACTTATAGTTTGTGGAGAACTAAGGACGATTTTCTTGGGAAAAATCAGAAAAAATTCAAGAAGATATCACCATATTGAGGGTAGTCATTGTCTTTTTGTAGAATTTAGTTGTGTAATTAGATATGTAGTTCCAGGTTTGAAAATCATATTTTAAAGCAACATCTCATCAAATTTCATTTTTAGAGGCTTAGGGTTTTGAGAATTTCATGTCCAGATTTTGTTGTGTGGAATCACCATAAGATCACAACCAAGGAACAGATTCTTGTGTTTGTAATTATGTGATCCAGAACTCTATTGGTCATGTGGCACAATTGTGCTATAACAAATACATGATGCATTCATGTGTGACCCAAGTTTAATATGGCTATGTTGTGATAGAAATGGAGGCACTCATATAATGTAATTAATTCAAGTTGTATAATGTAGGTTTCAATCATCATTGGGTGCATTCAGGTTGTCTCAAGTTTAACAGGTTAGGATGCAATTATAGCATGATCAAAGAGTGATTACCTCTTTCTGCAATAAAGAGCCTATAACTATGGTTGATATGTAGAGTGGGTGTGTTATATCAATTATTTTGTGAATTCAAGCACAACCCATGTTTAATGGGCTATTCTAGAGAGTGATCAAGATTTTCTAAACCTTATGAATGTTACTTAAAAGTGTATAGCTTAAACTACAAACCAATTTTGTTACATACTTGAATGCAATCTTGGGTTACCGCAAACTATAATAATGTAATCTGATAATAACCATTATGGAAAGTATTAAAGCAAGACCCATGCTATATAGGATACATTTCCCTGATCAGGTTTACATACCTTAATGATCGAACACAAGCTTCCCACACACTCTAGGATACAATCCAAGATCATACGACAACTTTGTCAAGACAACTAATTTTTTGACCCAAGATTTAAGGTTGTTTTTTAATACCAATAGAATCATTGGTAAGAGCATGATTAGGGTACAAACCCTAGGCCTCCATAGAAACATAAACAATAACTCTAGCGGATTAGTGAGGTTGCAATACCAGAAAGATTGAGACATTGTAGCTAATAACAAAATCTTGGAATCTAAAGATTGTAGCCAATAACAAGCACACTATGTAGCTTAGTGACATTTGTAAATGCAATCTACAGTAAGAAGAATGACAGTCACTTGAGATGTGACAGTCAAAAAAAGGTTGAGCAATGACAAGATAATAAAGCTCAAACCTTGCATAGTAAAGTGGAGATTTTAACAGTGAGTTTCCTTACTCCCTTGCTAACCTTAAGGTTTTTTCAAATGCAATCAAGGAATGACTGTCCAAATGAAGTAATAGTGGTAATCATAGGTTCAATGTTTCTTCTTAGCCATTAATGTATTATGGAGGTAGTGGATTGCATGTTTGAGTAGTGTTTTGAGACTTGTTAAAGATAGGAGAATAGTGAATAATAACTTGTGGACTATGAAGTAGTGTCAATAAGGTTGAAGGATCTTAAGATCTACAATACCATGAAACAATGAGTCCCTTGTAGTAAGTAGGTAGTCTATAGGGCATAGTTTGATTTTATAGAAGGATTCTCATGAAAGGAATCTTCAAGTGATAGTGAGTGAGTTGTTTGAGATTGCAACTGAGGGTGTAATACCCAATCTTAAAGGAAGTTAGCAAAGCAGTAAATGTGCAAGAAAATCAAATCATACACAACAAACAATTCATAATGTTATCTTGCATAATGCCTTGAGTTTGAAGACAAAAATCTCATCGTATCTTGATGAAAGTGGTGACCTTAATGGTCAATCACTAGCAACCATGATTTTAAAACATGCTATTGTGCTTACGGAGGAAACATTTTAAGCAAGGCAGTGAGTGGTGGTTTGGAACAATGGCAGGTATGAAGGACTTGCTTTATATGTATACTATGCAGTCTAGCTTAAGACACCGTTCTTTGAAGAGATTGAAGGTGGATTATGGAACTCAAGGGTTACCATAAAAAGGATTAAAGCAAAGACTGAGATCTATTTAAAAGCCATGGTCATGAAGATATTAAAGATGTCACATGCAAAACCCTAGTAGCTGGAGTAATGAATACAATGCCAAAGAGGATAGTGTGTTGGGGCAGATTTAGGAGATCTTCACATTATCTAATTACAGGGAAATACATCATTTATTTATTTTTTTAATTAAAAGAAATCATTCTAAACCCTATATAGGATACATTGATACTTCAAAAGCCTCTGAAGGAATTTGAGATTATTCAAATATATGTGAAGTAAATACCTAGATTACAAATAGTAGCAGGAACAATGTAAGATTTGTTGAGTAGAGTAGGAATGAGATAAGCAGCAATGAATCCTATGCCTCCTTTCACGCACATCTCCTCACTGTTCTGTCATTCTTTATAGAAACACTTCTCCATTTTGGTGGTCTATGCTTGAAAATAATGTGTTGACAAAGGTTTTAGAGTATGTTTATTAAAATGAAAACTCCATTCTAGTGGGCTACGCCTGAAAATAAGATTTTGACAAAAAATTTAGGGTATGTTTATTAAAGTTTTAGAGTATTTTGGTGGGCTATATTCTTGATTCCTTAAATGATTTATTCAAATGGATTATGACTAAATAAATGACTAACTATTTAGTCATTTTTATTTGTGTGACTAAATAATTTTTAATCAATGACTAAACTATTAATTTATTTACTCATTTATAGCTGAGTTGCAAAAAATGAGCAGAATTTAGTCATTTTTAGTTGTGACTAAAATTTTTAGTCACCTGATCATTTATTTGTCAAATTCTGCTAGTGTGTGCTTCCTTGTGTGATTAGGGCTCTCTCAACATTAAGGGCCCTAGGGATAAGCTTGTCATAAGAAGTGACACATTGCATCTTTAACTAAAAGGATAAATTTGTATTGACATTAGCAATGATGATTTACGACTTGTTGCTCCTTAGGAATGGGTCACTTGCTCTTACTAGCTCGCTACCTCCATCATTGTAGGAAGTTTGTGATCAAGTTCAATATTCTGATTTTAGGAGTCTTAGGTTGGAAATCATAGTAAAATTAAATTTAATAAGTTTTGGAATTAGCATTTTAAAGTGTTTTTTGGGGTCATTAACTTAGACTATCTTTTGTAGGCATGGTTGCATGCCAAAAAAATTTAATTGTAAAATATCATAATTATTAGATTTTGTTACCTGTCTATGAATAAAAATTATTGGAGTGTGAGTTTGATATTTTTTGAAGATCTAAATAGTCAAGCTTGGTAAAGAAAAATCATGTCAAATAATATTAGTCCAGAACAAAATGAAGAGACACTTGATAGATTGTGGGCTAGATTGAAAAGAAAGGGTGACGAGAAATGTTGTTGTCTTTGCAATAATTGCAAGGGCTTAAAGATGAGACAAATTTTAATCAAAACAGCTGAGAAACATTGTAGGCAACATGGTCATGTTGAAGGGGGGCATGATTATTGATAGAGCTAGGGTTGGATGGAACTCTCTCACTGTCCCATGCTCTGAGTCCTTGTTCTTGAGAGCTCTTAGGTGACCTTTTCACCCTGACCTTTAGGTCCTATCATAGGTATAAGCACCCCTGGTCCTATTGGCCAACCCCACTATCAATACTCTTCTTCTCACTAAGCCAATCTTGGTGCCTTGCCATTATCTCACCCTTGACCCTTATTCTTCCCTAAAGGCCAAATACTCTCAACATTCAATTTGATTCTTGCAGGGGTGTGAAAATGTTGTAAAATATTGTAAGTAACCTGTTTAGGGTTCTTACTCAACCACAAGACCCCAACTCCCCATCACTTCACCAAACCCTTTCCTATGGTTAGAAAAGGCTACAAGCCTAGAGCCCCAATTAGGCCTCTTAACAGAGAAAAATGCAAATTTCCCCTAAACCCTCAAAACAACCAGGGTTCTTCATTTGGGGTTTGTGTTTCCCATACCCACACCTTAAATATTCTTGAGGTTTTGAGCTTGCACAGGCTGTACACTGCCCATTCACAAAATTGGCCCAAAAGCTAGGGTTTGTAAGCTTTTCTTGGCTGATTTCAGACTGTCAAAGTTTCCTCACACCAAATAGATTGGTCGAGCCTCCTATTGATCACCAAGCCTTTCCAAGACCCCCAAATAAATTCTACAAAAGGAATTTCTTCAAAATCTGAGCACCCCTGCAAGTTGTGTGACTTTTACTCCTGGTCTTTCCTAGTCGGACCCTGCCTGGCTCACTTAGGGCAAGACCTTGCTAGCATCTCCTGCACTCAAACAAAACCTACCAACTAACATATGTACAAGCATGGTGTCTAGGCACTATTTCCAAAAGGTCATACGGTTTGTACGGTGGAAAAGTGTTCTAGCACCCCATTTTCTAAAAATAGTCTGGTTCAGACCAGCAACAGGGCAACACAGAACTATTTACAAAAAGATGCTTAAAAATTGTACAAGAAGCTATCTAATGAATTCAAAATGCTTGAATGACAACTACATTACATTCTACAACAAAGCATAAACAAATCTAATCCATTAAAACTCAGTCAAGATGCAAAAGTTAGGAATTTTTGCACATAACGCTATTTTCTTTAATTTCACAAGATTTCACTAAAACATTAAAGCTTCTAACCCTGCTCTAGGGTTGAATCATCCCTTATATAGGCTCCAAAAATAGTTGAGTAGCTTTGGTCGAACCTCTTGTTGACCTAATGGCAAAAGTTATAATACCCACTATGTTTTTCAAACTTTGCCAACTTTTGACAACTTAATAAGATGAAGTTCAAAACCTAATTAACTCATGTCAACATCTTTCCTAAAGATCAAAAACATCTCAAAGCCCTCTACACAATGGTCAACATGACCTTATGATAACAAAACAAAAATTTAACCCTCTCAGTTTCTTCTTTACCTAAGAAACTGCCTATTGTTTCTTAATCCTTAGGTGCTCCTGCACCAATTATTGTCCATTGGTAAGTTATTCATTATATGTGTTTATATTGATTGAATTTGTAAATGTTTATATCATTTTAAAATTATATATATATATATAATCACTTGATCATGATCATGGTTTATTTGTGTCTATCATTATTATAAAGGTGGGGCGCCCTAGGGCAGATGATATGGATTATCACAGCCCGGAGAATGTGGTTTTGCAAGCGGACGAACATGGAGCTATGAATATCAAAGTTGAAGTTAATGATCCTATGGAAGAAGATGATCATGCGCCAGAAAACATAGTTGAAGATGATGGTACAAATACATTGATCCATGACACATTTAGTGGTAGAGCTAATCATGATGATCAAGATGACTTTGATATGTTCATGATTTACCTATACTTGAGAAGGCATACGAGCCCCTTTATGAAGGCTCCCAAACAACTCTTCTCTCTGTTGTATTGTTTCTATTGAACTTGAAGGTTATGAATGGTTTATCAAACATAGCAATCTCACGGATGTTAAGGTATGTCATATATGTCATCTTTTTCATCTATCTTAATTGTTGTTAGTTCATCACTAGTAAATAAAGGATGAAATATGTACCATTAATATTCTTTATATTAAAAAATTATTTTTTATTGTAGATTGATTGGTGAATTTTTGTTACCACCATCAAATATTTTACCTCGCTCATACCGAGATTTATGTGCCATTATGAAAGATATCAGAATGGAGTATCAAGCAATAGATGCATGTCCCAATGATCATATTATATATCATAAACAATAGGAATTTGCAACAGAATGCCTGGAATGTCATATCAGTAGATATCAAACAGATCAACTAACAAAAAAGGTGCCTCGCAAGGTTCTTCGTTATATTCCCATTATTCCACGTATGCAACGATTATTTAGGTGCAAAATCTTAGTGCAATTTATGGATTACCATGCACGAAATAGAAGTGGAGATGACATTCTTCGAATGCCACGATGGTTCTATTATTTAGGAACATGGAGGAAAAATGGCCACACTTTAAAGAAGAACCTCGTAATGTCGGTTTCATTGGGGAGCGGTGTCAATCCATTTGGAGATGAGATCTATTTTCGTGTGGCATGTTTTGTTATCAACAATAACATTCCTCCATGGATGTCAATAAAGAGGAGCACATAATGTTGTCAATGATTGTTCGGTATTTGTTTACAATTTTCTTTAATGTAGTATCATCTCATTTGTCTTATTTGTTGCATAATGACTTATATTTTTTCATTCAATAGTCATGTACATTAATTTATATATATTGTAGTAAAATGGTTATAATAATTATGTAATGTTTATGTTCATTCAACTAGGTAAGTACCAAGTTAAAGATATGAATGTATATATCGAGCCTCTTATCGCGAGTTACTAAAGTTATAGAATGGTGTCACTATGTATGATGTCTCTAGACCAATAGGACAAAGACAATTTCAATTCCATGCAATGCTTGTATGGCCAATTCATGATGCCCCAGGGCTAACACATTTTTGTGGTATGTTATAACGTTTGACTACACTTTAACAATATTTAATTTGATGAAGTAGATATCATGCATGTTTTTAAAATAATCTATTCATTACATATAATTATAAAAAATGACATATTTAATCCAATTATATATGATCTTGCAGTTCTTCAAACAAAGGGAAAATTTGCATGTCCAATTTGTGGTCCAAAGATGAAATCTTGTCGTTCAACAAGTTTAGGAAAGCAGGTGTTTGATGAGTATAGGAACTTCCTCCATAGAAATCATAAGTATCAAACTACTGAAAACACCTTTTCAATGGAAAGAGGAAACTACATCAAAACCACACGAAGAATGACACCCTCACCTATGGAAGTTGGAATATAATAGAATTAATCGTCAAGGTTATACATCGGATCAAATTGTTTATCTATCATATATGATATGTTTTGAATTTATGTTTTTATATTGTGTTGTGTTTACTCAGCTATAATTGACAATGATTGTCAAATTTGTTTAACTTATATGCTTCATGAAGGTCATCAAGGCATTAATGGTCAGCTTCCACAGGACTGAAAAGTTATCCCAGACAATTTAGTAGGTTGCCCTACTATGAGCAGCTACAAATTGTGCATTTGTTTGATACAATGCATATCGAAAAGAATATAACAAAAACGTTATGGAAAATATTGCATGGAAGGCATGACAAAGAAAAAATTGTTAAAATTTGTAGTGACATTCAGGAAGCCAATCATGCAATGAAAAATTTCATTCATTTAAATAGCAATGGAGACGAAATTAATATAAGTTCCCTTCCTTGGTTATTAACAAAGCAGCAAAGCAATGCTATAAAAGAAGTCATACGAAAAATTGGATTTCCCACAAGATTTGCTACGAACATAAACAATATAATAACAAAGAAAGGTGAATTTGGGTCAGGGATGAAAATGCATGATTGGCATACCTTCATTAAGATAATTATTCTAGTATATTATATACACTTGTATAATGCATGTACTTTTCAGTGTATTGTGTTTACTACTTTTGGAAAAATAATGAAAAGATCATTTTATAATTGTTGCAGTACGTTCTACCTCTATCTCTCCAGACAACTTTGACAACAATGTCAAGCAAGTTATATATGATCTTGGAAAATACATAAGTAGCGAGATTTGTTCAATTAGTTGTATACATCTTATAATTGCCATTTGTTTTACTTGTTATGTAATATAGTGTATATTTTTGTTAAATCTTGTTAATATATTTGTGCCTTGAATCACTTGTAGATGGTTGTCATCTAAAGAAATCCATAAAGAAGATATAAATTATTGGAAGAGAAAAATTCCTTGTCTAATGTGTGAAATGCAAAATTTTCTACCTTCAGCATTTTTCAATGCACAAGAACACTACCTCATACACCAAGTTGAGGATATTATTTTGTGTGGACCTATACACACAAGGTCAATGTGGATGGTTGAGAGGAACTTGAAATTTTTGAAGGCTTTGGTTAGACAAAGAGCACATCCTGAGGGTTCTATGGTGGAGGGATATATAGTATACCAGACCATGGTATACATTAGTGAATATCTTCCTATGTTTGCAGCAAATATCCACATAGATCGCATTTGCGATCCCACCTCCATTAACAAATTTGAAGGGGAGTACCTGATGGGGAAAGGTAGATTGAGGAAAGTGAGAGGTAATTATAAGATGGTCATGGAGATTAATTGGAATACATTTTACATATGGTTTTTATGTATATTGTACTTATTTAATTTTTAATCTTCAATATGCATCAATTATAAATTAAGGTCATATATTGTGGTATTTAACTAATTATATGTCATTTGTGAATTTCAATTTTTTTTTATATAGTTGGTTGAGAATGGGATGCACTACATTTGTACATCGCCAACAATCTTGATTGGATGATGGTATGGATTAAACGATGTCAACAATTAGGTCGCGCATTAACATGGGAAGGTGTGGCTTCATTGGTTAAAGAAGCTCATCGTAATGGAGATTCCAATGCTACACAAAGGGAAATTGATTTAGTATATGGTTTAAGAGATAAACAGGTACGTATAAATATATTAATCACCCATATTATTTAATTATTTTCAATTATATTGATGTATATATATTTTGAGATTGTTTTCTTTGCATACATTCAGCCAAGAATAAATATGTTTATCAACTGACGATATTGCAATAATTTTTACATGTTTGACATATTGCAGGTGAAACACCACAAGGCTATGTGGTGCAATGGTCATAAATTTTGAATCAAAATGTTGGATGACATGAAGAAAACTTTTGATTATAGTATAATTGCAGTCTTTCAGGTGACTAATGTTTCATTTAGAAGCGACGTACATCCAAAAGTCTCAGAAAATTGATACTATGGGATTTTGGATGATATACTTGAGTGTGACTTTAAGTCCTTCAGATTAATTTTGTTCGTTGTCCAATGGTACATGCTACGATTGAATGAAAATGATCCTGAGAGAACTATTATTGAACATGATAATGGATTTACCATGGTTAATACAAGATCGATCAAGCGAGCTAGAAATGAGCCCTATGTTCTTCCAAGACAATGTGAGCAAGTATTTTACTCAGAGGTTCCAAGTAAATGAGGTTGGTCATTTATTATTAGACATGATCCAAGAGGAAGGCTAGTAAAGTATAATGTGGTGGAAGAAGAAGATACCGAAGAACTAGAAGATAATGTAGATGATGATCAGGATCAACAGTTAGTTAATGATGTCCCAGACGAAGATGTCGAAGAGGAGGAACTAGATCATGATGATGTAGGAAAGCATGTTCTCATGAAGATGATATCCTTGATGATGACATTATTGAAACTGGATAGTCAATTAGATGATGATGATGATATGACCAATCCCAATGTTGAATCTGATTGCATGGATACAAACAAAGAGTTACTATTAGCGATCACCATTGTATGAGTTATGCGATTATATTATCTATTTGATATTAATTTCTTGATAGAATTATATTTGACTTATGTGGTTACATAATTAATTCATGATGTTTTTAATTTTTATGCCATTACATAATTAATTTAATGATGTACTTTTTAATGTTTGAAAAGTCAAAACATTGCAATAATGATGTTAACAACCTTGAAATTAGTGTGCTTTATGTTTCATGTGATCATAAAAGACTAAAAAAGTCAATTGTAGAGGTGGTTTTTCAATGTTTGACATGTAAAGGCCTTTAAAAGTCATAAAGTGATCATTGTAATGGTTGTTGATAGTTGAGGATTTAAAATACAAGCACTTGACATTCAAAAATCTGTGTTTTTCATCAAATTTTTTGTATTTTTCATGTTATGCAGCACTGTACAATCACATGCAGCCATATTTTGATGTGAAATCAATTCTAAGTCGTGAATATATGTGTTAGCTTTGATTTGAATCTGATTTGAGGGCTTAAGGCATTGATTTGAGTTAGAAAGCTTTTTTTCTTCGCATACAGCCTGGTTACCCTATTTTTTAGGGTTTTGTAGTCCAAACATGATATAAAGGGGCTCTTACACTTTTTGTGATTACTGTAGATTGTGTAAGAGGCCCCATGATTACTTTTGTAATTGTAGGATGCATGAATAGGGCGTAGGATGAGAAATAAAGAAGGTATAGCTATTGTCCTCAAGAGTTTTGTGAAGAAAAGCATGTGAAATGAGAAGTACTTTCTGGCCCAATGCTTGTTTGATCCTTCATTTTCTATAAGAAGGATTTCAAAGCCAAAAGTATGGGTTAGCAAGTTAGATATTTTTTGGTCGAGTCTAGGTAGAGTTGTAGAGAAAATTGTAAAGTTTGATGGTTTTAAGAAAAATGCAATTTAGGTTTTGAGTCATTCTATAGTAGGTTTTGAATTCATGGGGATTTGATGTTTTATGACAGTACTAACATTTGAATTGAAATGATTAATTAAAACTCATGTCTCTCCATTGTACATGCATATCTAAATTTTGAATAAGATAATCAAGGGTTGTCTCGTTCATCTCACTCTTGTGGTGTGTATGATTTCTGTTTTGGCTTTAATTCAAGGAATTAACTAAAATGTTTGAATGGGATTGTAGGTGGATATGTTCTGTATAAGGATTTGATAAGTAGTATTGGGTTAGAATACATGTTGAAATTGTAAGGAAATTTTCTCAAGGATCTTATATGTTATGTGTTAAATATGTCATAAACCCTTAGATCAATGTTTATGAATTTGACTCCCTCAATGGATATATGGCACTGATGTAAGTTGTACTAATTTGTATGGTTCAGTATTTTGTTTTTCATTACCTAGCACTTGCTACAAATTGCAAATCAATTACTATCTTATATTGTGAAATGTGTTGTAGTTATCTCATGCTCCAAATACTTGGTATTATTGATAAATGGCCAATTTTATTTGGTATTATCCTATTATGTTGAGCTATTAAATGAGAGTATTTGTTGTTGTTAATGTTGTTTACGATAATGGTGCGTTTTAAACGCATTATGGGATCACCTCCTAGGTCTCTAGAGCCCAAAGTGTAGGAGGCCCTTAAATTGGCTGTATTGGTCCAGTCCCCAAATTTCTGATAGGGAATTGAAATTCCAGGTAATTAGAAGACCAACCCGGCTACAAAGAAAAACAATCAATGTGTAGAGGGGAGAGAGATAGGTGGATCAAAGAGAGATGGAGGAGTGAGAGAGATAAAGGTAGAGGGTTAAGGGTAGAGGGAGGGAGATAAGAGTGAGTGAGAGAGAGAGAGACTGAGAGAGGGAGAGAGGGGTAGTAGGGTGAGACTTGAGAGAGAGAGGGAGGGAGGGAGGAAGGGAGTGGGAGAGAGATAGAGGGTAGAGGGTTTAAGGGTTTAGAGTTTAAGGGTTAATGGTTTAGGGTTTAGGGTTAAAGGTTAAAGGTAGAGGGGAGAGAGTTAGAGGGAGTGAGTGAGAGAGAGAGACCCGAGAGAGGGAGAGGGGGTAGGAGGGAGAGTCTTGAGAGAGAGGGAGGGAGTGGGAGAGAGATAGAGGGTAGAGAGTAGAGGGTTAAGTGTAGAGTGTAGAGGGTTTAAGGGTTAAGGGTTTAGGTTTTAGGGTTAAAGGTAGAGGGGAGAGAGATAGAGGGAGTGAGTGAGAGAGACTTGAGAGAGGGAGAGGGGGTAGGAGGCAGAGTCTTGATAGAGAGAGGGAGGGAGTGGGAGAGAGATAGAAGGTAGAGGATTTAAGGATTTAAGGGTTAAGGGTAAAGGACTAAGGGTAGAGTGGAGAGACTTAGGAGTGAGATAGAGAGAGAGAGAGAGAGAGAGAGTTAGGAGGTATGAGAGGGAAGAGGGAGGAAGGGAGAGAGAGAATTCGAGAGAGGGAGTGGTGATACATGAGAGACTTCTCAGAGAGAGAGAGGGAGGGAGGGAGTGAGATAGAGAGGGAGAAAGGTTTAAGGGTAGAGGGTAGAGGGTTTAAGTGTTTAGGGTTTAAGGGTTAAGGGTTTAGGGTTTAGGGTTTAAGGGTAGAGGGGAGATACATAGAGGGAGTGAGTGAGAGATAGAGAGAGACCTAAGAGAGGTGGAGAGGGGATAGGAGGGAGAGAATTGAGAGAGAGAGAGAAAGAGCAGATGGTTTATGGGGTTAAGGGTGAGGGAGAGAGATAGAGAGAGAGTGGGAGAGAGAGAGAGAGAGAACCCGAGAGGGAGAGGTAGAGGGAGAGACTCTGGAGAGGAGAGAGAGAGGTAGAGGGTATAGTTTCTGCCTAAGGGTTTAGGGTTAAGTGGTGGGTAGAGGAGAGAGATAGAGGATTCAAGAGAGAGAGGAGGAGGAGGAGATAGAGAGTAGAGGGTTAAGGGTGGAGGGGAGGGGGAGATAAGAGTGAGTGAGTGAGAGAGAGAGACCTGAGAGAGGGAGAGGCGGTAAGAGGGTGAGACTGGAGAGAGAGAGGGAAAGAGGGAGGGAGTGGGAGAGAGATAAGGGGTAGAGGGTTAAACGTAGAGGGTAGAGGGTTTAAGGGATTAGAGTTTAAGGGTTTAGGGTTTAGGTAGAGGGGAGAGAGATAGAGGGAGTGAGAGAGAGAGACTAGAGAGAGGGAGAGGGGTAGGAGGGTGGAGACTTGAGTGAGAGAGATGGTAGAGGGTTTAATAGTTTGGGTTTTAAGGGTTAAGGTTAATGGTTTAGGGTTTAGGGTTATGGGTAGTGATGGAACTTCAAAGTTTTGTTCTCTGTGCTCTATTTTATCCTACCTTGTGTCTCTGGTCATCTATGGTGTTTGGGAAAAGCCTAAGGATGGGGTCTTACCTTCATCTTCATGTAAAACCCTAGTGTTCATCTTACACCTTGGATGGGATCTATTTGGCCATTACTTTTGGGAAGGTTTTAAAATGACTTAAGCCCCATCACTTTGTCTAGGCTGGGGCCCCTTTTTTTTATCATTTTATTTCCTTCACCTGACTTTATTTTTCATAAGTCTTTTGTCGGTCTCGTGTTCCCTTGTTAAAAAAACTTATGTCATTGTTTTTCGCCGGCCTAGTGATGTCCCCTTATTCCTTTAGGGGAGAGGGCCCAGTAGTCATGCAAGCTAACTTTCTCAACATGTAGCAATTGATTGGAATATCGTAGAACCTTCCTCTCTTTTTTTTGAAATGTAGACTAGTCTCTTATTTATCTATAACTAAGGTTTGGAGGTGTGACTCATCATGCAACTCACCACATCGGTAGATCTTTTGAGAAGTGTCTAAAATTTAACTTTTTAAAGGTTCGACCAAAACTTAATCATGGAACCCCCAATAGTTGAACCAAAAAAATATCATTTGTTGCTTGTAGAATATGATATTTTTATTTAAATTAAAATTAATATACAACCTAAGTGGACCAAATACTTATTGATAACCATAAATCTTTGATATCTCTACCTTTTATATTCAATACATATGGACTAATAGTTGAACACAAAAAATCTATTTGTTGTTATAAAAACAACACATAATTATTTAAAATACAACTTATATTGAACAAAAATGGACCAATAGTTGAACACTAAAACTTTTTGAAAATCCTTCACATTTAATGGGAAAATACATGTTATTTATTGTGCTCACCTTTTATATTCATGATAGGACAAACTATTAATATAAAATTATCCAATGCTTGTACATTGCTACCCCAATTGTTGTACACATAAGAACAATATTTTTTCACTATGATAACAATACTTGTTTAAATGAGTGTCTTATTTTATTAAATGAGAATTTTATTTTTTAAATGATATACTTATAGTGGAGAGTTGTGATATTTTATTTGAAACAAAAAAATACTTATTTCACTTCTTCATGAAAGTATTTATGCTTTTTTCATATAAAATTTAGAGGTTCTCATGTGTTCAAGTATGGGTCCATTTTTTATCAACATTTGGTTTTTTCTTTATTTACATTTGGACTATTTATTTACAATATATAGTATAAATATGTGGTAAGACTGGGTATTATCATCACGATTGAGTGCGCCCTCTCCCCTAATAAATGTTTTTTATTTTGCAGAGAGACAAGTTTGCATGGTTGTAGATCAATCATCATGTGATCTCAGTCGTTCCTCGCCATCCCGTGATGACCCCACCACATTGTCTTTGTTGATCGCGATATCACAAGCGAGCACCACGTGTCTCATCTGGTGAAGCTAAAGGAATGATAAATACTTTGATGCATCTTTAATACATTATGTCATGGGTTACTAAAGCAGTTATAAGATGCACGTGTTTTAAATCAATGAAGATGTTATAATCTCAGTAGAAAGGTGCTCGATGGTTAATAACAAGGTTGGCGACTGTGTTGAACGAACAAGATTGTTGATGGTTGAGATCCACAGTTTCCCACCATCACGTGATCAAAAGTTGTGAGGTCTTTATTGATTGTGATATCATGAGAGGGTGCCATGTGGATCTCCTTGGTAACGAGTAGTATGGTGGGCCCCTTATTGCCATGATGGAGACTATGTCAGTTTTCTTTGAAGGCAGTCATCTAATGATCTCACCAAGGTGAAGGATAGACAACTAATATTTGAATCTACATCAAATGCAATTAGAGTCATTCGTGCAGCGCCTGAGTAAGCTTTAATGGCGGCCATGACATCTACTTCCATGGTTTGATCAAAATAAAGCAACTATTCTTCTGCTTTTGGTATCACAAAGCATTCAAAACATCTTAAATGGGGATTGTCGGTGGATATGTTCTGTATAAGGATTTGATAACTAGTATTGGGTTAGAATACATGTTGATGAAATTGTAAAGCAATTTTCTCAAGGATCTTATATGTTATGTGTTAAATATGTCATAAACCCTTAGATGTTTATGAATTTGACTCCCTCAATGGATATATGGCACTGATGTAAGTTGTACTAATTTGTATGGTTCAGTATTTTGTTTTTCTTTACCTAGCGCTTGCTACAAATTGCAAATCAATGAATATTTTACACTGTGGAATGTGTTGTAGTTATCTCATGCTCCAAATAGTTGATATTACTAATGAACAACCAATTCTATTCAGTATTATGCAGCTATGTTGAGCTATTAAATGAGATTATATGTCATTAATGTTGTTTATGATAATGGTGCAGAGGTTTTAAACGCATTAAGGGATCACCCCTCAGGTCTTGCAGAGCCCAAAGTGTAGGAGGTCTTTAAAATCCTCGTCAGTTGGTCCAGGTCCTTCAAGTTTCCCTTGATTGGAATTGGAAATTCCATAGGTAAATTAGAAGAACCCTGGTTACAAAAACAACCAACAGGTAGAGGGGAGAGAGATAGAGGGATTCAATGAGAGAGAGATGGAGGGAATGGGAGAGAGATAGAGGGTAGAGGGTTAAGGGTAGAGGGGAGGGAGATAAGAGTGAGAGAGAGAGAGAGAGAGACTTTAGAGAGGGAGAGGGGGTAGGAGGGTGAGACTTGAGAGAGAGAGGGAGGGAGGGAGGGATGGAGTGGGAGATGTAAGGAAATCTATGTTGCATCTCAAAGAAATCTCTAAGAATAGTAGTGCCTTCGATAACTTTACTTTCATTAGGTTGCCTCAAAGACATGTATAACTATGTCCTAAAGTGGAAATAGACATAGTTCATTTTCCACATTGATCCTTTTGAGAGATGCACATGTAAATTCAACAGCAAGCAACAACATAGATGAAAGACAAGATAGAAAACCAAAACACATAGATTTACGTGGGGAAAATCCTTTCATATAAAAAATCCCACTCTCCAAAGATCGAGCCATTGTATTCTTCAGCAAAAAATGGGTACAATACAAATTTAGGCTCATAGCCTTTTAAGAGATTACATCTTGTTCATTCTGGATACAACTGGTAGCAACTGATCACTTAGTACATAGGAGAGAGTTCGGCAGCATAACCCTGCCTCTGCTTCGGCCTCATGGCCTCAGCTTCTCAGCCAGCCACTCAGCTCTCTCTCTTCTTCTCTTTAGCTCTTTCTATACCAACCCTTCATAATGTCCAATACATACATATATGCATTCATTCTCAACAACCTCTGTGAATTAGTTTTCTTCCAACTGTCAGATCACAACTATCGAATCAACCAGCTCAGCATCGTAGATGTTTCCACTTCCTTGCATAGAAGATAATACATCCAGGTCACACCATGTAGGACAATCTTCAAATGCTCAAGAGCGTTCAACCTGTGTTGTCATGTCGGTGAGACACTAACTGTGTCTCCCCGATGCCAACACAACCAACATTCGAAGAGTTGTCCCCATTGACAAGAGGTTACACTGAGTCTAGAGAGCTATCGCTAAGACTTCGTCATGTCACCAAGACCTCACACCGAAGATCACAAGGTATTCCAAAGTGTTCATCAGTCAGAAAGACTATCGCTCTTCACCCAGACATTACACCGAAGTCTTCTAGTCACATCGACCTCAGCATTCTCATCAGCGAGACAATCACCATTCGATGAGACATCATATCGAAGTTTAAAATTCATATCAATGTTAGCTTTTCCATCGAAAAGACACCCGCAGTTCACCAAGACTTAATACCGAATTCTTCAAGTCATGCCAACGTGAGTATTCCATTCAGTGAGACAATCATCCTTTTCCAAGACATCACAATGAGCACTTCATGTTATACCGATTCACCAAACAAAAGTCGCCAAGACTTATCACTTTCACTGAGAGGTCATACCGACATCAGGGTTCCCATCGGCAAGACAAACACTCTTCGCCAAGACATCATACCAATGCCTTCAAGTCACACCGAAGTGCCCAACAGTCGGTAAGACAATCGTCTTTCGCCAAGACATCACACTGAGTACACCATGTCATACCAAGTCGGCAAGGCAATCGTCTTTCACCAAGACTTCACCCCGAAGACTTATGTTGGCCAGACATACCGCTGTCGCCAAGAGGTTACACCGAGCCTCTTTATGTTACACTAAAGTCGCACAACCATCGGCGAGACCACCACCTATCACCAAGACTTCACGCCAAAGTCTCTAGGTTACTTCGAGCCCACCTTTCACCAGGAGTCATGCCGAACACATCCCACTCTGTCGGTGAGACAAATTCCCGTCGCCAAGACTTCATAGCGATGCCTCCGTGTTACCCCAAGACTACATCTGTCTATCGGTGAGACATCTTCCTATTGCCAAGACTTCATGCCAAAGTCTTTGAGTTACTTCAAAGACTCCAAGTGTATCCCCACTGTCGGTGAGACATTCAATAGTCGCTAAGAGTTCTTCCCAAGACCCTTGTGCTACCCTGATGACCAAGTGAAAGCTATCAGCAAGACATTCAAATCGGTAAGACCTCATACTAAAACATAACCCTTTCGGCCAAGTCTCCCCAATATCTGATAGACACCAACTATCGGCCAGACATCTCCCAGTCGCTAAGACTTCCTGTCGATAGGAGCAAGTCATACCAATTATCACATCGCCATACAGACCAAAGGTCACGCCGATATTAGCAAGACTTCCTATTGTCGCCGAGACATTATCCCGACTATCCAAGGGTACGCCGAAGGTTTCAGATGCCGATCGCCAAGACATTCAAAAGGTCACAGCGATAGTCAGGATCAACTAGTAGGTCGGCTAGACATCTCCATAGTCTCACCAAAATTGCTCACAAGAGGTTTCAGCCCGTGGGATTAAGACACACAATTCCAAAAATCTCCCACTTGATGAAGATCACACAGGCAACTCCAAAGAAACTAGAAACTAAGATCACACTAGCTCCACCAGTTTAGACCCCACAACACTCAAGACACCCAATTAATAGGATTCCATAGATTCAGTCCACTAGACAATCTGCAACCAAGACTAGGCATCCAACTACAACTCACTATCCAACAAAGCAACCAAAATGCAACCGATGATAGCCTTCCATGACACCCCATAGATCTCAAACATGCTCTCATGCTCCATCTAGAAATCTACACTGACATCCAAGATGTCCACCATTCAGGAAAAAAACCTTGTCATCTTCCAACATGCCACATGTGGAAGAAAGATTCAAGCCAAGGTGAATAAGCACCATTCCAATGAACACAAGCAGAAAGATCCCAGTGATATCATCAACAAGATACTGCTACCACTTCACTGTGCTCAAATGCTATACATAAGCAATATCAACTTCAAAGCCTCAAACAGAACACAACCATGAAGTCATTCTCCAGAAACAAGATAAAAAACACTAGTTAGACCAACAATCAGACTGACTGCTTCCATTCAACTAATAAACCCACGCAACTAAAAATAGCACTCACAGCTCGCGCTATTCCATCCAATCACACATACCTCAAAGGTATCAGCATTAGTAAACTCATGCCAAACCAGAACCAACTCATCAATAGCGAATGCAAGCTCCAAGTGTCAACCAGTCTAAGAAGACAAGACACATATAGGAACTCCCACTGCCTAAGTACTCTAGATCTTAAGATCAAAGGCATCGCAAGTCTACCAATAATAGCACATAGAAAATTCAACCATGTAGTACAAAGGAAATATCCACAATGATATGCACAACCTACAACACAATGTTACAAGAAACATTTCTCTCACCACAAACCTTCACGGCCATGGAGAGAACCTCTGTACATCATCTTCCTGTAGAACATCCTCCTACATGCACTTCTAACAGCCAACTATGTCAAGAATGATCTCCTTTCAGATAAACTGTCGAGTAGACCAAGAGTGGGAATGAGAATACTCCTTTAGGATATACAAGCCATCATGACTAATCCAAGAGAAATCTCCTCATTGGTCTCTGTTGAACTCACGTTCAACCAGGGTGTAGGCTTCTCAGACTTTTTGCTAAAAAATTCACCAAGAATAACAAGCAGCAACACTTCTCTCATAAGAGAAAGATAGCCTCACCTTATTCTTCATGTATCCATGAGTACTAGCAACCGATCATCTCATGTTAAACTTCAACTACATTACTGCACTATCACAAAGTACTAAGCAAATAATCAAAGCACCCAATACACAAAGAATTACCAGACCACTGTCAAAGCTCCAATCATCTGAATCAGGAACTTATCATGACACCATGATCTACACATCCCCATAGGAGATTCCATGCTTCAAGTGACCTCACCATTGTCTCAAGTACAATGCACAATGCCAAAACTCTAGTGCACAAACAAGAGTATACCATGACATACAACAAATAGACTCAAAAACAAACATCACCTATCAAGCACCACCAACACCTTAGCTAAAGACTCCAAGCATCCTCCATGGTTTCAAGATGTTGCACATCTTCAAATGATGTCCATGCAAATGCGAAAGAGCCCTTCTGTAGCAATAGGATCTAAAAGCTCTCCCTAGAAACATCTGCAACACCAAAGAAGACTATTCACCACCATGTGATGAATCCATAGTCACTGCTAGAGCTCCCACTGAATGTGACATCAGAGCTCTCCAAGCATCATGACCACTCACTTTAGGTTCCCATAACTGACTATTCAGGTACTCAATAGTATCCATCCTCTCATCTCAAAGCAATCACACCAATGCACAAATGACCATATACAAGGCTAGCTAACAAGTCTGCACATGCAAAGAATCAACCTCGTGGATAAAGATAGTCCACATCCAAGTTATCTCACTGCATCCAATTGGTAGCTAATCCATCAACCGCATAACTCGTAGATCACAAACATCAAACATGCAAACCAATTATCACATTGGAAACTACAACACTAATATTTCAAAGAGAATAACCATGTAAACAACATGACTCAAACATCAGATCACTCCAAATCTGATTTTCCAATCATGTCCACAACGAGCACCATAATCAAGGAACCCACAAGCACCACCACAAGAATGTTGAGTGACAAATCACATACCAACACTCCCATGCAGAGAAGAAATAACACCTCCTCAAACCATACACCAAGCACACATGCAAAACTGCAACTATCTCGTCCAGCAACACCCCAAAAGGCCAGTGTGTAGACAATAGCTTAACAGCAACTCCACATGGTCAAAAGTTTTGCTTAACTATGTAAAACCTACAAAACCACAGAGCCATGCAAGTACAAATCATCCTTAGAAAGAAAACAACAGTTCAGGAAATCCAGGCCCCTTTCAGGCCAAATCTAAACCACCACCATGTACATGCATCTGAGAAAGAGAAAGGCTATTTCAGAAGCTTGCAAATCATCTAATGATTAACTCCATAGCCTTTATGTATTCGAGGTTAACAAGAAATAGTGCCTTTCAACACCAGGAAAACACCACCTAGCATAAGCACTCTCTTCCATGGCTGAGAAACAAACTAGGCTTCTTCATATCATCAAGGAGCCTCTCATATAGACACCCAATATGGATGCTTTACTGCTACACAACCACAAAGAAAAGAAAATCCACCTTATACACTAAGGTTATACTGCTACCAACTAGGAGACACAGATCACATCAAAGCAACATGATCAACTCCCTTTTTCCATCTCCACCATCCTTCAAGCTGCATGCTATCTCCATATAACACAAGACTTCCACTACCCAAAGGACCAATAAATCAGTTCATTCCTCCAGATTTCCTCTAGGCCACAAGCTAAGAAATCTTCACAGGAGCAATACCCAAAACCAACAACTAGACGAAGGCTTTGATACCACTTGTAAGGAAATCTATGTTGCATCTCAGAAAAATCTCTAAGAACAGTAGTACCTTCAGTAACTTTAATTTCATTAGGTTGCCTCAAAGACATGTACAACTATGTCCTAAAGCAGAAACAGACATGGTTCATTTTCCACATTGATCCTTCTGAGAGAAGCACATGTAAATTCAATAGCAAGCAACAACACAGATGAAAGATAAGATAGAAAACTAGAACACACAGATTTACGTGGGGAAAATCCTTTCAGATAAAAAACCCCACTCTCCAAAGATCAAGCCATTGTATTATTCAGCAACAAACAGTTACAATACAAATTCAAGCTCATAGCCTTTTCAGAGATTACATCTTGTTCATTCTGGATACAACTGGTAGCAACTGATCACTTAGTACATAGGAGAGAGTTTGGAAGCATAACCCTGCCTCTGCTTCAGCTTCATGGCCTTGGCTTCTTAGCCAGCCACTCAGCTCTCTCTCTTCTTCTCTTCAGCTCTTTCTGTACCAACCCTTCAGAATTTCCAATGCATACATATATGCATTCATTCTCAATGGCCTCTGTGAATCAGTTTTCTTCCAACTATTAGATCACAACTATCGAATCAACCAGCTCAGCATCGTAGATGTTTCCACTTCCTTGCATAGAAGATAATACATCCAGGTCACACCATGTAGGACAATCTTCAAACGGTCAAGAGCGTTCAACCTGTGTTGTCATGTCGGTGAGACACTAACTGTGTCTCCATAATGCCAACACAGCCAGCATTCGAAGAGTTGTCCCCATCGGCAAGAGGTTACACTAAGTCTAGAGAGCTATCACTAAGACTTCATCATGTCACCAAGACCTCACACCGAAGATCACAAGGTATTCCAAAGAGTTCATCAGTCGGCAAGACTATCGCTCTTCGCCCAGACATTACACCGAAGTCTTCTAGTCACATCGACCTCAGCATTCTCATTGGCGAGACAATCACCATTCGATGAGACATCATATCAAAGTTCAAAATTCATATCGATGTTAGCTTTTCCATTGGCAAGACACACACAGTTCACCAAGACTTCATACCGAAGTCTTCAAGTCATGCCGACGTGAGTATTCCATTCGGTGAGACAATCGTCTTTTGCCAAGACATCACACCGAGCGCTTCATGTTATACCGATTCACCAAACAACAGTCGCCAAGACTTATCTCTTTCACTGAGAGGTCATACCGACATTAGGGTTCCCATCAGCAAGACAAACACTCTTCGCCAAGACATCATACCAATTCCTTCAAGTCACACCGAAGTGCCCGATAGTCGGCAAGACAATCGTCTTTTGCCAAGACATCACACTGAGCACACCATGTCATACCGAGTTGGCAAGACAATTGTCTTTCACCAAGACTTCACCCCAAAGACTTCTGTCGGCCAGACATACTGCTGTCGCCAAGAGGTTACACCGAGCCTCTTTATGTTACACCGAAGTCACACAACCATCGGTGAGACCACCACCTGTCTCCAAGACTTCACACCGAAGTCTCCAAGTTACCCCAAGTCCACCTTTCACCAGGAGTCATGCTGAACACATCCCACTCCATTGGTGAGACAAACGCCTATTGCCAAGACTTCATAGCAATGCCTCTATGTTACCCCGAAGACTCCATCTTTCTGTTGGTGAGACATCTTCTTGTCGCCAAGACTTCACGCCAAAGTCTTTGAGTTACCGTGAAGACTCCAAGTGTATCCCTGCTATCAGTGAGACATTTAATAGTCGTTGAGAGTTCTTCTTGAGACCCTTGTGTTACCCCGGTGACTAAGTGAAAGCTATCGGCAAGATATTCATATCGGTAAGACCTCATACCAAAACATAACCCTTTCAGCCAAGTCTCCCCGATATCTGATAGACACCAACTGTTGGCCATACATCTCCCAGTTGCCAAGACTTCCTGCCAATAGGAGCAAGTCATACTGATTATCACATCGGCCAAACAGACCAAAGGTCACGCCAATATCGGCAAGACTTCCTATCATTATTGAGACATCATCCCGACTGTCCAATGGTACGCCAAAGGTTTCAGATGCCGATCACCAAGACATTTAGGAGGTCACAGCGATAGTCAGGATCAACTAGTAGGTCAGCCAGACATCTCCATAGTCTCACCAAAATTTCTCACAAGAGGTTTCAGCTTGTGGGATTGAGACAAAGAATTCCAATGGGAGAGAGATAGAGGGTAGAGGGTTTAAGGGTTTAGAGTTTAAGGGTTAATGGTTTATGGTTTAGGGTTAAATGTAGAGGGTGTTGGTTTGTTTTTTACACTGTAACTAGGTTAGTCTTCTAATCTACCTATGGGATTTCCAATTCCAATCAAGGTCAGCTCAAAGGACTTGGACCAACTGGTGAGGACTTTAAAAAGCCTCCTACACTTTGGGCTCTGCAAGACCCGGGAGGGTGATCCCTTAATGTGTTTACAACCTTTGCACCAATATCATAAACAACATTAACACATAACAAATAATCCCATTGAATAGCTCAACACAATAGGATAATATTGAATAAAATTGGTTGTTCACCAATAATATCAACTATGTGGCATGAGATAACTACAACACAATCCATTGTAAAATATAGTCATTAATTTGCAATTTGTAGCAAGCTCTAGGCAAAGACAAACAATTATTGAACTACACAAATAAGTACAACTTAGATCAGTGCCATATATCCATTGTAGGAGTCAAATTCATAAGCATCTAAAGGTTTATGACAGATTTAATACATAACATATAACTTATAAGATCCCTGACAATATTGTATTACAATTTCATCAATATGCATTCTCACCCAATACTACTTATCAAATCCTTATATAGAACATATATGCCTATAATCCCATTCAAGCATTTTAATTAATTCCTTGAATTAAAGATAAAATAAGGATTATACACACCACAACAGTGAGATGAATGAAACAACCCTTAGTCATCTTATTCAAAATTTGGATATGCATGTATAGTGGAGAGACACAAGTTTGAATTTATCATTTCAACTCAAATGTTAGTACTGTTACACAACATTAAATCCCCATGAATTCAAAATCGATTACAGAATAACTCATAACCTAAATTGTATTTCTCTCTAAAACCGTCGGACTTTACAATTTGCTCTGCAACTTCACCTAGACTTGACCAAAAATTATCTAACTTGCTAACCCGTACTTCTGGCCTTGAAATCCTTATAGAAAATGAAGGAGCAAACAAGCATCGAGCCAGAAAGTACACATGTCACCAGCCAGTTGGCACACCTTGTGATATTCCAAAAATTGTTACAACAGCCATCACCTTGGAGAATATTCTTGTTCATCATGTCAGCTGAGAAAAGTTGATGCAACAACAAAAAACCATAAGAAACCCATGCCGAGAATGCCATCAAAGCAAAAATGGAAACCTTTTTAATTGCAACATCTGATTTACCACTCGTTAGTAGTCCATTCCTTTACTCTTCCATAGTCAAATATTTAGTTACCCATTTTTGGTATTCTTCATCAGTTGGCCAATCAAAACTAATCACCTCATTCACCTTGGCATTATAAGGTGTGTATTTTACCGCTACCTGATTTGCATCTCTTTCAAAAGCTTCCAAAAATGAGCAAGTACTAATGATTTTATCCATACAGCTCACCAACAAGTCATAATCTGAGTCATCACAAATTAATTTAATTTGATCATTGATGATTTCACTTGCTTGATCTTGCCACTACTGGAGTGACCTGATTTTCCCCTGCTCATCAATTATATTTGGTAACAATGTGTTACCCCAATCATTAAAATTCTTCACCAATTCCCTGATCTTCCTACTCAAATCATCTGGTAGGGTCTGAAAACCTTGCAATGATTTAACCAACACTTGAGTAGGCTTTAATGATTGGGGCCTATTATTTGTATCAAACCTTGAAGCCTTATACGTGACATCCAAATCACTAGCCCTAGGGATCCAATTTTCAATCAATGGTATCACTACTTCCTAATCCCTATCAATATTATTTATTGCATCTAATAGCAAATAATTTAAAGAATGTATAGATAGCAATTTACTATCAACCTTTTCATTTAAATGCCTCAAGACAGTAGTAACAATCTACTTTTGCTTTGAAAGAGATCCATCCTCACTTACCTTCAATGATGTATGCAATTCATCAATTCTTTGCAAGAGCTTCTTCTTTGTAGGATCAACATAGCACTTTGTTTCTTCATCAATTTGTTCTAAAGGAGGGGTGAGAGAAAGATTTTGATTGGGAGACCCTGGTGTGGAAACAATTGGACAAGCGGGAGGCACTAACCCTATTGAGGAAGGTAATGTACTGGTCCCTGAAGCACTTCATGTCTCCCCAATTTGTTTATACCTAAACCTTTCCACCTTAGTCTGCAACTCAACATTCCTTTGTTGCATCTTGTTGTATTCCTCAATCAAAAGGTTATACTTCTCCATTAGGCTCTTCTTTTCAGCCTCCTCCCTTTCAGCAGTCTTTTGGGCCAATTTGGCCACATTTACAGTCAAATTAGTGGCCTTAGTGGTTGAGGTATCTAAAGCTCTCTTTATTATTAATCCTCCTCTAAAATTTGGATTAATATATGTAACATTTGGCTTTCTTCCTTAAGGGGCCAATGCCCAAATTGCCAAAGTTTCATATTCCTCACTGAAGGAAAAATCTTGCAATGCTGCCTTGATTTCTTCTTTAGAGTCTTACAAAGGATGCTTGGACTTTAAAATAGCATTAAATGCTACAACATATGCAATGTCTCATTCAGGAAGAATCAACACACCAGCCTAACTCACCAATCTTCTTCCCTCTTCAAGAGTGATGTTCTTAAATTCCTCCATTAATTCAGCTTTTACCTCATTATTATCCCGGTCTGACCTGTTAGGCCTTAGTTCTCTTCTCTTCTTACATTTCTCTTGATATTCTTCAAATTTCAGCCTCCATACCAATTGCAAGAATATAGGAGTTTTTACAAATGTATTGTCATCTAGAAACTCCTTACATGCTTCCATTCTTGCATCTTGTACACTTTTTCCTTTCATATCTAAATCAGATAGAACCAATTCAGCTAGCCTAGGAGGGGAAGGCATACCAACCTGCATGTCCTAATCAGTAATAATAATTTCATCCATCATATCCTCCTATGGTTGATCAATTCTTTTTCTTTTAGGGCTTGGCTCGGATGGTGGTGATGAGGGACTATCTTCTGGTGATGATTCTAAATCAATGCTTTTAATTACCCCAAGCACTTTGAATTTTGGACCTGGTTGTGAAAGAAACTTCATTATTTGCTTTCCTTTTCTGTCTACTTCTTGTTCATCACTGCTATCATCTTTTTTCCTCCTGTAAATAGACCACCTTTCTGTAGGCTGGTATGTTGGCCTTGTTTCAATTGGCCTGGCACCTTGTTCTTGTACACCCAGACTCAGTTCTAAATTTATCTTTTTGGTCCTCAATGTTTCCATAATTTCCTTGAAGTTCTCCATTAGAAAGTCAATTTTCTTATGGTATGGATTGAACTCCAACAATGGATTATACTTTGGATCCATCTTCTACACAATATCTAATAGCTTATCATAAGCTATCCATTTCTCCTTGTTCAACTCCTACCTATTTATATAAAATTCATTTCTGATCAAATCCTCAAGAAAGTTGAACTTATGCACAAATTTTCTAGCCTTTATTCTTTATCTGAAAAGGGCAAAGAAATCCTCAGGATCATGTTGCCACTTTGGACCACACCTCAAATGGTAATCATCAAAGAATTTCTCAAAATGCACCCAGCCTCCTTTTGAAAAGGAAAAATCAAACACCACTATATAATCAGGGGAAAATGTTCCCTTACCCCTCCCTATGAGGTTGTCCTCATGGATAAAACCTATTTTCCCCATAAATTCTGTAAACCCCACTCTTGGTGGCACATTGTATGGTAGTATATGGGGGGTTCCTTGAAAACCGTATACTCTCAAAATAGTCCTGACTGGGTATGGGATAATGTCACCACAGTTATGGAAAACTTTCAATTTTGGCTTCCTCCCTTTTGGCCTAAGGAAATCATGCAATTCCTTAGGGATCCTGGGTACATTCACCATCAGTCTAGCCCTCAATCTAGAAGCAAAGAAATTATCAAATTGCACATAACTGGTGATTTCCTTATTGCAAGATAAATCTGTAGCCTATAATGGTATTGGAAATCTTTCTCCATCAACCGATTGCCTTAATTCCATCTTTTTAGAGAAAAAATCAGCATTCTTGAACAAGAACATATGTATCAGCATAGAATACCAGAAGAATTGAGTGTCGGTATCATTTTTCTACAACTTTGACAACCCTTCATGTGTCCTCTCAGCCAAGAAAGAAGCAAAGTCATATGTCACAGAGAAGTTAGGGTGTTGTATTTGCACCCCCATGAACATGTATGCAATAGGCATCACCGCACCAAGACTGAAACCCAAAATCTGACACAATGAATAGAAAGTGGCCAAAAAATGATTTGCAAAATAGTTTAATCTGAAAGGTTCCTAGTCACTGGGGCTGATATGAAATCGTGAACCTCCTACCCTAGCCAGATGAGGTGGAAGCAACTTAGCTCTAAAAAGAGACTTCAACTTTTCATATTCCTACTTCATTTCCTCAAGATTGATAGGAACCAAGTCTTCACTTAGTTCACTCAAGTCAAAAATATGTTAGACCTCTTCTCTATTAACGCTCAACATAACCTTTCCATCATTATCCCTGATTACTCATGTGATAGGGTCATATCTTGCAGCCACTGCCCTAAGTAAGTCTATGTCAGGGAACATGTTTGGGACCACTAGTTTTCCCAAATCATACATCCAACTTTTTGAAAAGGGGTAAGGAAAATTAATTTGTCCGTACCATAATCTGAACATTTCCAAGCCTGTGAGAGGAACCCTAGCATCGGCAATGTTAGAGAAATTATATACTAACCCTTCCCCCAGGATTTTCCCTCACATTAGAGCCAATTCCTTCTTCTTATCATTCGTTGACTAGGGCAATTGATCCAGGAAATCATCATATAGGTTTCTTCTTAAATAGTCAACTTGGCCAGAATGTTGCTTTGTCGGTGCCATCTTGGACAAACTAGGGTATTTTTACAATTTCACACTTTGAATAGCTAGGACTAACCAGAGATAGGAAATTATAGAATAAAACATTGCAATTTCTCACAACTATAATTAAACTATATCCTTAACAAGTTTATCAACAAGCTCAATGACAAGCACAGCAAATATTTTCCCAAATTTAAGTGCAGAATGACCGGGAAGCACATAAATTAACTCACGGCTTTGTTTGTAGAAGTCCCAAATTCTGGCTGTAGAGATTCACAACTTCACTTTCACTCTGAAACTGCTCTGCAAAATACTTGAATGCTTTGTGATACAAATAAAATAGGAGAACTGATTTTATCTTGATCAAATCATGCCTGCAAATGTCTCATCCACCATTAAAGCTCACTCGTGCGCTACACGAACGGCTCCAACCATATTTGATGCAGATTTAAATTTTAGCCGTCCATGTGGCGGTCACCTGTGATATCACAATCAATAAAGATCCTGCAACTTTGGATCACGCAATGGAGGGAAACCATAGATCTTGAGCATTTGTGATCTTGTTCCTTCAACACAGTCGCTAGTCTTATTATTAACCATCGAGCATCTTTTTCATCAAGATTATAACATATCTGTTGATTTAAAACATGTGCACCTCAAGAACACTTTAGTAACCCACCTTTTAATGTATTAAGGCTGGATTAATTTACCAGAGTATTTCCTTCATTCCTTCAGCTTCATCAGATGAGACACATGGTGCCCACCCGTGATATCATGATCAGTAAAAACCTTGCAACTTTCGATCACGAGATAGCAGGAAACCATTAAGATCTAATGACAATTGATCAATGGTCAACCAAACTTATCACCTTCAGCCTCACTAGATAGGACACGTGGCACCCACCCATGATATCGTGATCAACCAAGCAGTGTGGTGGGGTCATCGCGGGATGGCGGGGAGCGATTGAGATCAAATGATAGTTGATCAACAGTCACACGAACTTCATCCTTCTGAAAAAAAAACATTTATTAAAAGGACAAGGGGACATCACTAGGCGGATGGTAAACAACGACATAAGTTTTTTTTAAATGATGAAACACGGGGCCAACCAAGACTTAGGAAAATAAAACCCTGTAGAGGAAATAAAATATTAAAACAAAGGGACTCAGCCTAGACAAAATGATAGGACATAAGTCATTTTAAAACCCCTCAAAAAGTAACATCAAAATAGATCCCAACCAAGGTGTAAAATAAACACAATGGTTTTATATGAAAATAAAGCTAAAACCACTAACCCAAGGAAAATTCTGACACCATGAAAGACCAGTAACACCAGGCAGGGTAGGAATGGAACATAAGGAGCAAAAATATAAAGTTCCATTAGAGGGGAGAGAGATAGAGGGAGTGAGTGAGAGAGAGAGACCTGAGAGAGGGAGAGGGGGTAGGAGGGAGATTCTTGAGAGAGAGAGAGGGAGGGAGTGAGAGAGAGATAGAGGGTAGAGGATTTAAGGATTTAAGGGTTAAGGGTAGAGGGCTAAGGGTAGAGTGGAGAGACTTAGGAGTGAGAGA
>VDFB02000007.1:56621599-56654068 GCA_007258455.2 Sequoia sempervirens
TTTTGTGGACATCTTTGATGGATAATTTTCCCTTTTTATTTTGCCCCATAGTTTCTTTGACTGATGGAGTTCGATAGGGATGATCTTTCTTTGTATTCTTTGGTATCCATGTGTATTTGATTTGTCCATTATGCTTTTTAGCTTCTTTTTCTTTGATAACGCTTCTTCAGACTTCTTGATTCAATTCTTTCTTTGACATTGCTCCCAATTCGTGGATGGGGTGATGGGTGGATGAAGATTCATGACGGATCGGGTTGTAGTATCGACATCCTGCTTTCATCATATGATTCTTCTCGCGGCTTTATATGTTGATGTTTGCTTGAGACTTAAGATTCATGTCTCTCCCTCTCCTACCCTCATCCTAAACTCCCTCAACCATAAACCCTAAACCTTAAACCTTTCTATCCTCTACTCCTCAACACTCTTCCTCTCCCTTCCTCCTAATTCTCCTCTCTTTCTCTACCTCTCCCCTTCTTCCTCTTCTTCCTCTCCTTCCTCCTACTCCTTTCTATATATATTCCTCTCCCTTCCCCATCCTAGTTCTCTCTCTCCCCCTCTCTTTATCTCTCTCTCTCTCTCTCTCTCCCCCACCCTCCACCTCCTAATTACTCTTGGGTATATGTGTGCAAAAATTGGATATCTGATTTAGATCAGATATCCAATTTATAGTACCAAAATATTACATTTTAAAAAGTTTTTCAAATTAGATATTAGACAAGAATTGGATATCCAAAACAACTGGATATCCTGGACATTTGTAGTACTTTGGCTTGGGCATTGCTAAGGGAGCAATGTACTAATAGCCAACCCAAAAAAAAAGTCAAGTTGGGATTTTCACGTTTTTTGGCAAGTTCAAAATGCTACTTTTTTCATGTTGCCACTTTTGGCCCATCATGATCCTACACATACCCAGGTCTAAATCAGGTAGTTGTTATTGCTAAGGTGGATCACTCCTTTCTTCGAAGGCCATACACTTATGATTGGGTCAAGTGTTCTTTTCTTTAGAAAATTCCTATTGCCTTTTTGATAGGTTAATTATGATTTGATTATATGGGTTATGAAGCACTTATTTCAAATAAATATCTTTATGAAAGAAGTATATTGGCATGAAATTAAATATGATTTGTATTCCAATGTAAAAACTACAAAGAATGGAAACAATTCTTTCAACACATAAACTATTATGCAGTAGTCAATTAAAATGAAAAAGCTTAATCTATATTAGTTAGGATACACAACTAAGAAAATGATCTAAAGTGACTTATTTATCCTAGAGGAACTAAGTATATAGTATACAAAGAAAACCAACAAACCCACAACTACCCCTATTTTTAAGGAGTTTAGTTTTCTCCCCTTCCTGATCTCGCTAATATTGTCTAATTATTTTAAAGAGATAAAGGGTCATAACACAACTTTATTCAACCCAGTAAATAGCTTGGTTAATGAAACTTGACAAAAGCAACAAAACAATTGCTACATTTGGCATTTCATGTTGAATGAAGAGTGGTGACAATAATCTACTTATAGTTTAATAAAACACTATTTTTATAAGAAGGCTTGACATTAGAAAGATAAGTGTTACTTATAGTTTAATAAAACACTATTATAGTTTTACCAACATATGCTATTGTATGCTTGCATGGCTTATTAGTTAATATATGGGGAGATAGAGATAGATGGGGAGAGAGAGAGAGAGAGAGATATATATATATATATGGGAAGAGAGAGAGAGATGGAGATATATGGGAAGAGAAAGGAAGAGAGGTGGAGATAGAGAGTTGATGGATAGGGGGGATAGGGACGGAAAGATGGTGAGAGATAGAGAGGGGGAGATAAAGAGGGGGAGGGAGAGAAATGGATATAGATAGAAAGAGATAGAGAGAGGAGTGAGAGGGAGATAAAAAGAGAAATAGAGATAGAGATATAGAGTAGGAGAGATGGAGGGAGAGATGGAGTGAATGAGAGAGAAAGAGGGAGAGATAGCTCAATAGATAGAGGGGGAAGAGGAGTGACATAGATAGTGGGAGATATAGAGAGCGACAGGGAGAGATATGTCAATCACCCTCCCTATATCTCTATCTATTCATCCTTATCTCTTTATCTCTCTACCCCTCTCTATCTCTTTGTCTCCCTTTCTATTTGTATGTTTGTCATTATCTCCCTCTCTCTCTATATTTTCTTCCCTATATTTATCTTTGTCTCCTTAAGTATGCAATGGGTACATTGAAGAGGTCTTAAAGGAGAATTATCATATCTTTAATCAAATGGCATGCTACCTTGAGCATAACTCCCAAGGACACATGCCATCCTTGGATTGTTGACATGAAACAAACAATCAAAATTTAGTTTCTCTCTCTCATATTAATATATATTACTATTATATTAATTATATTTTGTATTATATAAAAATATACTTATTATTAATTATTAATTATAATAATTTTATATGTATTTAATAATTTTGTTAAAGAATATAATATATAATTATAATAAGTTGAATAATTATATTATTTATTATGTAAAATATAGCTAATATATACTTAACTATATTGTAGAATATTAAAACCTAGCTAAATGGTGCCAAAATTTTCAACTTAATTAACATACTATAAAACCTAATGAAACCATGTTGTATCTCATCAAATTGGAGAAGTGAAAGCTCAATACCAGCGCCGAGGAAGAGTTTGGAGTGGTGAAAACAAGGTCAATGCTAGCGTCGAGGAAGAGTTTGGAGTAGTGAAAGCAAGTTCAATGCCAGCGCCGAGGAAGAGTTTGGAGTAGTGAAAACAAGGTCAATGCCAATGTCGAGGAAGAGTTTGGAGTTAAAACAAGGTCAATACCAGTGCCAATGAAGAGTTTGGAGGAGTGAAAACAAGGTCAATATTAGCACCGAGGAAGAGTTTGAAGGAGTGAAAACAAGGTCAATACCAGCATCGAGGAAGATTTTGGAGTTAAAACAAGGTCAATACCAGTGCCGACGAAGAGTTTGGAGGAGTGAAAACAAGGTCAATATCAGTGTTGAGGAAGAGTTTGGAGTAGTGAAAACAAGGTCAATACCAATGCCGAGGATGAGGTTGAGGGTACTTAGGGAAAATCGACGACCAAGGGGAAATGAGTACTATAATTTTGGCACCCCCATTCTCTTTAACCTTCAATTTTCATGCCTAGTTTCCAAAGATCTTCTCGTAAATTAGAACCCCCATTCTCATAAAATGGTATAAGATAAGACAAAAAATAAAATAGCTTAGTCTTTCACATTTTTATCCACTAGCCTCAGGTCTTGGAAAAACTCCCATAATCTACCCACATCTTGGTTGAGATCTAGGATTTCATCACACATAGCCTTCATCGCATGAGTCTGAAGCAATTGTAGACTTAGCCCATGTATATGCTAGGCTAAGGTAGATCTAATGAATGGAAATAGAGGCATACAATTCTTCTTTAATATCTCCACCACAAACATATGCAAGGTGTTGGTTGTTTTTATGGTAAGTAGCTTGATCTTTTAATCTACCTATGGAATTGCCAATTGCAATAAAGGCAGCTTGAAGGGCCTGGACCAACTGACGAGGATTTGAAAGACCTCCTACACTTTGGGCTCTGCAAGACCCAGGAGGGTGATCCCTTAATGCTTTTACAACCTCTGCACCATCATCATAAACAATATTAACAACAACATATAATCTCATTTAATAGCTCAGCATAATAGGATAATACCGAATAGAATTGGTTGTTTATAAATAATATCAACTATTTGGAGCATGAGATAACTACAACAACATTTCACAGTATAAGGTAGTCATTGATTTGTAATTTGTAGCAAGCTCTAGGTAAAGGCAAATAAATATTGATCCATACGAATAAGTACAACTTAGATCAGTGCCATATATCCATTGGAGGAGTCAAATTTATAAGCATCTAAGCGTTTATGACAGATTTAACACATAACATATAAGATCCTTGATAACATTGCTTTACAATCTCATCAATATATATTCTAACCCAATACTACTTATCAAATCCTTATACATAACATATCCACCTACAATCCCATTCAAGCATTTTAATTAATTCCTTGAATTAAACCTAAAACAAGAATCATACACACCACAATAGTGAGATGAACAAAACAACCCTTGATCATTTTAATCAAAATTTAGATATGCTTGTACAATGGAGAGACATGAGTTTGAATTAATCATATCAATTCAAATTCCAATACTATCTTAAAACATCAAATCCCCATGAATTCAAAACCTACTACAGAATGACTCAAAACCTAAATTGCATTTTCCCTAAAACCATCAGACTTTACAATTTGCTCTGCAACTTCATCTAGACTTGACCAAAAATATTTAACTTGCTAACCCATACTTTTGGCCTTGAAATCCTTCTTATAGAAAAAGAAGGAGCAAACAAGAATCAGGCCAAAAAGCACACGCGTCACCATCCAATTGGACCGCCTTGTGATATTAAAAAAATTTGTTACAACAACAATCTCCCAAGAGAATCATCTTGTTCATCGTGCCCACTAAGAATGGTCGATGCAGCAACAAAAAACTTCAAGAATTCCATGCCTAGACTGTCACCAAAAAAAAAAACTGGAATCTGTTGTAACTGCAACAATTGATTTGTCAACCGTTAGCAACCTACTCCTTTTCACTCTTCCTCAGTTAAATATACATTTACCCATTTCTGGTACTCTTCATCAGTTGGCCAATCAAATTTGATTAGCTCATTCACCTTGACACTATAAGGTTTGTACTTAACTGCCACATGATTCCCTTCTCTTTCAAAAGACTCCAAGAATGAGCTGGTGCTAATGATTTTTTCCATACAACTCACCAGCAAATCATAATCTGAGTTACACTATTTTTGAGGGTTTTGTAGTCGAAACATGATATAAAGGGGCTCTTACACTTTTTGTGATTACTGTAGCTTGTATAAGAGGCCCCATGGATATTGTTGTAATTGTAGGATGCATTAATAGGGCGTAGGATGAGAAATAAAGAAGGTATAGCTGTTTTCCTCAATAGTTTTGTGAAGAAAAGCATGTGAAATGAGAGGTTCAAGCCTAGGTTTCAACAAAACATGTATGGGAGATCTGATTTTATGAATTTTTATTCATGTGCAAACGTAATGGGTTGTTTCTAAACACTGAATATAAATGATATACTTACACACACACACGCACACACACACACACACACACACACACACACACACACACACACACATATATATGTATGTATGTATGTGTATTTTTAAATGTAAATGTAAATGCAATTACTAGATGCTCTCCTAGAACAATAAATGCAACACATCATTAAAGAAATATATATCTATGTATATAAATGTGTATTTCTAAATGCAAGTGTAAATGCAAAGAGTATATGGTTTTGTAGTGTTATAGATACAACATATCCATAAATTAATGTAATTGAAATTCTAAAGTCTTCAACACATATAATATGAAATCGATAAAACTATTAAACTACATGAGAAATAAATGAAAACAATAAATGCATATGTATGTGTATTTGTAAATGTAAGTGTAAAATAAATAAGAATAATGAAAATTATAAAATAATACGAGGAAATGTCTCCTCCCTTCTTGGTAGTGATAACCTCCTCCACACACAACCCTTAAAAATTATGAATAGAGGAATATAATTTTTGAAGAACTCAAAGTTGATTCTCTCCTACCTGATGCAATTAGTCATTTTATCCTTACAAACGTTTATAGTGATTACTAGAGTCACATAGACCAATTCTTCATAATAGAAGAATTTGATCATACTTTTCTAATGATGGCATTATGAGAAAATCTTAGGTTAAATGAATAATTCCTAGCTAAGTTCTTTAAATCATGTCCAACCGTATAAGAGAAGACTGTTGCTATGTGTACCTGGATACCATGGAGAAAGGCTCTTTGGGCTCTTTCATCAATCATCCTACCTTAAAACATACCAAAAGTCTCCTAGCAATTAGACATAGGAAGATTTAAGATGACTTAAAAAAATTTATAGCCAAAGCATAAACTTATGATGACTTAACCAGGCCTAGTACACACTCCCTCCTTGTTAACCACTTAGACATATAGAAATTAAATGTAAATTTGCTGCTATTTTTAGTCATGCAGGTGTCCAATAAACCACTTGGTGGTGTTTCCCTTCAAGTTTATTTACTTGAATGAAGAGCAAAAATCCTTTGATTACAATTAGAGAATACATTTGAAGCCTTGTTTGTGTAACCGGTGGACCATAGTCACATTTAATACTTGTTACAAAGTTTGGGAGTTAAAACATTAAGTAGATTTGATTTGTGATGGACACATTTAGACGGTAGTAATAATAACTTGCAATCTATCAAGACTTGATTACCTTATAACCTGTGAAATTTTAGCGATGAAATGATAGATTAATCATAATGTCACCTCGGGATCACATCACCATGAAAGAACTTCATCCAACATCCTTATGAGTGTAGGTACCACCAAATACTTGTATTTTTTAGATTTTTCTTCCTCAAGCGAGGGAAATTCAGGAAGAGAAGAGGAAAGCGAGACATGTAGTATGTCTAAAAGAGGAAGATCAACTAGAGGTCAAAAGATTAGAATAAAATTTTGTACACGCATGGAATTTTTTCTTGCTAAAGGGGGGTCATGTTCTTATGATGATGAGAGCATAGGTGACATCGAGGTGCCCTTGAGGTACAAACATCTACGGAAACAATGGGTACCCAAGGAACTTCCTCCAATAAACACTAATTTTTGTGTCAACGAGAGGATATATCGCATAGCACCATCGCCATTACATGGTTTGGGCCTATTTTGCATGGACAGCATAAAGGTCTATTATGACAAAGTTACTAAATTGATGGAGTATGTTGGACCCTGTTACAATTACAAAGATTGGATGCAACTAGTTCGATATACACGAAGTATGCGTAGGTATACACTGTCAACAAATTATATACAACTAAAAGATAAGGATCAAAATAAAGGAGTGGCTATGTACATTGATGGAAGGCCAAAAGCATCAGGGAATATTGTAGGGTTTATAAATAGTACACAACCTGGGTCAACAAATAAGCAACCCAATTGCATATTCGAGGCGCGCGAGGGAAACCGTGTATTTGTATGTACAATAAAATCAATAACTGTAGGGGAAGAGTTGCTAATCGATTACAATTTGAATCACTTGGTTACAAACACAGTTACTATGGGGGGTATGTACTATATACCATTTTACCCAACCTCCAATTAATGACTCCAATATACCATTTTATTATGTTTTTTTCATAAGTCTATTGGTTTCATTTAGGTAATTTTTTTTTATATTTAATTTTTGTCATAGCGGGACATTGATCGTACGAAGAAGGCTTTGGCCCAGAGCACAGATCGTGATGTATCTTCAGGTGCTTATACCCAACAAGTTTACCTCATTGTAATTGTACAAATTAGGTACAAGAAAAATGTTTTATTATTATATTTTTTTTCACAAGTTTATTGGGTTAATTTTGATAATGTTTTTAATATTCTTGTTGCAGTCAACTGATCAGGGAAAGGCACCAGCAGTAGACGAGAGCATCCATAGTGAGGTGCAGTCAATATTTTGTGATGATGAAATCACTTATTCAGCAAACCCTCTCGATATGATAAGGAAGATCCAAAAAAAATGCAATGAAGAAATTGTTAAGTTGATATTCATAGTGCCTCAAACAGATGAGATAAAAGAGAGGGTTAAAATATTGACTGAGAGATCACAAAACTTGCAAGTAAGTTGTCATGAGGTCTTTAATTATAACATAATTCCATTCATGGTTTTATATTTTGTACTCTTTTATGTCATGAACTAAAATATGTGTTGTTTTTACAGGATTATTTGTCTCCTCATGATGCTCCTGGCCATGATCAGGGTACTGCAAGTGATGCTCGAGGAGTAGGGGTTGGTACAAGTGTCCATCCTGATCTTCCTGTGCATACATCACATCACCTGACCCCATCATCCATGCCTATATTGTCATCTAAAATGTCGACAACACATACCATGCAGGCATCTGTTAATGCACACTCTAGCAGCGAACACATGCCAGAACATGCGTTAGGACATGTACCTGGGGATGCAAAGGCCACTAGTACTAGTATTTTTTGGCAGCATTTCCTGGATCTTCCCGTATTACTAGTATAGAAACATTGCCGGTCACATTTGTGGTGATCGAGGATTTCATTCCCATAAAGATAGAGAAGGTCCTAAGTACTTTAAAATGTTTTAATTATTATTATATATAATCCAATTAAAATTTACTTATTGATCGCTCTTTTTAGACTATTGATCCCATGATCATTTTGCAGGAAATGATGTTTTTAATAAACATCTAAGTGATATTACATTGGAGCTCTTCGGGCCCACCATACGTACACGGTGGAATGCCCAAAATCAAGATTTAAAAGATGAGCTCATTAACCATTTAGTTGTGTTGTTCAGTGATAAAACATTCAACCAAACCAAGGTCCTTAAGAAAGTTGGTACCTATCTAAAGTATGTGAGGGACCAATATAGGACACATTTAGAGAATAACAAAAAGTATGAGCATCCCCCCATGATTTCAGAGAGGGAGTGTAAAAACCTGGTGTCAGATGGAAAGGAGAAGGCTGGAAAGAAAAAAGGAAAGACACCACCGGGCCAAGGAAGGTATGTGATACTATCAATAATATAATTATATACTGATTACTCTTTCTTTTTACATAATCTAACACATTTCAAACTTTTCATAGGCTTCCCGACACATCGAAGGCAACAAATGCAAGACTAGAAAAACAAAGGCAGCACAAACTTGGCTCTGGTGGTTATATGAAATTAGTTGCATGAATTGTAAGTATCAATAAATGAAATATAGTATCCAAATAATAAATTGAAAACAATTTTGGTTTTATCACACCATAGAAGCAAAATTCATGATCTTATCTAAATTCAACAGAGTTCCCACAAAAGATGACCTGAAGATTGCCTTCCAACAAGGCTATGGAGCCATGGCTAAATGCCTAAGAGTCTTGACTGGGAAAACACAACCTTCCACTACATCTGACACGCAGGTAAATAAACTCAATAAAGTTTATTTAAAATTGAATACTTGTGCAATATATTCAATATTAATTTCCACCATAAAGTAATTACATGCCTATTTGTTTTAAACATTGAAGCAATGATAATACTGCACATGACATTGGAATGTAGCCTGGTGAGGGTGGAGCACAACCTGCAGATGAAGGTCATGGTGTGCATCCTGGTATATTAAAGCATGTAGAGCGTGATCAACATTTTGAGCATGATCAAGCTAGAGAAGATCAAGAACATGATGTGGCCCCATTAGGTAAAGAGGACCACTTTAAAGTTCTTTTAAACATATTTAATTGCAATTAGTGTATTAATTAATGTAACCTCTCATGTTTCAACTTTAGAGCATGTAGAGTGTGATCAATGTGTTGAGTATGATCAGGAACATGATGTGGCCCCATCAGGTAAAGAGGACCACTCTCATGTTCTTTTAAACATATTTAATTTCAATTGGTGTATTAATTAATGTAACCTTTCGTGTTTCAACTGCAGATAGGATTTAGAGGGTATTCAACATGTTGAGCATGAGTCTATAACAGAAGTTCAGGAACATGATGTGGACCCATCAGGTAAAGAGAACCACTTTAATGTTCTTTTAATTAATGAAATACTTGTAACAATAATAATAAAACATATCAGTTTAACATTTCTTTTTTATTGCAACAAACCCCCCTTGAAGCGGTGCCCACGTCGTGAGCAGACGACTAGGTGTACATTAAGATCACAAGTAGAGGGCATAACAACTAAAGGGGGGACAGATGATTTAGAAAATGATACTCCACTTCAGAATTTTTTAGCTTTAAAAAAGAAACAAAAAAAAAAGTGATTGTAATCATATCATGACAACCATATTTTTGATAATATGTAAAAAACTGAAAGAATGAATATTATATGTTAATGAATGAATGTGAATATGTTAATTAATGAATGTTATATATTAATGAATGAATGTTATATGTTATTAATGGATGAATGAATGAATTTTATATGTTATTAATAGATGAATGAATGATTAATGTTATATGATTGGGTATGGGGAATTGAGAGTGATGTGAAGGGGGGGGAGGAAAATGAGCTTCCACCGTCATGTGGTTGGCCCTATTAAGTAGAGAATATTAAACTATTCTCAAAACAAAGAGAAGCTCAATAAGGTAATGCACTTTTCAATATAAGAAATGCATTATTTGAAGCATCAAACCAATATGCAAAGATGAAAGAAAGTGCTAATTTTTCACTATGGTGGTAGAAAAATGATTCTTTATACCCTGAATCCATGCTTTGCATCATAATTTGAAGTTGTTTCCATTCTAATGTTCTGAGTTTAGTTTTTTTGTATTGCTTTGTATGTGTAGACATCGAAAATATACTAATTGACATCGTGCATTCGATCCTGACTTACTAACATCATCTTTTCCTAAATCATCCCTCAGTCTAACAGTTTAATCAAATTCCCCTATCTAATTAAATTCATCAATATTCATCTCTTGATTAAATCAATCAATTTATCTGAATCAAGTCATTTCTCTTATTAATTAAATCAATCCATCTGATCTAATTATCCCTATTTAATTAAATAATCAATTTATTTGATTAAATCTCTAAAGTCTATCCATTAAATTAAATAAATTAAAACCTTATTTGATTTAATCTAACACCATCCCTTTTAATTAAATAAATCAAAATCTTTATTTAATTAGCCTCTTATCATATTCCTCTCTTATCTGATTTAAATAAATCCATAAATCTAAGTCAAATAAGTCACATCAGCTAATCTCCTATTAAATTAATTAACCCTTGATTAATTTAATCTAATCTCATGTCACATCCTCTAGATAATGCAAGTTGCACATCAAAATAGATTTAATTCATTTATTAAATCCCTATTTTCCTCACAAGGCATCTTTTAGAATATTCTCTCAATTTGAATTCAAAAATTCTAAGTCAACATGTACATCCAACAAGGCATTTAAAACCTCTTACATGTCCTTTGCCTTGAGCCAAGTGGCATTTATTGCATTTTTCCTTCCCTCTTACATGTTATTTCAAAAAAATTGAATTTCAAATATTGACATTTATTGGCACAAACCCCAAATCTTGTACAACCATCATCCATTCATAGCTTGACAAGTGGCACCATATCATTGGATGAATGTTAGTCCCACATTGCTCAAATTTGGGCATTCATCCATGTTGAAATCCTATAAATGAAGAGCTCCTCTTCTCATTTGATCATCCACAATCCAAGCAAAGTTACCATGCTAAAATACTTAGCCATTTCCATTCATCATTCGAATTCTTAGCTAGGATTTTTGCAGATTTGGCTTGGAGTTCTCATCTTCTCATCAAAGTGGATCAACATCATCTTCAACATTTGAATCTTGCATCATAAGAATTGGGAAAGGGCCAATTTTCACATCAAATTGGCACCAATTCCCCCATGGGATCAAGTGTTTTCTATTTGAATTAGGATTGAATCAAGTTTTTATCATTTTCTTTGTGTTCTTCATTATTTTCATTCCTAGTTTAATTTGTAAATGGATTTCATGGGGAATCCTTGTTTTAGCTTGTAAATCCTTGTCTAACTCATTTATTCATGTTGTTTTGCAGGTACTAGGAAAAGGGTTCGCACAGTATGAATACCACATTTTTTTGTGTGTGGATTTGGTTTCAAAGCTCTGTTTCTTCTATTTTTTGTGGTGACATAACTCTAAAATTTGACTTTTGTGCATAACAGGTTAGTGGAAAAATTGATAGCTCTGAAGGGTTTAGAGGCTTGATTGAATAGATACATGGATATTTGGATCTTGTTGTTGATGGGAGGCTTCGACTTAACCATGAAATTTTGTACCATCTGTAGGTATGCAAAAGTTTCTCTACTTACATTCATTATTGATCATAAATGTTGTAAATGATATTAATGCTTCAAACTTAAGATTTGTTTCATTGTTATAATGATCAAAATGTTATACTCTTCTATACATTCAAGCATTCTCTTTCCCCTACCCTTTGCTCTCTCTCCTTTTAAGAATTTTCTTTGTCATAAAAGATTCACATTTCTGTCTCATTTACACAAATTTATCTAAAGCGCTAGGAGTGAATAAAGATATGTAAAAGATGATGGATTATGTCTAAACAACAACTTTCCATCTTATAGCTAATTAAATCCTTAATATTTGAATAGTTTAGAGCTCAAATAATGCTTGTATATGCATGTGTAGCAATAAGGGAGCCTATGTGAAGATTGAAATTTAAAACATCACTTTGGTATTTTTCCTTAGGCAGTAAAATGATATTTTGAGTAATACAAACCTACACACACATTGATGTTTTTCATCATTGCATTGAAGAAATTTTTTTCTCTTATACCTACCCTCGGCTAGACATGGAGGTATATAATATTGGTTTATAGGTTTATTCTGTAAGTAGTTAATTTCACAAACGAAGATTAAAATCTTCTTAATGTCCTGTGTCAAGTATGAAAGCATATGAATCACTTGCTAAAGGCACCATTTTGTATTCATCCAAAAACTGGTTTGTTCTTTCTTTTATGTTTCTTGCATGTGTTTTTTTAGGCTCTAGAGATGTAGCCTGGCTCTTTCCTTTGCACTTTTCATCTATTTTGATGATTACATTAGATTGTCCTCGTAATTTTTCATGTAGATCTATTTGTAACCTTATTTTCTACCAATCAATTTGCAAACCAGTCACATATTAAGGACCATTTCACTAACTTTTAGTCATCCATTACTTCATATGTTGCAGGTTGTGTCTGTGTGCCAATAAATCCTGATGATTGTGAGAACTTTAATCCTACAAGTGTACCCAATCTTCCTCAAGTAAAAGTCTTACCTTATTTTATAGTACTTTAAATTGTTAATTGAAGGTGGTTCTTTAGATCTGAGATAGTTGAACCCTCAATTAAAATATGGTATTAGATGGGCAGTATAATGATAAAAATGAGGTCCATTGAACACAAATTATGAATATAATTTACTAGACTATGAATAGTGTTACAATTATAATTATTTCTCCTTTACCTACCTCTTCATTAATGAAAAAGATAGATCCCTATAAATCTAACCATGAAAGTGTTGAAATCTGTAGTATCTGTAGGACTCCAGAAACTATCAAACATATTCTTTTTGAATGTTTTTATGCTCAGGAAATTTGGTACTTATTCTGCCATAAGTTGAAGGTCTAGAATAGCAATGGTAAAATTAATTGGCATGATATTTTGTTTTGTAATTTCAAGCTCAAGTTTGATTGTAAGCTATTTTGGTATTTCTTATCCAATGAGATCATGTGGTATTTGTGGAAGGCGAGAAATGATGATAAATTTAAGGGTATCAAGAGGGTACTTACTGAGTCTTGCAAGAGACTCACTTTCTACTATGTTGCTCTGTAGGTTTAAACTCTTGTGGAGATCTCAATGGAGAATTTCTTGAAGTCAATAACTGAAGGTGCTACTAACAATACCAGAGAGGATCTGAGAAGTGGACCCACCTGTAGGTTGAGCTTGGAAGAGACCATGTTGTTCCAGTAGACATTTGATGAGCTCCAGAGAGCAATTGATGAAGTTGAAAGCCCAGAAAGACAGTGCAGCCCCTAGCAGTTGGACCCCCAAGGAGAAACAATGGCGAACCTTGATATTGAAGAAGTCAGCAATGAGGAGAATGTAATCAAAACTATGTATTGTTTACGCTGATTTGAATAGTAGCAACCTGTGGTGCTGTTAACAGCAATTTGTATTGTCTATGTTGGTTTTGAAAACAACTAGTGCTTTTTGGTTTCTTTCTTGTTGTGTAAAGTACTGATACGGTATATTTCCTGTTATGGAAATGCTTTGATCTTGTACTGATCCTAATGCCGAATAGGAATTTTCATGATATATAATGGACCTTAAACTATTTTCAATACAAAAAAAAAAGATAGCAGATATTGGAAGTTCATTACATGTCTCATGTATGTGTTAGTGTTTTAATTTTGTTTAAGTTGTTTAAGAGCTTGATTAGGTCAACAATATGTTCTACAAGTTTTGTTCTCTTGATGAGATCAGCGTGACATTGGATCTATCTTGCTGACGGATGTCATCGGCAAGACATGGACTATCAGAGTGAGTTTTCTATCCTATGTCAATGATTGATCTCACACCGATGGGTTGGCTTCAGTGGTCATCACCAAGAGTCTCCGCGATGGTACATTTCAATGAATATTTTTTAAAAAAACAATTGCATTGTTTTGTCGCAATTTCGACAAAAACCACCGACAAATCACCGAAAAGGTCCGACAAAGTTGCTATAGCTGCAACAAAAGCTTCATCATAACTCCTTTCCTAATTTGTCACAATTTCGACGAATTCCACCGACGAATCATAGAAAAGGTCTAACAAAGGCTTCATCATAACACCTTGCCCATTTCGTCGCAATTTTGACAAAGGACACCGACGAATCATAGAAAAGGTCTGACGAAGTTGCCTAGCTGTGATGAAGGCTTTGTCATAACTCCTTGCCCATTTTGTCGAAATGGCAATGAACTTTTCATCGATATTCTGATGAACATCTGAGTCATTTTATGATGCTGATGAGCGATGAATCTACATCATTATTTTGACAAAAAAATAGCGATAAAATTGTTTTTGTCGTTTCGTTTCTTTTCTGACAAATATTTGTCGAATGACCGACGAATGTTCATCGAAAAATGGATCCAAATTCAATAGTGATACCTTGATACATTTTAAAGATATGTTGAAACCTACAACAAAATATTATACTCAAGTAGGTAGAGATGATAGGAAAACTTTGATTTTAGTTGTTATTCAGTATGTCATTACTCTGGAAGTTAGTTGGGATTATGTCAAGAATAATGTGCCTAAGAAAATGTGGGAAGCCCTGATGAAGAGGAGATTAAAGGTTGTTGATTTCGAAGAAAAGATCAGAAATGATGCATTTGAGAAACTTGGGTCCTCTTTGACCCTAAATGATTTGGAGACTTTGAAGAAGATATGTTCAAATATGTTCTGGATGAAGAAAAGAGTGAACACTTTGATGACAAAGGACAAGAAGCAAATAAAGAAGATAAGGAAATAAATCACAGAATCCATCAGGGATATGGTTGAGAAATATGGCATGCTTGGTGCACTCCCATCTGGTTCTGCACCTAAGATAGGAGAAGAAGCTCCTACGAAGGTAAAGGAAGACATTCCTTCTGGTACAAGTGATACAAGAATTCTTCTAAAAAAAAATGATGTAGATATCCCTCTAGATATAGGTGTTGCAAATGATCCTCTAGAGATGGAAAAGTAGAGTGAGGAGGAAGTTGAACTAGAGAAGCATGATGTTGTTCCTCTGAGGCAAGATGAAGGTGAAAAAGATAATGCTAAAGGAGAGCAAGATAAAGATGAAGGTGAAGGGAATGAAGAAGATGGAAAGAGAGACAAACATGAAAAAGAAGAAGATGAAAAAGAAGATGGAAAAGAAGAGAAAGTAGAAGAAGAGGAGAAGAAAGAAGAAAAAGAAAAGGAAGAGGAAGAAGAGAAAAATGGGAAATCTACCGAGAAGAATGAAGAAGATCAAAGGCAAGTTGTAGAATCTCAAAGGTCCCCCAGAGAATCCTCCTCCAGCGATGATGTTTTGAAAGGCTTGTTATCCAAGAAAATCAGGTTCCAGCTAGTGATTCCTCCATAACTTCTACAACTCCCCATGATTTAGGAAAATGTGGATGGATAAAATTTCTCTTCTTCATAAATTGGTGTTAGGGGATGCATTGCACACATCCAAAAGAACAAAAAATTTGGAAACACACTAGAAAGGAACAGAGCTTATTAATGGTGGTATCAAAGCTTTACAAGAGGCCACACTCGGTACATCAATGGATAAATATCTCACTTTGATAGAGAACTTGAAACTTTTATTGGACTCCTTTAAGGAGTATGCCTCTAGACTTGGTGAGAAGAAAAGGCAAGAGGTTGAGGAGAAAATTGCAAAGAAAAGACGTTTGGCACTTCATGATAAGTGTGCTCTAGCACATACCAATGTTGAAAAGAGCCTAGAAGTTGTGCAGGCTTGTGAGTCTGAAGCAAATGATGTCTTTTCTTATTGCATAAAGTGGTCAGATGCCACTCAGAACATCAAAGATCTCATGGACTCCATTGAGTCCTAGTTGACTGCTATCTCCAATACTTACAATGCATCCAAGGATAGAGACAAACTACCTAGAATGCTATCTTTGTTCGCAAAGACAAATTCTTTATTCTACAAAAGTAGAAGGAAGAAATCATCAAAAGATTTGGTCAACTAGGTGACCTTATAAGAATGGAGTACACTATGGTTACCAATGCTTTGGAAAATACAGAGAAACTTGAGAAGATCAATTTGACCCCTAGTACTCCAGATGACGTAGAAGAAAGTCTGGTGGAATTGGAATCCCTGAACAGAATGTTGATATCTACAAAGAAGAGTTGGGAGAATGGAAAGGCAACTTAGAAAGGTATTCTTAAGGATCTTCAAGGCTCATCATCCTTTGAGTAATTTTTTCCAGTTTTCATATTTTTTGACCACCCTTTATCCTTGATGTCAAAGGGGGAGAGATTGTCAAAATGTCATAAGAAGTTTGTAGGGGGAGAGAATGTTGTGAAGAGGAAAGGGAAATAGAGTGTTGTATATAGGAAGTTTTGTATATTATTTTGGCACATGTTGCTATCAATGATAAAGGGGGAGATTGTTGGAAGAATGAAGAAGAACATCTTACTATATAGTTTTTGTGTTGTCATTGATGTCACCATGTTATGTGAGTTGCAACTACAAGAATATATTCATGTTCAATCTGGTATGCAGTTACTATCCTCTGTTATTTTGGTCTGCAATCCTTCGTTGGTGATTATTGTTGCTTGTAGTTTTGGGAAATGGTTTATGGATGATGAAAGGTTGTATGTTCAGAATCTCATGTGCACAAGTGCTTGTATGGTGAGTTGTCATTACTCTGTTACATTTTTCTACTAGGTCTACCTCTGGCCGACCTAATGCATTGTTGATCTTGTAATGGATTTTTTTTGTATTGTGGATGTATGTGTGACCTATCCTTGGTCCATTCTGACATGTTGTAGCATGCTACATGCTTGGATTGTTTTTGGAAAGATTTTGTGCATGCTTGAAGCCGACAATTGATCTTTTTGGTGAATAAGGGTTGCATCTAATTAGGTTGACCTAATTGATGCTTGCGGATGGATCAACTATATATATTGGATAGTCTTGAGATTATGGATGTGAAGTATTGAAGTGTGCCAATAATACAAGTATGATGAAGTGTGTTAAGTCAATTTACTGAGCATCAAAGGAACTGAATCAACACTTGTTAGGTGTAACTTTATCAGTTCATTTTTTGGTTGTAAGCCACTTTGTTATTGTATCTATTGTAGGAAGTGAGTCCTAGCAATGAGCCACCCTTTTGTAATATCTCATAACCGGTTATACTATATTGTGAGCTAACCCTCACTGTGGTTTTTCCCATTCTGGGTTTTCCACATAAAAATCCTAGTGTTCATGTGTTGTGTGATTTCATGTTCTATTAATGCTCTTGCTTAACTTTATTGTTATATGCATTGGAATAATTGAGTGGTATTTAGTCAATAAGTTTAAGAAGATACTGATTCACACCCCCCTGTCAGTATCTTGGGTATTCAATAAAATGTTAGATCTTTCTTTGTTCTTTACCTGATTCGTGGGATTCTCTTGTTATGGCTATTGGGAGTACTTTTGTTATATTGAAGATTGAAGATGTGGTGGGTTCTTTTCTTTCTGAAGAAATGAGGAGGAAGGTGTCCATCACTATCAAGGAGGCCCTAAATGTTCATGGAAGACCTAAGGAAAAAGGAAAAAAGAATGAGAAGCATGACAAATCCAAGTCTGGGGGGAGATCTAAATCTCCTGGAAAGTCCAAAGTTATTTGTTGGAACTATGGTAAGCCTGGGCATGTTCGTAAGGAATGCAAAGAAGAAAAGAAGAAGAAAAAGAAGTTTGATTCTAATTCTAAGTCCGGGAACGAAGATGGTGACACATTCATTGCAGCTTTGGCAACTTGTGCAGGTAATGATGCATGGTAAATTGACTCGGGTGCATCTTTCCATATGAACTTTAAAAGAGATTGGTTTTTTGAATATGAAGAATTTGATGGAGGTAAGTTGTACATGGGTGATGATTCTCATTAGACATTGTTGGTTGTCATAAAGTTAAAATTAGGTTTCCTAATGGTAGAATAAAAGGATTAATGGTGTGTTGCATATCCCTGGATTAGCACAAAATTTGTTATAGGTGAGAAAACTAATAGATACAGGTGTGCATGTATTTTCTAATGCAAGATGTAAGATGGTTAGAGGTGCTATGGTGATTGTTGGATGTGTCAGATATGGCACATTGTATAAGTTGGATGCATGCACTATTGAGAGTAATAGTACTTTTGTGAAAAGAAAGTCTGTGGAAGAAGTGAGGGTTTCACCTTTAGCATATGGTCATGGATTTTGGGTACCCAAGGGTGCTCTTTACTCTGAAACAAAATTACCTGCAAAGAAAACTATGTTATGGAACCAAATACTTAGCACATTGGAGAAAAGGGTCTAAGGACCTTGAAAAATAAAAACCTTGTTGAAGGTTTGTTTGATTGTAATCTTGAATTTGATTTCTCTAAGCATTGCATTTATGGAAGAAAGAAAACCGCGTTCAATTTTACTTGAGTTCTCATATATCTTGTGGTGTATTGGATCGTATTCATTCTGATGTGTTTGGTCATGTAGATGTTCCTTCGACTGGTAAATCCACATATTATGTTTCATTTATTTATGATTATAGTAGAAGGACATGGGTATGAGGACTAATAATGGCGGTGAATTTTAGTCTAATGATTTTGATAAATTTTGTAAAGATTGTGGTACTCAAAGACAAAAGACAACTCCATATTCTCCACAACAAAATGGAGTTGCTAAAATCTAATGAATAGGACACTGATGGAGAAGGCTAGGAGTATGTTGAGTGGTGCTAGTCTAGAACAAAGGTTTTGGGTTGAAGTTGTTGCCACTACCTGTTACCTAATTAACAGTTCTCCTACATCAACTCTTGTTGATAAGATTCCTATAGAAGCATGGTTGGGTTACAAGCCTACATTAAGACATCTTAGAGTTTTTGGTTATGAGGAATATGCACATGTGTCAAAGGAGAAGCGAACAATATTGGAGAACAAGATTGTGAAATGTATCTTCATTGGATATAGTTATGGTATGAAATGATACAAGCTTTGGTATCCTATTGTATAGAAGGTAATACATAGTAGAAGTGTTATTTTTAGAGAAACTAATCCTTCTTCTATTAGATTTCAACCAAAATAAAATAAACAAGAAGATGTGATTCAATTTCCTTCTACATCTGAGAAAGTTGAATTGAGGCCCAAGGATAGACAAGAATTTGAGGAGAGCTCATCTAGCTCTGGATCTTTAGAAGAGGAGGACGTGTTGGAAGAATGAAGAAGAATGGATAACTATACAGTTTTATGTTGTCATTGATGTCACCATGTTATACAAGTTATGACTGCAAGACTAAGTCAGTGTTTGATATGGTATTTTGGTCTAGTATCTAAACCTGTATACAATTTACACCCTCCAATATTTTGGTCCACAATCCTCCACAGTTGATAGTTGATACTTGCGATTTTGGGAAATAGTCTATGGATATTGAAAGCATGTACGTTGAAAATATCTCATGCTCTAGTGCTCGTATTGTGTATCAGTATCATTCTATTGATTGCATTTTTCTATTAAGCCTGTCTCTGGTTGACTTCATGGGTAATTGGTGATATGGTGAATTAATCTTTGTGCGGATATATGTGTGACCTATCTTAGGTCTATGCCAACACAATAAAGTGTGCTACACATTTTCATTTATTATCTAAAAATATTTTGTGAATGCTTGAAGCCAACAATTGGTGTTTTTGGTAAACAAGGATTGCATTCAATTAGGCTGACCTAATTAATGCTTGCAGATGGATTGAGTATATATATTGGAAATTTTTTGAAGATTGATATAGATGATGCAACTTTGAATGCGAAAGTGAAGAAGTGTGAATATAATGAAGTGTGTCAAGTCAATTTACTAAGCTTCATTGGAACTAAATCATCACTTGTTAGGTGCACTCTCATCAGTTCATTGCAACTATGAAGCCAATTTTGTTTTGTAATCCATTTGTAGGCAGTGAGCCCCCTTGTGTAAGTAGTGAACTTTTGTATCTAGACAGTGATTACTATTCTAGGTAGTGAGCCCTTTGGAAGTGAGCCTTATATATTCGGTTTTGGAACTACTTTATATTGTGAGTTAATCCTCACCGTAGTTTTTCCCTTATTCGGTTTTCCACGTAAAATCAGGTGTTCATTGTGTTGATTTTACTTTCTATTATTTGCATTTCATGTTCATACTTAATAACAAAATAGTGTGGTTGTGAAGTTGATAAGTGTTAGGAGGTTTATGTTTGAATTTGGTGACAACTAATTCACCCCCCTCTCAGTTGTCCTATGCCTTTTAACAATTGGTATCAGAGCTTTGGTTCCTTGGTGAAGGGATTAACCGCTTGAGGAGGATCCTGAAGGTTGATCAAATGGATGATAAAGAAGAACTCCAAATTGCACTTGAAGATCTTGATAAGGCTGAAAATGAAAACAAAGACTTGAAATAAAATCTAGATGAAGCAAATCAATGTATCCAGAAACTGAAAGAGCAGTTGAATAAATTCAAGGAAAGACATAGAGAAGTGAGTGAGTAGTAGAAACAATAGATCATTGGATTGAAAGTGCTTGTAGAAGAAAAGAAGAGAATTGAAGAATGTTTGAATACAATGGTGTAGAAAAAGTCTGATGAATGCACTAGACTTGAACAAGAGGTAGTAAACTTGAAATTAGATCTAGAGAAGGAAAAACTCTATGAGAACAATTTCAAGTCTAGCTCTGACAAGCTTGAAGAACTACTTGTAGGACAAAAACTAAATAAATACAAAGGTGGCTTGGAAAATGAATCAGGTGAAAGCTCAAAGGACAATAAAAAGACTAAAGAAAAAGGGAAGTAGAAAGGAAATTCAAGAAACTTTGCAAGGAAACCACCTGTGAGACAGCCTAATGCACAAAGATATCCTTCTTTCACTGGTGTCTATTTTTCATGCAACAAATTTGGTCATAGGGCAATAGAATGCAGGAGTAAGATGAATAAGTTTTTTGGCTCCTTCTTTGGACAATGTTTTTCATGTAAGAATTTTGGACATAAAGCCACTAAATGCAGTTCTTAGGTGAGAATGATCAGTCAAGTCATGATGAATAGATTTAATGGAGGTAGAATGAATCGATCCTTTAATGGCTATTGCTATACCTATAAAAAATTTGGACACAAAGAAAATCAATATAGATCAATGATTAATGGAGATTAGAATAATCAAAAAAGTGTTGTCTGTTATAATTGTAACAAACCCATACATATCTCAAAAGTTTGTAGAAGTAAGAAGGGAAAGCAGCCTACTCCGGTAGAGTAGAATGAACCGGAAAAGAAAATTGACAAAGAAGAAGTGAAGCAAGAGATGAATAAGATATGGAGGAAGAAAGAAGAAGAGCCATAGAGGATAAATGTGTTTGACATTTTGTTATTTCTAGATTTTGATTGTGTTTGAATTTTTTCATCAATGTTTCGGATCACACTCAGTGGTCCATTTTCTCATCTCCTTATGCCCTCTATCATCCTAATGATGGATCACTGAGTGTGATCCAAAATGTTGATAAAAGAACTCAAACACAATCAAAATCTAGAAATAACAAAATCTCAAGCATTATGGATTGTGGAAATCTCATAGCATTAAAGGATAAATGTGTCTATTCCCTCATCCATTACGAACAATTCCTCTGGGAATTAGACCTAGTGTGGTTTTAGGAGGAGCATTAACAAAAAATTGTACAAACCCCTTGGATAAATGGCATGTTAAATGTTGGCACGAGGATATGGGTGGGTGCATGAAGTTGGTCACACTTTTGTGGCCAAATGGGAAAAAAATTGGAAAGACATAATGCGCTCGCGTTATAATGCTAGCGCGTTATGTGATTTTAAAAGAAAAAAAAGTCAAATGTGTATTATTTGCTCTTTACTATTTCACAGCTCTGCCCACGGCTAAAAATCCTCACTTTAGCCCTCGTGTTCTAGGAGGAAGGATTTCTACAAATTTCATCAAGAACAGTTGGATTTTGTTTGCAAATATGGCACCACGACGACGAAGAGATGTGGGAGATAAGTATTGTTTGCTATTTGTTTTGAATTTGTTAGTTTGAAATTGATTTTGTTTGTTTTAGGTAAGATTTGATTTAAAAAAAAAAAAATTGTAGGATATCCTGCAAATCCTCAACAAGAAAAGGAGGTAAATCCTCAATAGCAAAATCCTCAACAAAATCAACCTCGCCCACCATTCTCTCAATTCCCTCCTGGCACTCAAGAAAATTTGAGGAGTGAAATTGAGAACAATAGATAACAACTTGAGGATCTTATCAGTAGGTTGAGTGATCCAAATGCTTCAACCACAAAAAGAATGCTTCTAACAAATTCATTGAAAGACATGTTAAAAAATGTAGATGCAATCACCCAACAAATATATGGATGGAAAGATAGGAGGCAGACAGCTAGGGCATATTATGCAGACAAATTATCATATAAAAAAGTAAAAGATTTAAAAATTACTAAAGGTGATTTGTGCTCTCTATTCACTAACCTTAAAACAAATCAAAATCTTACCCTCAATGCAAAGAGGTTTCCTATTCATTGGTGCCACCACCAAGAGATTAAGAACCATTTTTATGAAAGATGGTATATGGTCTTTGATTACCCACCATGCAATAATTGTGAAGTCCCCCAATATTTTCTTGGGAAACTATATAGTGAGTTTGTATTGAACCAAATCCCAAATTATTTTGATATGATGGAGTTCCAAGGGAGAGGTGGGGGGTCAGCTTAGGATAGGCCCGGTGCACAGCCGGATCCTACGTGACAAGGGAGATGACCTCTCACTAGGCCACCTCGTGAGTAGATTGTGATGCCTATCGTTGCAAAGGAGAGTGCCAACATAGAGACATTGCAAGCAATCACAACTTTGACCCTGAGTGTCATCCATCACACTATCCCTATTGTACAGCGCCATCCAGGGAGTCTCTAGGTGGTGGCTTTCGAGCCCATGTGTGTCAATCTTGTGAGGTGACTTGTTCATATGACCCTACCGACACTCAGGTGGGTGCTACGTAGGATCCATATGCTACTACGCAGCCTAATCCATATGCATATACGGGGATGGAGAGGACAGCTGACATTTTGCATGATGCATATGGCATTGACACTCAAGTAAAATTTAGCATGTTCATTGAATTTAATTTATTAAATTTCAATTGTGAAATGCAATATTAACTAATTTAGTTTTACTATTTTAATAAAATTGCAGGATCACAGTGTAGAGACTAGATACACCAGTCATCCACCTACTTATTTTTGCAGTACACCTATCGGTGGGGTATGTAAAGTTAGTAAACAATTATAAATTTATTACATGTGTTAATAGCATTGTTTTATGAATGGTATTTTAATATGTGATTTTGGATGTTGAACAAGGTACTATTGGAGGTTTCAAGGAAACACCTCCGAGTGCCAGTAGATTTGATCAAACATTCACGGAGGTAATATAGAATTTAAAGAGAACTTAAGTAATGAATTCTAAGTTTAATAGATTTGTGTAGTTTATATTCATATTGTTGGTTATGTTGCATTACACATCATTCAAACTCAAAGTATTACTTCAAATTAGATAACTAATAATCAGAAATATATATGTTTAATACTTGTACTCAAAATTTTGTTCATTAGATCTCATACGTTATAAGTCATCACATGGATCACTATTGTAACTTTTTTGTAATTGAATAATTTGTTGTTTTATTTTCAGATGTTGGTGATAGAAACACCACCAAACGTTATGAGGGCAATGGATATTGGTGTTTCCTCCACTATACAATCCCTCGATGGCTCTAATAGGGGAGGTATGAGGCAAATTACTAAATTTCAATTTACATTCATTGTTATAGATGAACTAGTTCTAGTGAAAAATCAAACCATTATTGATTCATAGTTTAATTCCTATTTGGATGGTTTATACAAGGCTTGAGCATGCACGAGCATTGGTGTGCAAATATTTCCATCGAGGAGAGTGATCGTGAGATGGCCGTAAGTGATTATTTTGTTAAATATATTAATTTTTATAATGTAATTTCTATATATTAATGTCTTTACTTCTTATTGTAATAGTTGAAACTTCACCAAGAGCTAAACACTAGGAGGAGTAGTAGGAGCACTCCTTGAGCACAACAAAAATGGGTGATAGAATTATTGCCATCGAACCACCCAGCAAAGGGAAAGAAAATTGTATTTAAACCAGAGCATGGAGAGAAATGAATTTTGAATGCACAGATCCCTTTGTTGTATGCCTACATGGCAATTTTGTACATATTTTGTGTTGGATATATTTGACATTGTATGCCTATATGGCATTCTCGTAAGCCTATATGGCTATTTTGTAACTATATTTTATACTTATATCGACATATATTGATGTATCGTACATGGCTATTTGCTTAATACAAATATTTTTTATCGATGGTGTCCATATTTGCAAATTATAAATTCATGGTTCAATAGATATGAGTTACGTGTATTCAAGTGTATACTTTACAACTTACGCACATATACTTTTTGACTTATGTGTGAACATTGAAAAGTGTGAAAATTTATGTGTTTGGAAGTCAAATGTAAGCCAATTTTGCAATTCTCAGTTCTTGCATACTTGATCTTATGGACTTATATTCCTTCCTAGCACATATTGTGAATATTTCTCATTTGGTACAGAAGATAGATTCCTCATTTTTGAACCACTCATAGCAAAGAGATTCACAATAAGACTTTAGCATTGGAACACTACTCCATACTTCTCTTGTCTAGACCATAAAGGATTGAAAATTCTTAATTTGATGCAATGATAGTCGTGAGATGAGAATTTATATAACCATGCCTATTTTGAAACTTTGCATCTAATACTGCATCAACAAGAACTTAAGAAGTGTTGCATAAGAGTGTTAGGTTTGATAGGCCTTCTCTTCCCTAAGGGAGGAGAGCCTACATCTTGAATTTTGAACAAAATTTTAAGAAGCAAACATTTTACCTAAAAGCTTCAAACCTAGATGACATATTTGGCTAAGTCTATCTTGAAAATTATCAATACATGTTCAAACTCTAAAGGAGATTCTCCCTGAAAAGAAAACTTTACCCTTTTTCCCAAGGAAAGAAATTGCAACAAGTTGCATGTGATTTATCTTATTTCTTTCTCACAGTTCCTGGTCAATCATTCATGGCTCAAGATAGTTCCATTCCAAGGCAAGGACACCCAAAAAATCACTAAGATTCTTGTACAATTTGCAAGAAAAAGGTTTTGGCTCTTTCACAATGTAAATAATTATGTAACACTATTTTCTTGTTTGCCTTCCACAACAAAAAAATGTTCACACCTTTTCAGATTGATCAATGATCAATAATGGTTGATTGTAAACACTTGACATTTTTATGTTTGAACTTTAATTTATAATTTTGTATCATGACATTCGAGTAGATCACTAATATTTTAATATTTCACTATGAAAGTGGTGGTGTATTTTTGCAATGTTATTTGACTATTAATATGGTGGTGTATTTGAACTTGATTATGCTGCAAATATGTATATATTTCTGATTTTTATATGTTTTTGTATTCCCCAAAAAAAAATTCCCGAACCAGCGAACCGGTTCTCAAACCGATCCCAACCCAAACCGAATCCAAGAACTTAGTAAAAAATAGATTTTTGTAGTTTATATTCATAACATTGATTACATTGCATTGCACATTTCATAACTAATAACTAGATGCTGATAGATGACAAAATTTCAATTACAATATAGTTTTTACAAAGTCAACCTAAGCAGTTATGCAATTACTTCACATTGCATAACTAATAACTAAGAGTACGCCAATTGCATTTGGTTTTCATGGCATTCTATGAGACCACATTTCTTTGAGGCATTTTTTCAAATAGTTCACTGCCTTGTCTATACTACCACATTTTTCATACATGTCTACCAAAGCATTTTGTCAAATAGTTCAAGTGTTGCCTTGTTGCTATGGTTGAAAGCCTAAAACAAGTGCTTTCCAAGTTATGGATGCTTGGAAAAAAATCTATCAAAAGCATAATAGTAAGAATATCATAGATAAGGCAGAAATTTGAAAAGGCTGCCAAAGAAATGATCTCAATGGTGATGGAATGCCATGACAATCCACAACAATTTTTGTCATGGCATTCGCCATGCCATTCCATCACCATGAGACCACATTTCTTTGAGGTATTTTTTCAAAGAGTTCACTGCCTTGTCTATGCTAACACATTTTTCATACATGTCTATCAAAGCATTTTATCAAACAGTTCATTACCTTGCTACTATGGCTAAAAGCCTAAAACAGGTGCTTTCGAACAAGCTATGGATGCTTATAAAAAATCTATCATAGCATAATAGTAAGCAACAAGCTGATACAATACAAAGATTGTCAAACCAATCAACAACTCAGGGGACTCTTGTCCCAAACTCATCTTGGAGAAGATCAAACAAAATTTCAACATTTCATCAAAAATCTACTTTTCATCCACTCAAATTCTCTTATCATTCATCATTCATCCTTCCACAAATTTGTATTCCAATTGACTCATTCAAAGCAAAAAACCATTTTAGAAAAGTTTGATTCAATCAATTAGATCAACATGCATTTAAAAAACACCATTTTCAACAAGGCACTCTTCCATTCAATCAATTCATTCAACTTGTCCCAAATAGTTAATCCATCATTACAATTGGCTTTCAGACTTTTACTAGACCATCAAGCATTGTGAACATCATTATTACAACTGATACAAATTAGGAACTTGCTCTCTTTTAACTTTGTTCTGACTAAACTTACAATTTCATGTATTATTTTACACCAAGTCTCCTCACTATCCAACTATCAAAACAACATATCTCACTTCTAAACCTTGTCCAAGACTCCATAAATTCTTGACACCATCACTTAGACAACATTATCTCAAAATCAACTCACTGATCACTGTTAGGTCAGACTTATATTCTCTAAGCAGTCAAAGCACTACTTCTCAATGAGACATTCATGCCCTAAATTGGGTAAACCAAACACACATGTTTCAAAACCCAAGATCCAAAACACTTTTAGAGACCTCTTAATGCCCATTTCCTCATATCAAAAACTCAGAATAACTTATATTGAATAAATAAGCAGTTTTTAGACTAAACGCTATCAAAAAGGCTACTAAAATAGGCCTGATTTTCAAAGAAGACCCCCTTCAAACATTCCCAAAACACTTAAAACCTAAAAATAGTCATTAGACATAACAAAAAACTCCCAATTTATCCATTTTCAGGGATTAAAAGACTCTTTTTTTATAGTATATTGACAAACCCTTGTTTATAGGGTGAAAAACTCAAAAATCATTGAGGGTTTCCTGTATAGGCTACATGCAAACCTCAAAACCTCTAGCCAACCATTGGAACATGTCAAAATACATCTGAAAAGGCATTTGGAAACATCTTCTAACCCATGCACTTTTTCTTTCTCCACTATCATGCTAGAAACTGTTCATTTTGACTGGAAAACTCAAAATTTCATGTGTAGCAGCAGCTCCTTCAAGGTATTATTGCTTTTTCCTCCACTCACACACATCAAAACATAACAAATAACCTATCCCTAACCTACTCCAGCAATCTACCTAACCTACATTGGTGGAGTAGTGTGGAAATTCCTTATAAGACTCAAAACTCAATGCACAGGATTTCAGATCGAGCCATAAGAAGAATGCTCAAACAAACATTAAATTTAATGGATTCCTTCCCAAATGGATGCAAACAAATGGCGATTCTCCAACCTACTGGAAACAATATAAATTTGAACCCTAAACTCTTGCACAATTTGTACAAGTTAAGAAACAACTAAAAACACATAAAATAAGCTAAAACAAGGAACTCTTTGTTAATTTAATTCTTCCAGAATACAATGATCTCTTTCCTCGGCCTTTACAATGCTTTTAAAGAAATTTCCAACCATCAACTACCTCTTCATCTTCCTTGAATGACCTATGACTCGTCCTCTTCCTTGATTTTCTTGTTTTGTCTCTTCACATTCTTTCTTTTTCTCTCTTTTACATATTTAACATTTTGACAATATTACACTTTGTGCTTTTTCATGCCTCGATTACATTTAATTTTAGCATTACATGGACTTAAATACATTTTTGACAACTTAGCCTTTTGAAGGCATTACATGACCTAGGTGTTCCTGCACCACAAGCTATGGTCTCATGGTTTTTTTTCACATCAACGTGATTTGATTCACATTTTTTTCACGTGAAAATCAGCTTGAACTAGATTTTGTATTATGGAGCTATATTAAGTTGCCACTTCAAAAACTGATGTAACAATGATACAAAATAATGTTTGAGACTACAAGAAGGCATCAAAATGGCTAGTGTACTAAACAAATTATTATGATTTACGAATAATGTTGATAACTCTACTCAGTTGGTAACTCTACTCAGTTGGCTTATTTTTTCAAAATCATACAAATTGAACCCTAGCATCAATAGACTCTGTATATCAAGCTACCACAATTCAAGTTACATCAGGCCCATATCACCAAGACACAACCTGAACAATAGGAGGAATGGCCTATTTCAACATTCTACACTCAAACCCTTAAGGGATCGATTTGGTTGAACGTAGCTCAGAGCGATTCCATGTGTTTGGGTGCAAAAGAGGACCATGCCTACTCAGATGTGTTGGAACAGTCCATTTGGTCACACGAGTTACAAAACAAAAATTGCACCACCTTGCAACTTTCCACTGCTTGCATTTAACACTTTTTCCATCAACTAAAAATTAGACACCATGGGAAAACTACTCCGAGATAATGAAAATCGAGAGAGGTTATTGTATAGCATCCCAACATGATCCCATAGGATTAGACAAGAATTTTATAAGTGTCACGGTGTCTGAGTATCCTCATGTTGAATTTTGCAACCATTTTGCCCTTTGGACCCTTAAGGGATCAATCTGGTTGAACGTAGCTCGGAGCGATTCTGCATGTTTGGGTGTGAAAGAGGACCATGCCTAGCGTAAACATGTCAATTTGAATATGTTGGAACAGTCTGTTTGGTCACACAAGCTGCAGAACAAAAATTGCACCACTTTGCAACTTTCCACTACTTCCATTTGACACTTTTTCCATCAACTAAAAACTAGAGACTACGGGAAAACCACTCTGAGATAACAAAAAATGAGAGAGGTTATTGTAGAGGGGCCCAACATAATCTCATAGAATTAGACGAGAAGTTATTAAGCATCACGGTGTCTAAGTAACCTCATGCTGAAGTTTGCAGCCATTTTATCTTTTAGACCCTTAAGGGATCGATCTGGTTGAACGTAGCTTGAAGCAATTCCGCATGTTTGGGTGTGAAAAAGTACCATGCCTAGTGTAAAAATTCCTATTCAGACACATTGGAATAGTTTGTTTGGTCACACGAGTTGCAGAATGAAAATTGCACCACTTTGCAACTTTCCACTGCTTCCATTTGACACTTTTTCCATCAACTAAAAATTGGAGACTACAGGAAAACCACTCTAAGATAATGAAAACTGAGAGAGGTTATTGTAGAGGGGCCCAACACAATCTCATAGGATCAGACAAGAAGTTATTAAGCATCACGGTGCCTGAGTAACCTCATGTTGAAGTTTGCAACCATTTTGCCCTTTGGACCCTTAAGGGATCGATCCGGTTGAACGTAGCTTGGAGCAATTCCGCATGTTTGGGTGCAAAAGAGTACCATTCCTAGTATAAAAATTCCTATTTAGATACGTTGGAATAGTCTGTTTGGTCACACGAGTTGCAGAACGAAAATTGCACCACTTTGCAACTTTCCACTACTTCCATTTGACACTTTTTCCATCAACTAAAAACTAGAGACTACGGGAAAACCACTCTGAGATAACAAAAATTGAGAGAGGTTATTATAGAAGGGACCAACGCAATCCCATAGGATCAGATGAGAAGTTTCTAAGCATCACGGTGTCCGAGTAACCTCATGCTGAAGTTTATAGTCATTTTACCCTTTGGACCCTTAAGGGATCGATCCGGTTGAATGTAGTTCGAAGTGATTCTGCATGTTTTGGTATGAAATAGGACCATTCCTAGTGTAAACATGTCTATTTAGATGCGTTGGAACAGTCTGTTTGGTCAGACGAGTTAGAGAACGAAAGTTGCACGACTTTGCAACTTTTCACAAGGCAAAAAGACATCTAACCTTCAAATCTTGCTTCCAAAATTTTATCAGACCTTGGTACACTTTATTCATATTTATTTTGACATGAAAAAAGCTAAAACACCTTCTTACAACACTGTTTAATCAGATTTCACAATTGCTTGCACTAGAAAATCAAATTTGCTTGTAAGTGCTAAAACACTAAATCGGGTGTAACATGCAAACCACAATGAATTTTTATAGGATAAATACATTTTAGGGTACCCATTTTGGCCATTAAAAACATATATCATTTTTAAATACACTTATTTTGGAACACATGCCTGCTGTCCCGACTTCTTTGCTTCTAAAGAGATAAAAACATTACAAAACAGAGCCTTTTGGTATTTTTTCAAAAGTATGATTGCCAACAACATACAACGTTCACAAGGCCTTTTTGAAGGCATATCAACTGATGCAGAGTAGGGTGGAGGAATACAAATTCAGACTTAAAAACCAAGAAACCAACTCAGGTTCATATATCTAATCCAGCTTCCACAAGGTCAGCACTATAGTCTTCCAATTCACCACTGAACAACTAAAAGACCAATTCCTTAAAGAGAATTGTAAAAACATCCATTGATTATCCAAACAACATGATAACATAAATGAGAGAGATATTTAAGAATGTATAGGTCTGTACAGGTGAAGGAAACTCTGAAAATACAATAAAATCAGGAAATACAATGAAAAATCAGAAATAAGCGTTGAAAACTCTAAATCAAACATCAACCAAACTTTTATATTGAATAATGAGCCTTGAATGGACTTAAAATAGCAATTACAATGACTCCATACCTAAACTAGTGACCTTATGATGGCCTCATTACATCATCTTGACCCTTACATTATGAATTTACATACATTTTCACATTTAGGCCATTCAAGGCTTCATTACACAAAATTGACAACATGCTGACATGACATTGCAACCTCATATCCTACCAACCCAGATTGACTTAAAACACTTCCAAATGGTCCTTGTGACCTTATTACAACATTCTTCATGGACTACAAATCAAAATTTACCACTTGACCACCTTGTGGTCCTGATTGTCCTTGGTGCTCCTACACCATAAACACCCTACTATAACCCTACTCCACTAATCTACAAGCCTAATTTAGTGGAGTATGCTTTATTTCTTTACTTGACTCTCAAAACCTCAAATTGAAGATTCCAAACTGAATTTTAGAAAATGTGCTCTAATAGTGGAAAAACTCAATGGATTTTCTTCTAGATGGACTCAAAAGAAACCTAATTCTCTGTATTATCTTAATCTACAAAGGACAAGGCCTAAATCAATTTTTACTAGTTTAATTACAGATACGCAAAGGAAAAGAATAAAAAGAAATAGCTCATCCAAAATAGATGGAAGGCACTTACAGATAGGCATGGAAGTCTCTCAACTTAGTCAGTCTTGGTCATACATCTTCACTGGGAGTTCCAAGATACCTATTGCACACAACACCTCTCATAAAATGAATTTATTGAAATTCAAGATGCTTTTATAATATCTACACCATAGGTGGTCATGATAAAGTTAAATTCAAATGAATAACTTGAAATTGCCTCATCAAGCTTCGCACACACTTTTTTAATGGCTTAAAATCATAATTGAGATTTGTCAAGATCATCAAAATAAGGATGGTGCATTGCTTTTCTGCTTGAGATTCTCTTGGATGGCTCATAAATCTGCATTTTATGCAAGGGGACACCAATCAATGCTTTCCGGTTACATACGATACACAAAGTAAAAGAAGATGATAGCATTTCCATCAAACAAATTAATGTGCATACAAGTATAAACTAATAAGAACCGATGTGCATACTTACAAATTAATTCAACAAACCATCTGGGTCTACTCTACACT
>VDFB02000007.1:57307551-57376592 GCA_007258455.2 Sequoia sempervirens
TTGGCTGATTTATTTTTTAGGGAGATTTTCAAATTCCATGGGATGCCCAAGAGTATAGTGAGTGATAGGGACAGCAAGTTCCTAAGTCTTTTTTGGCAAGAACTATTTAGGTTGAGTGGGACAAAGCCACTCCCAGCACAAGCTACCACCCACAAATAGATAGGCAAACAGAGATAGTCAACAAATGGGTGGAAGGGTATCTCAGGAACTATGTATCAAGGCAGCAGAGAGCTTGGATTAAGTGGTTGCATCTTAGTGAATACTACTATAATTCCACTTATCGCATGTCTATCAAGATGTCACCCTTCATGGCTCTTTATGGATATGAGGCACCTAACTTCTTGGATTTTCTTTTTGGAGATAGTAGAGTGCCTAAGGCTAGAGATTTGTTGTAGGAAAGTCAAGATGTTATGAAATCTTTGAAGAAGAACTTGCAACAAACTCAGAATCAGCAGAAGTTATATGTTAATCAGCATCGTGGGAAGCGTAGTTTTGATGTCAGAGACATGGTGTATTTGAGGCTTCAAGCTTACAGATAGTCTTCTCTCAAGAAGAGTGGTGTGGAGAAGCTTAAGCCCAAATTTTATGGTCTTTTCAAAGTGTCCAAGAGGATTGGGAAGGTCGCCTATGAGCTTGAGTTACCAGCTAGGAGCAGGTTTCATAATGCATTTCATGTATACAGACTTAAGAAGGCGCTAGGACACAATGTGATTCCTTCATCAGAGTTGCCACCATTAGATGAGGAGGGTAAGTTGATTGTGATTCAAGAGGCCATTATAGATTCCAAAGAGCGGACTCTTCGAAAGAGGGTTATTAAGGAGTATTTAGTCAAATGGAAAAACTTGCCCATGGAGCATACGACGTGGGAACATGAGCAGATTCTACAACATCCAAAGTTGAGATTGCTTGAGGACAAGCAATCTTGGAAAGGGCGGATTGTAATGTCCCCTTCCTAGCCTATTCAATAGTTTGGCAAAGTTAGCCTATTCAGTCATTCCATTAGGCTAATGGAGTTATGTTTAGGGAACTTTGGTAATTGTTTATCCAGCATGGTGTGGTTGGGAGTTGCGTAATGCCCTTTTCTAAAGTGTTTTTGGTGATTTATCCCATACTATTTTTCGTAAGTCAGTTTCGAGCATTGGCGGAGCCAGTTGTCAATCCTGCTATTTTTAGTAGTGTCAGTGGGAGCACTTGATATCCATATTCTAATATTTAAATGGTCCAGTGCAATTATTTTAAATAACACAAAGTTATTATGATTAAATTAAATATTTAACTTATTTTATAAAGTTACTTTATTAAAGGGGACCATGGGAGACAAGGAAATAGTATAAAGTAAATATTTGAGTAACTTAAGTTGGGTCCCTAAAAGGGAGTTATAAGGGGATGTTTTAATTAAAAAAGTAAATTATTTTATTTCCTCAAGGGGGTCGTGGGGTTTTGCAGAAGATATATAAGTGGCTTTGAGCTCATTTTCTCTTTATGCTGGATGAATATTTGATATGGCTCTTGTTTTTGGAGGAGACTATTCTTCTCAAGGTTTGTGAGGACGAAATTCCTTGCAGGCGACATCTTCCACATTGGTGAGAGATCCAATCTGGAGGATTTTAGGGAGGTTTCACACAAGAATCACAGTTGGGCTTACTGGAGGAGTTTACATTTCCGTTTCGGCAAAGTTGGTTGCATATTAGATTTGTGGAGGCCGAATTAGAAGAGACTATGGAAAGCGTGCTGCTGTTATTCCATTCTCAAGCTAGCTGTACCATCTTGGCTGGGCGTGGGGTTTTTGGAGAGGGATCAACCCAATTTGTGAGCAGTTTTGTGAAGGGATTGAGGGCGCCTAGGGTGTGCGTGGCTGGGAGATACATTTGCATCTGCAAACAACGCCATTTCAGGATGTGCCATCACATTTTGGGGTTTCCAGATTGCTGATTTCTACTACAGCCCTTTGACAAAGTGGCCAACTCTTTCTGGGTATGTTGGATTTAGATATGTAATGGTATTTTATGAACTAGGTTGCTGTTGTAATCGAGAAAAACTCAATATTTTGAATGTAATACAAATCTGGAATTTTCTGCTTATTGTAACTTTGAAAACTGTGAATTTTCTGAGTATTTTCATTGCTGCAAGTTATTATATTTTCTGCACTTTATTTTCCTTTGCAAACTATCAAACCATTGCAAAAACACACATCAAAAACACAAAAAAAAAACAAGGCAACCAGGGCAGCATACTACAGTTGTGATTAATTGCCATTGTGATGGAAAATGAATGAAAACATGTAGAACCAATGAGAAATATTAACAGAAAAGCACGCTACAGAAAACATATCACCATAACACCATGTTTTGCCCTTGGAAAACCCATTGTAGATGAAGACTCCAGCTAAAAGTAGAGATGCTTCTTTTCTTCAATCATCAATTACATATTACTGGAAAAGTCTCCACTATGAACCATCCCAAAACCACTATGGACCAAGAACATTCCTGCAATCACCTCCACTATCTTGCTCTACACTACACTTCTTGGACGGAGAAACTCTGTTGCATACTCACATAAAGCCTGCTGCAAACCTAGAGGGCATGTATATGCCCAGACAATCATGCCTACAAATGGATGGCAAAAAAGGAAGGAGTCAACACTATGCTTTGGAATCCTCAATGTATTCTGAGTAGAGTCTTGAATGCTCCTGTGTGCAGAAAGGGTCAGGAAGATGATGATTATACAATCACTCTGACCCTGATTGCTGATGTGGATGGCTCCAACTACAATAAAAATTCAAATAATAAACCAAAATTGTGCTTTAGGATATAAATTCCAACTCAACTGTATTTTTCTTGTTTTCAGTGCTAGGATTAATTTTCAGGCTTACTTGGTTTCAGGTATGGCAGTCATATCACCCGTACATTAGTTTTTGATGATTAACCTTGAAATTATGTTTCCAATTCCTCAGAAGATTAAATATGGAAAATTTTCTGTGCATTGCAGCATATCTAAAAGGTTGCCTGAAGTCTTGGACATTTTGATGAACTAGGTATGAAACTTTTCGAGAAAAGAAATAATGGAGTGATCAATTTGTAAATAAGGCCCATGGTTTTGATTTTAGATTTTGATGAACTAGGTATGAAACTTTTCGAGAAAAGAAATAATGGAGTGATCAATTTGTAAATAAGGCCCATGGTTTTGATTTTAGATTTCTATAACAGATGGATGACCCCATTAAAGCCCCGTGGATACACCAAAAAAACAAGTACCCACAACCTTAATTTACTGCGCTGCTTAGGTCAGACTAATTGCAAAACTTGTAAAACACATGTCCTAGCTTTAAGTTATATGAACATATATGTCTCAAATAAAGGATACACCCCAGCACATCATATTTTAAAAAACTTTATGTTGCTTAAATCTGAAATGGTTGATAATTTACAAAATATAAACTGGAAAAAAGGGCAATCCTGATTCCTATTATCAAAGTTATAGTAAACTAAGTTCCTTTCTTTTCACTAAAAATTCCTTAACCTGAATTCATGAGTGCTCTTGAAATTTTTTGCTAACTTGAATGTATTTTGCATTTAATGATCTTCTAAAACTTAAACAATGAAATATGTTACTGACATATAGAATAAAATTGAAAAAAGCCACGGTACTAACCTGTAGGAAAAATTTGATTGATATACTCCAAAGTACTAGACTTGTCCATCATTAGCATGATTGTCCTTCTACTTCACAAGGTCGATCTAGTTACCTATCAATCAAAGCAGTAAATCATATTGCAGGCTCTAGTCTTCTCTTGAAAAATCGAAAGCCAAAGTGGAAAAACAATAAATGAATGTAAAGTGCACTGTGGCTTGTCTATTAGTTTCAGGAATCCAAGGAAAATTAAAAAACTACTAGTCCATTCCTAGGATAACCTTGTGATAGTTCAAAATTCCTATTCCAAATAAATGAGCATTTCCTCAATTGGAACCTACAGAAAAAGGTTACAACTGATAGAACAAGAGCATCCCAAATTCATAATTAAGTAACAAAGACATCTATGACAACGAAAAGATGCTTTTATAGCCCATTTTATAAATAGGTTACCACAAGAAATTTTCTCAATACTCCTGAATAACTGTGTCTTTTTTCAATCCAACACTTTGAGTGGGTTATTTATTCATCCTCTAGGAAACTGTTTTTGGTGATTTGTTTCTAGTCATTGTGCTTTGAATACAGTAGACCACATTTAAATTGGCATCAAACCATAAAAAATTTGGAAACATGATACAAAATATTTACAAACATGCTTCAACCGAAGATGTATAGAAGCCAATTTTTTGAAAAAGATGAATGGATAAAGCGTATAACATGTAAGAAAATGAAATTTTCTCAATATAACTGGGCTTTCTTTCAATCTGATGTTTGGAGCATACTACATTATTGGCCCTCCATGAAACTAACTTTCGAAATTCATTTGCACAGTAATTGGAGCCTGATTACATGTAAACTGCCATCAACTTATAACAATTTTCTTCTCATAACTAACACTGTAACAACTTTCTTCTAATAATTTAAAGATGCCTATTTATAATCTCTCAAACTGTGACAACTTTCTTTCATAACTAACACCTAAACACTTGAAACCTGCTGGACAAACAACTCCATAATTTCTAGGCGTTTGCCCACAATTTTCTACCAACTTTTTGTTGTTGCGATTAAAATGAAAGCAGCTGTAGTGGTGTTGAAATCGAACAAGGAATTCCTCAGCCCAAGCTTAAAAGTCTCCGAATAGAATCGCAGGGGACGCTCCTCCCAAACGAAGCTCCATTTACAGAGGTGTCAACAGGTATATAATCATCCATCGATTCCCACATTGGATCAATCTTGTGACAAAAGCTAACATACACGTGCATTGCAAATACATAATTGGATTAGCTGATCTTGTGGCCAAGACAAGCCCCCAATTTAGGTTTTCTACCGAGAGACGATTTTCTCTGTTTAAGACAGCAAATTATGTTGCACGCCTATCACGCTAATGAAAGAGAGCATGAAAACTGAAAAGGATTAAAACATACCATTAAAGATTGAGAGAGATCCGGACCTTCCGAAATAAACTGTGAAGATTGTGGCATTACAAAGCACATGCACATTCGCAAAAGAGCGAAATTTTTCTCTCCGTTTTTGGGAGTTTTATTTGTATTTTTAGAGCGATTTTATGCAGCATATAAGATTTTTCTCAACGGCTGACGCATCTACATTCCAACGGGCCTCTCACTTCTCAAATAAGATTTTAAGATACGGCTTTTAAAAGATGGGATGGCATCCTTGGCTTACTACTCAAGTTGGAAATAAATTTTTACCGTCCGGAAAGGTCTCATTTCATAAAGAATGAGACTGAATTTTATTAACAGTAAATTTGACAGCATAGTTACAAATATATAAGCATAATATTTTAAAAATTTAATCAATAAATAAAATGTCTTGTGTTATTTAATTTAGATTTAATTTTCATAATGTTTTCCAAGATTTTGAATGAATTTTTTTAATTGTTTATTTTTTGTAAAACACTTCTTATCTAATGGATGAGGACAATCTTCATACTTTTATGCAAAGATTTTGGCAAGATAGTCAATATTTACATTCCTCAAGATCAAGAGACTTTGTGCCTCAAAGGATACACATTTGTTCAGTTCAAGTGTAGATGAGACAAACACATCAATTCATGGCTTCACTAGTGAGATCTAGAAACAAAGGAGAATTATTGAGCAACCTGTAAAGGGTAGAGCACACTCAAATCCCTTCTTACAAGTTTCATGGTAGAGTAATACCCACATAAACAATACAAGAACAAGTATTGGAAGCTCATTTTCCAACAAGGGTAATAAAAATTTAGATGACAATTGTGAGGGTTCTATGAAGAGGGCTTCATTGGTGGGGTTGGTGTCTTCTATGTCCAATGGTAGGATGGCTTTGTATGGCTATATCTCCTTGGGTGCACACATTTCTAGATCCTTGTATAGCTTTGCAAGTGAGTCCATCTGTCTCTTAGGTTTCAAAGGAATTTTATAGTCATAATAAACTATTTCCACATAACCACATAAGAGAAAAATATGCAAACAAGTATTCAAAATTGACAATACAAAAGAATAGGCAAACATACCATCAAGATGACATGAGATGTACCCTGGGAAAACCCTTGTGAGGGAAAAAAAATTAGCCTTCAAAAGCACTCACACACTCAATGTATTATTTCATGAACAAATGTCATAATACACTTGCAAAGTTTCCATGCAAGGCTTCTAAAATATCAAGCTCCCTAACTATACTCCATGTGAACAAGCAACTAAGAATCATGTGACCACACATCCTAATATGTGCTTCCTATCCTCACATATGCAGCTTACAAGATATGCTCAATCCAACCTTAGTCAACAAGTGACAAGTAATGATAGCCAACCTTGGCAACTACTCGTGTTCACTTTTATATAAACAAGCTTGCATAAAACCAAAGTGGTATTACATAAACCATGTGTCTAATACCATGAGATTACAAAAATAATTTCCCCTTCATTTACTTTTTGTTACTAAATTATTTCAATATTAAATAATCTTCCAATGTGTAATCCATTTAGATATTTATTCTAATGTTGCATATAACATAAAAAGTGTTTCTTAGAATGTGTAATCTATGTGATACATGCATCCTTACATTTCCTAGGTCAAATAAATAATATTTTGTTATATTATAAACATACTGCAAGGTGTACCATCAAACAATCCATATAACCAACACGTACCATCAAACATCCAAGTGCTCCATGTGTTCCATCAAGATACGTGCAACAATAACCAAGGAATTCACAAAATATAAGAACCAATCCAAAGAGATGACACACTAACTATCATATAGAAGCATGAATCATGCCTCAACTCAATACCCAAACATAAACACTAATTTGAATGGTAATAAATAGGCTTGGCCAAGAATTAGTCACAAGAGCTAGAATAGCAACCACAACAAGTTTTTAACACATCCAATTAAATATACCTCAAAATAAAGGTATACTCATCATAATAGGTAGACCTTATGTCATCAACATATCCAACCCAATCCACAATCACAAGTTTGTGTATATACACTGGACTTCATAAAGAAGTTTTCCAAGGTTAAAAAAATAGACATGTGATAAAAAGCCTCAAAACCCTTGACACCATAATATAATATAACCATCCAAAAAAGGACACATATACAACCTAGAACTCTCACCATATGGGTAATGTCAAATCTAAAAAATGTCAAAGCACTTAAAATTCCACCAATAGCTCTCGCATAGAAGGTGTAGCCAATATCATGTAGCACCAAGGAACATCCATAAAGACATGTAAAACCTATAAACTAATTTGCTGCAACACAACTCCCTCACCACTAGTCACCATAACTCACCTAAGTTTTTCACACTCAACAAATGAAAGAGATTAATATTTAATATTAATTATAATTATAGAAATCAGAATAGCTCCAACTCAAACTTAACACATGAACACAAACATAATAATCACAATAGATTCATACAAACCTCGATCCCCATATCATGTGAATATAAGCCTTTATAAAAAACACAAGACAAAAGAGAGAATTTGTAAATAAAAACCATGTAGCATATCCTTCTACCTGTTACACCCCAAGTGATATTACCTATTTGCTATTACCTTGTTTGGTTAAATTGCTTGAATAAATGATGTGTTTTATGAATCTTTATATGAATGTATTTTATGAATCTTGAATGGAAATATGATGAATGAATGATTGATGTCATTTAATATTTTATAATGATTCTAACTATGAAATGTATGATGCATATGATTTTGTTGTGATCGGCTAACTACTATTATGATGTGCTAAGTTGAGTGCAGAAACAAGTTTGAACCTCTGAAAGAGAGGGGAAGTATCACTCAGGAGAAGAACTTGGTCTAGTAACCCTTAGCGAGCCTAAATGAGCATTCACACACTCACACCCTAGTTGGTCTTAGTGAGTTGAGTCAATTATGGGAAAAGGTAAGTAATCTTTGGTTTATATGTGAATGTTGTGATTGAGGAATGCGATTAAGTCTTGATGTTGTGTGAAATTCCTTCCCTGTGTATTGTGGTATTGATGAGAAATATATATATATATATGTCTATGGTAGACTCATACATATGAGTGAATACATACATGAGTATACATAGGTAGATGTACCTATGCATGCTCATAGATAGATTACCCATATGCATGGGAATACCAATTGGACTAAAAGTGGCATGTATATATATGTGTGTGTGTATGTGTGTGTGTGTGTATATATATGTATGTATATATATTTCGTGTATATATGTCAATCGAAGGTTATGAGTATGAGTGTTTTTATAAGGATATTAGAAATGGTATTATGTATATATGTGTGTGTGTGTAAAGTAATATAGTCACAAATATATTTATATAGATAATCATACATATGTAAAGTAATAAAGTCACATATATATATATGTAATAATATTATTTATATATGTGATTATTGTTTAGCGATTAAATGTATTTGATAAACTTTGTGAGATAAATAGATATTAATATATATTGATATAAATATATATATATTGGAAAAATTTGTGATAATTGCTAAGTGCAATAAATAGCGTTGTTCTAAAGTAAAGTGCATATGAATAAAGCACTTAAGAAATACATAGCACAGTCAAGCAACCAATGCATAAGTAATTCAAAGACTAAGTCAACCAAAGTAAAAGCACGTATGAGTTGTATGTTGTTGTGTATGCATTTAAATAAGAAGTTAAAATAATTTGTAATCCATTTGAAGAATTCAAGTCAGCACTAGAATATGGGGCGCCAACTTGGGAAGGTGGCACCAATCTATAGAGTATGAAATGCATAAGAAATTTGCTAAATTCGCATAAGTCTTATATTAGCTTGTGAGACTCAGTCAAAAGGAAACTTGGCAACAACATGTGAAGGAATTTGAATTAGGAAACTTGTTTGTGATCTCTTAATACAATATCGTATCTTTTCATCTTGGAAGCTCTTAATGCAATATTGTCACATTGACATTGCATAATATCTCGGGGTCCTGGTTTGCATTCTTATGTTTTTGTAGTTTATGTAACTTTGATTTAATCTTAAAAATTTCCTTGGGTTATTCAATCTATTTCAGATTTCTTACATGGTATCAGAGCTTTTGTTTTGATAAATCTAAGTTCATAGATTCCTAATTGAGAGATTGAGTTTTCTTGTAAAGATCTTGTAAATTCATGTATGATCTTCCTTATGTTTTGAACAATTTGGAGAATCAGAAAGAGTTTGCAAAGATCTAATAACCTCTTCATATTGCATATGTTTCTTGTGAGATCCAAGTGATTACAACATTTCTGGTTATACTAATAGCAATTTTTACTATTCTAATGCATCCAAAAGGCTCCAAAAAGTCAAATTTGGCTTTTGTTTCATCCAAATTGGAGATCATTTAACAAATTTGTAAATGGGGGTTTGAAGCTTAGATCTAGTGAACAAGTTTTTCTAGGAGAATTTTCGGCCAAAAATAACCTTGCCATTATGTTCGGGTGACTAATTCCATGAATTTTGATATATAATTTGCCTATATTTGGTAAAATTTATTTTCGGGGCAATTTTTTTTAGCTAAGGAGTCGTACGACCCCCAATGCTACAGGTACGATGTTGTCAGTATTAAAAAAAAATTAAAAAATTATTTTAGCTTTTTGGGTGGTTTATTTAAAACTTTTCATATATATATATATATATATATATATATATATTGTAAGAGTTGAGCGCTAGTCAAAAGGGGGTCTGCAGCGTTAATAAAGTTGCAAACTTAAAAAGTCTACAAACATTGCATTTAAGTCGTGGTCCTTGCCTTAAGCCACCAACAGCTTACAAAAATAACCGCCAACATAAAATGGAACTGTAAGGTGGGCAGCTTAAAACCATCGATCAAAGCATTTTTGATAATCACAATTGCTAGCAGTTTGTAAACTACTCTATGTGAAAAACTTGACTCAGAACCACCACCGGTTAGTTAACCACCAATTTTTTTTCTTAGTCTGTGCCAGTGGTCACATGGATGACCAGAAACTAGCCCCCAGGTGCTAAAAATTTGCACTTATTTAGCTTGTTTAGTCCCTAAAATAGGCCTTTTTTTCAATTTTGCATAAGTTTTTGCTAGAATATCAAATTCACAAAAATGAGATATCGTTAGAAATGTGGAGATGATTACTTTTCATCCACGAATGTATTGAGAATATTTTTTTCCATTTTGTACTAGATATTTTAGGTTAAAGTTGTTTTGAGCTAATTTCTTCAACAGGCCATTACTTTTGCCTCGGTGCTCCATTTTTTGGAAATGAATAGGCATTGGAAATTTCTTGAAGAGCACTACACAACCATAAGGCTAATTTTTCCATATTTTGTCTCATGCTCATTTTGTATCATAATTTGTAATTTTGGTTATTTTGAGCCCATTGAGCATTGTATCTTGGAAAAGGCTTTGTAAACACACTGAATTATAAAGTGCCAACCATCTAATATTTGGAGGGGTGATCTTTGATACTAGTAAAAATGATGGGGGTGTTCTTGGTATTCTTGTGTTCACTTTATTTCTACATTTCCTTTTTCATTTCTTCATCATGGCATCAATAACAATTCCTACTCTAATTGCATACAACTATTTTGAGTGCAAATCAAAAATAGATATTCACTTAAGAAGACTTGGTTTTCATGGAGTAGTAATGGGACTAGAAACTGAATCAACTAAAAATGAAGATAAGCTTGAGTGGTTTAACAAATGTGATAAAGCATATGGAGAATTGTGTGTGTTTGAATCTCTTGATTTACTCTTTCACATTGAATCTTTGAATACTCCAAATGAAATATGGAAAAAGCTAGAATCTTTTTTTGACATAGAAGATTCTATGAGGGTTCATATGTTGTATAATGAACTAATTAGTTTAAATCTAGGTAACTTCAACACAATTCAGGATTTCTTCAACAAATTAAAATCATTAAGGCTATAGTTGTGACAATGTGGAATCACTAAGAAAGATGAACAACTAATTTTAAGTATTCTCCCAAAGCTAAGTTCTGAATATTTGATATTTTTTTATACCTTCTATGCTACTAAGGATGTACTTGGGTCTCAATTCAAGATGCCATATTTGGATGATTTGCTACTTCTCTCATAAGGGAGTGGGATAAGCTAATTCAAATGGGCACTCTTAAGTCTTTTAAGTCACATGCCTTAGCTGTCAATCTTGGCACAAATGAACAAAGAGGAAAAAGTATTAATAAGGATAAGAAACAAAAGAATAGAAAAAAGAAGAAAAAGAAATCAGCTACTCCAAAAGTGAGTAATGAGATCCCATCTTCAAAAGGTGACAAGCCTAAGAAATAGAGGGTCAAATCTTCCTATTGTAAAAAACCAAGTCATGATTCCCATCTTCAAAAGGTGACAAGCCTAAGAAATAGAGGGTCAAATCTGCCTGTTGTAAAAAACCAAGTCATGATGAGCAAAAATTTGTTTGAAGAAATAGTTAGATCATTTCACAAACATTTTTTAGAAGAATAATCTCAGTGTTCCTAATTTTATCAAACAGAGTTCAAAAGAGGGTTCTCACAAGGCCAAAGAAAACAACAAAGGGAGAGGAAAGTGTAAGGCCCTTCTAGCAATTGCTTCTCCACCATCCACATGGGTTCTTGATTCGAGTGCTTCACACCACATGGATTCAACTGAGGATGAACTTGAATCTATGGAGCCATGTTCTATGCCTTCCATTTTGATGGGTGACAACACTCCACTTGAGGTGTGTGTGAGAGGGTCTGTTGATATGGGGGATGGCACATTTCAGGATGTTCTTTGTGTGATCTCATTATCAACTATCTCCTATCAATCTATCAAATCACTCACATAGGTATAGGCAAGAGAGTTGAGTTTACTCCTAATTCAATGGTGATTCATGAGATGTAGAATGATTCTATAGTTGTAGTTCAGAGAGTAGAATATCAGTCTCGGCTTTATTAGTTCTCTCACTTTGTTCCTGATCCTCCTTCGATTATTCTACTCACTCATTCAAATGATGTGAGCAATTTGTGGCATCAACAGTTTGGCCACTTGAACTACCACTACTTGCAGTAGCTTGACAAACAGGACATGGTTATAGGATTTCCTACAATTCACTTTTCTAAAGTTGTTTTTCATGGTTGCATTCTTGGCAAGCATCGTGAAGAGAAGTTTAACAAAGGAAAAGCTTGGAGAGCCTCACATCTTTTGGAGTTGGTACACAGTGATTTGGTAGGGCCATTTCCACAACTATCTTTCAATAGAGCCCAATATATTTTGACATTTTTTGATGATTTCTCTAGGTACACCATTGTGCACTTTCTCAAACAAAGTCTGAAGTCTTTGATTCATGCTTGGAGTATAAGGCTTTTGCAGAGAAACAAACTAGAAAATCTATCAAATTTCTGCATACAGATAATGGGGGAATATGTCAACCATAAGTTTTTGTAGTGTTGTGCTCCAAAGGGTACTAATTTACAACATACAATCCCCTATAGTCCTCAGCAGAATGGAGTTACAAAATGGAAGAATCGGTCCTTGAAAGAGATGGATAATTATATGATTCACTCGAGGTCTTTGGCACCACCTTTCTAGGCAGAAGCCATTAATTGTGCGGGTTATATCTAGAACCATGTTACCCATAAAGTTGTGAAGGGGGTAACACCTTTTCAGGCTTGGACCGGTCAGAAACTATTAGTTAAGCACTTTCGAGTGCCTAGCTCTAGTACATGGGCCCACATTCCAATAAATAAATGCAAGGTTATGGATCTGTAGAGAAAGCCTTGCATATTTTTTGGTTACCTAGATGATGTTAAAGGCTGCAGGCTTCTTTATCCTACCACACATGAGTTGTTCATTAAGAGGAGTGTTTAATTTGAGGAGAGTACTTCCAGTCCTTCTCTTAACACTTCTCCTACCACCATTAGTTTGGAGTCCTTGTATCATGATGATAGTTATTTAGAGGTTCATATTACTTCAAATCATGATGAGGAGTCTTCTTGCTCCACTTTAGATGATGATAGTGATGAGGAGGATGCACACGGTTCATCTTCAAAGGATGATGATTCTCCTCTAGATTCTCCTCCTTCTCTAGTCATAGGGCCTCTTTGGGCTCGTCAGACTTTGTAGTCGGCAGGTGATTGGGTAGGGGATCTTTCAAATCATAGGAGAACAAGACCATAGTTTTAGGATGCTCCATATGTCTTCCTTGCTTCAACTTCCAATCCATAGACTTTTTGGGAAGCTTTTGGTGTCCCCAAATGGTATGCAACTATGCAGGAAGAGTTCAATTCCTTGGAGAGGAACCACACTTGGGATCTTGTCCCACTTCCCAAGGGAAGGAAACTTGTTTGATACAAGTGGGTCTATCAAAAAAAAATATAGTAGATGGGTTGGTTGACAAGCATAAGGCTCACTTGGTTGCCAAAAGATTCTCCCAAGTTTCAAGGATTGACTACTCTGAGACTTTTGCACCAGTCGCCAAAATGAATTTCATCTGACTTGTTCTTGCTATAGTTGCAACACATAGATGGGATGTTCATAAGATGTATGTGAAGAGTGCATTTATTCACGATGATCTCTAGGAGGACATATACATGGAGCAGCCACAAGGGGTTTTTTAGGATCCTTCACTTGTGTGTCATCTTTGAAAGTCTCTCTATGGCCTCAAACAGGCTTCTCAAGCTTGGTATGCCAAGATGGACTCTTTCCTTCTAAAAATAGGGTTCACTCAATTCCATTCTAATCCTAATGTCTATATTTTGCAGTAGGATGATACTCACACCTTCTTGGTTCTCTACGTTGATGACTTGTTGATCACAAGGAGTCACTCATCCACCATTCGAGTAGTGAAAACTGCCCTTCATGATCAATTTTCAATGGTATACTTGGGCTTGTTGCACTATTTCTTAGGGATTGAGATCACTCAATCTTCCTCATGTATCACTCTTGCACAGTCTAAGTACACACTTGACATGCTCCATAGGTTTCACATGGTTGATTGTAAGGTTGTGTCGACTTCATTCTTGTCAGGGGTCAAACTTGAGGCTAGGTGTTCTTCACCCTTGGTTGATGGAACTTTGTATTGACAACTTGTTGGTAGTCTCATCTATTTGACTCATACAAGGCCCAATATTTCATATGCAGTAGGCATGGTCTCTTGATTCATGCAGGAGCCACATGAGCTACACTGGAAAGTAGCTGAGAAGATTATTCACTACATCAAGGGTACTCACAATTATGAGATTCATTATGCAGTGGGCATGGGTTTTGACTTGGTGGGACACACAAATTTAGATTGGGTAGGAAATTCTCAGGATCACAAGTCGACTTTAGGGTATTTCTTCTCCCTTGGTTTTGATCCAGTTTGTTGGTCAAGCAAGAAGAAATCTATTATTTCTCTTTCATCTACAAAGGTTGAGTATCAAAGAGTGGTTAACACTACTACTGAGGCCATTTAGCTTCAGAACATTCTCACTAAGTTTGGAATTTCTTCTAAAATCCCATTATCATCTATTGTGACAACTAGAGTGTAATTCATATCTCTCGCAATCCAGTCCATCATCAACGGACCAAGCACATCGAGATCCACATACACTACATTAAGGAGTTGATTCATTGGGAGATCATCAATCTCAAGTATTGTTTGACGTTAGAATAGACTACAAACATCTTCACCAAACTCTTCACTAAGAGAAATTTCCTTCATTTGGGAGCTTTTCTTGGGGTACGAGTGAGCTTTGCTTGGGGTATGGTTGGTGTCCTCCTTGGGAGGGGCTACTTAGTCTTTTTCTTCTCTCTCTATTCAAGGGGGTGTTCTCTCTCTAGTTTTTTTTTTGGGGGGGGCTCCTTCTTTTGGGGGGGGATTTGATATGTGCATGGGTACCTAACAAGGCCTCATTTTTCTAGATCCATCATCTTTTACATCCTCCTAAGTTGTGCTTAAGGGGGAATGCTGGTGTAGGTTTTTATTTTCACTTACTCCTAGGTTTTTCTTGCACTTAATTGAGCTTGCGTAGGATAAAAAAGTGAGTTTAAGATTGGGAGATAAGTGTTTGGTGTCCCCTTAAAGGGTGGAACCACTTTCCACTTTTGGTGGCATCCTCCACTTTTGGTTCTCCATCTCCACTTTTTGTGATTGATTCCTATTGGTTGGATTTTCCACCTACCTCCTCTCCTAAGTTCTATATAAACTCATGACCTAGCTTGTATTTTCATCTTCTATGCATCTTTTGCATTGTATCTTTTCAAATTGGAAGCTCTTAATGCAATATTGTCATATCAACATTGCATGATCTCTTGGAGTCTTGGTTTGCATTCTTATGTTTTTTCCAGTTTATGTAACTTTGATTTTCTCTCAAAAAGTTCCTTGGGATATTCAATCTACTTTAGATTTCTATCACATTCCCTTCATAGCAACATATATATAGCATGCAATTAAAAATAGCTTTCCAAATGATGTTAGGCACACAAACTAATAAACACCATCCAAACTAGCCAAATTTTATTTGTGTTAGACAAAAATTATAACACTAATCAATATGGACCAATAAAGACCTTCCAAAATAGCTAGATTTTGTTTGTTTTAGATAAAAATTATAACAGTGATAAATATAGAATATAGAATGCTTAGAATAGTTATTCTTATGATAGATACGAATTTTCTAGGGTTTTCTTTTAACCAAAAAGCATGAAAGGGTAAGATGAAGAAAACAAATAATTTTTATTTTCTCTCTGATTTTTATGTGAATAAAAAACAAACTCAAAGGTTCATTCCCTTCATAGCAACATATATATAGCATGCAATTAAAAATATCTTTTTGAATGATGTCAGGCACACAAACCAATAAACACCTTCCAAACTAGCCAAATTTTGTTTGTTTTAGATAAAAATCATAACAATGATAAATATGGAATATAGAACATTTAAAATAGTTATTACACATCATAGGAATAATAACTAAGAAACCATTAACAACACATACACTCCAAGATAGATTTCTTTATTTCAAATGTTTAAAAATTGTAGAGCTCACAGACTTACAATCTTATGCATCAAAATATTATGTCTTTTAATTACTTTTTTTTTAATTAAAACTATCATACTAAAAAAAAAATCCTTTACAAATCCCATTAATTACATATAAATATAATTTTGATAGAAATTCAAAAAAAGGCAGTGAAACATCACTTTTTACCTTAACAAATCCAAAGATATAACGAAAGATGTCACCTCCATTATAAATTTCATATTTTGAAAAACTGCTCTTTATAAGGATTCATGTGACAAGAAGCTCCTAAATCAATCAATGATGCATTATTACATGCATGCGTATTATTACATGCATGTGTATTTAATGATGTTGAATAAGAATCTTCTACTTCTTCAATGGAAGTATCAAAATTTATAGAAGAGGCATCATTAAATGCCTTGTATTTGTTCTTTTTAAACTTTAATTTCATTTTGAGATGTCTATTTTTACCACAATTTTATCATTTTCCTTTACATTTTCTAAGAAATTTACCTTCATAAATTGATTATCTATCTCTTCACTTGTTTGTGCCTTTACCACAATAATGACCTCTCACAAATATAATGTATTTTTTAATGCCTTTCTTGGATTTACACCATTTATTCTAGCAAGAAGGCTATAATCACCTCTTTAATATTCAACTTGGTAAATGTACTACTAATTCTCATAAATAAGTATTAGATAACTGATTTGTCACCATTAATTCAATATCAAAATGACTTTGAGATACCTAAGTTGTGATGGAAAATATATCAATAGATGGAGAAGTCGTTATTTTTTATGACAATTTTTCTTTGAAATTTAGAGGTACAACTCCCTCTTATGATAGATTTAGATTTTCTAGGATTTGCTTTTAACCAAAAAGCAAGAAATGTGAAAATGAAGAAAGAAAATAATTTTTATTCTCTCTATGATTTTTATGTGAATAAAAAATAAACTCAAAGGTCCATTCCTTCATAGCAATATATATATATATATATATATATATCACGCAACAATTGAAAAATAGTTTTTCAAATGATGTCAGACACACAAACCAATAAACACCTTTCAAACTAGCTGGATTTTGTTTGTTATAGATGAAAATCATAACACTAATAAATATGGAATATAGAACACTTAAAATAGTTATTACACATCATAGCAATAATAACTAAGAAACCCATTGACAACACATAGACTCCACTGGTATATTTATTTATTTCAAATGTTCAAAAACTATAGAGCTCACAAACTTACAATCTTCTCTATCAAAAATATTATATCTTTTAATTACTTTTTCTTCAATTAAAACTATCATCCCAAAAAAAAAATCTTTTACAAAGCCCATGATTGATTACATATAAATATAATTTTGAATGTAATTTATTCTTCTAAACAATTGTTAAATAAAAGTTTAAAGAATCCTTAAAATTTTGGAAACTTTAATACCTTAATAACTTAAAGTCATTGAAATAAAATGATAGAAACATATTAAACATTTTTCTAAGGCGACATGATATCCCCATCAACTTCATCTTTGTATTTCAGTGGAGATTGTGGCATCTAAACAAAAACCTTAGATTTATAGACATGAAAATCTTTGACAATAAGAATGAGTTCATTGAGTCTCAGGATGATTACATGGTTGGTTCTCAGCTTCCAAATAGCCCCATTACTTTGAATGTTTTCCAATTTTCTTTGGAATGTGGGGAGATGATTCAAACAATGTATCAAGGTTGTATGAATGTTACTTAAATTATTCATAGCTTCCACATTAAATGCATGTTTATCCAAAGACTTTTCAATCATTGTCTTGAAGCTTTCCTTGTGGACTAAGTGTCTACAACCTATGACTTATCCTTTATTTGAATATGATTTGATGGACAAAAAAATAATTTTAGTGTCCATCTTCAACTTGTCCCATTCCTTCAATAGTTTGGTCTGCTCTTGGATGTTCTGTCTAATGGCCACTAGTTTCCATTCAATATTTTTTCTCCACAAGAAGCACTTATTTTCATTGGTAGTTTGAAGGATTTTCTCTACAACTTATCATTTCCTATCTCAATCATTTCCTTAGAGTTTTTTATCTATCCTTTCCCAAACTATATCTTCCTATTTTGATATTATGATTTTGTCATCAATTTCCTTCTTCCTCATTTCAATTTCATTGTGTACTTTATTTGCCTCCTCAATGAATTTTGATACCTTGGTCACAATATCACTCACCCAATCTTCAATTACTCTACCATAAGATTGATATTTTCATATTTTTAATTTACTTTTTCCCACTTCCTAAGCTAGGATCAAAAGAGGAATCAATCTTGTCTAGTGGAAAGGTTGAGGTGTTGACTATGGACTTAAGGAAAGCAATTAAAGCTTTTACCTATTGCTTAAGTTAATATTTGGAACGTTTATCTTTTTATTTTATTTCAACAAGTTTGACAACTAACACTTGAAAATTATGAATATTCCTATCATGTGAGGAAGGGTCCAAATTGATTCTTGTGATATTGAAGTCATTTTATATCACCTCACTAATATCCTTATTTGGAGATGGATGTGAAACTTCCATGTGCATGTGACCTGAAGCTAAGTCTTGCATAAACCTAGAAATATTTTTGGCTTTCATAGGTTGGGGTGACCTCTAAAGCAAGTTAGAAATTACAATGAATTGGGGAAGGTTCAACTAGAATACCTTTCTCTTTTTTGATAAGGTTTCTTATAACCAAGGGGATGGTGTATCAGGAGTACCAAAGGAGGTCCCAACAGCACTATGAGAGAATTATAGTAGTCTCATGGGAGGGGGTGTAGTGAATGAATATCCCATTTTGTTGAATAATGTGATGTTACCTAGGTTAGGATGGCTATTAGTGATTAGGTTGAACTAGGGGGAATTGAGGTAAATATGGTGATGAGGAAGTTGGTGATGAGTGATATGAAGAAGATGAAACGCTTACTTAGGATTAAGGGAGGTAGTGTTGATGGCATATCCTTCCCTAGACTCTTCTTGAACGACCTCAAAATTTTATTTCTACTTATCCTTCTTCCCTTTTCCCTTTGAGTTATCCTTACACATTCTATCAAGGTTCTAATTTTAGGCGAGTCTTCATTATCATATCCTCCATCTCCACTAGTGCATTGAGAGTTATTTGAAGTTGTTGGCTAGTAAGGAGTGGACTTTACTTACCTTTCTTCTCCTTGTTTGGCAATTTCCTTTTCCTTTGAGGGTTTTTAACTTGGCTTTTTAGTAGTCTTCTTCAACACCCATTATCATGTTCTTCTAAGCACCATTATTGTCCTTTTTTTCTAAATCCCTTACCTCTCTAACATCCCAATTTATATGCAATATGGGTTTTTTTTGGATGTGATCAAAATCTATGGGATCCACTAAATCATATTCATCATCCTCTAGGCCTTGGATATCCCAATTTAACTTGAAAGTTTCAATTTTCCTCAAGGACAACCTCATCAAATCTCTTCTTCAAACCTTGTATTTATAATCATAGTCAACCCAATAATATTTTATTTCATGAAGATGGTGGAATCCATGTTAGAGCTTTATATTTTCTTGACATAATCATTACTATCAAATGGAAATCTCATCTCAAAGAAATGTATTTTATATTTTTTCAAATCTCTTTCAATATTTAATGCATCATATAATTATTTGCATTGGTAGTGAGCAAGCCTAATGAGAAAAGGGACACCTACCTTTTCCCTTTATCTACATATTTTTTCCAATTCATTGGTTTTTCTACACACTTGAATTAAAATGAGTTTGTCATTGACATACTTGGGCAGTTTACATGGGAACCCATCAAAACCTTCAATTTTGATATAGGTAAACGTTTGGAATTGGATGAAGTAGCTCACATATGTGTTGATTTGTTAGATAGCTTCTAAGGATAGCCTCATGCTTATATCACCTTAGAGCTCCTAGACTACATACTTTGTGAATGCATCATTCACTCTTAAAAATATTGTAATTGTTCTCCAACTAGAGTTGTAGGTAGTGGTCATAAATATGGGTTACCTCATCAAAATTGCTAATAGTGAATAATCTTGACCAAGCTCTCCTACTAGAAATAACATAAAACAAATATGAAGACATATAGAATGATTTATTCTATTGAAATTGGTTGATCTTCCTGTGGAGCTTATCACTGATTATGCTAGCCCAATCGATGAATTGTTCTCCATGGATGATGACCAGATAAACAAGTATATCCATTCCTCAAAATTGTGGGCATCTTCATTGCCAATTAATATGTGAAGGAGTATGTTGATATCTAAGATGTCATATTTGTGTAGTGTGACCTATGTAAATTCTTGGGTAGTTATGATTTTCCTTTTCTTGAGACTTCTAACCAATGCCTTGCAATTGTATTATGGAATGCACTTTTCTTCTTGGAAAATTATTAATAAGTCAATGTGGTGTCAAGATCCACAAAAACTTCTCTTTGGAATAGGCTAAGGAGTGTGGTAAAAGACTCTCCATTCAATCTGGCAATTATCTTATTATCTACCATTTTCACCTCTCAGGTCTAGGGGTCATAATGATTGATGCACTCCAAGACTAGGTATGTGCATTTCAAAACCATAGGAAATCCAACTGCCTACAATAATTTGATGTCTACCAATTTCTACATGATTGGAGACTTGTTTTCATTTCCCATTCTTCTCTACAAGTCCTTGAGGTTTGTGTGCCCTAATTCCATGTCTCTAATTTTGGGCAATGTCCTCTCCAAACTAGACAAGTGTTCATACCTGAAGTATTTATATTTCATTTTTTCTACAACCAAATTACAGAGGAGGAAAACTAATTTTTTTAACACACAATTAAACAAATCTAGAGGGATTTTGATTTTTAATAGGGAACTTTGTAGTGGACAAGTTTTCATGAAATTAGCCTAATTAACTGAAATCACTCTTTACAAGTTATGAAAGCAATAGGGGAGAGGGGCCCAAAGTAGTGCAGGTCAACTTTGGAGGTCCATGTGGCAATCCACATGGACCAAAAAAGTTTAAAATTTTTCCTACCATGTCACTTTTCCACTTGTGCATTAGACCTTATATTTTTTTTTTAAAATATCAATCACCTCACCACTTGTCAGGCACCTTTTACTCTTATGTGTCCAAAATGGGCCGATTTTTCCCTCCACTCAAAAGAGGAGCCCATCTACCTCCTTAATCGACGAACATGTCTACGTATACTCAATCGAACAGTCGCATGTCCACAAAAACCTCGCCACCCTAGATGAACAATTTACAACATTAATTGCTCATTGCCTCCTTTGTTACCTCCATTGACCGACTTTCCTTACACATCCCTTTGCATTTACTCAGACTGTCAGGCGCTAAATTAGAGATCAAGGTTCATTCAATGCTCCACATTCTCACATATCCCGCTCACTCTCATTCCTTTTGTTTGCAAGCATTCTCGACTATTCATTTAATTTGGCACCGAAACTAGTTCGGCTCTCCATGCTTCATTGTTCGGCTCTTCACTCTTCTTCATTCAGTTCTACACTCTTGAGAGCTCCCTTTCTCTTTCAGGTGAGGTTTCTAACCTCACTCAGCCTCTACCATCCTCTATGAATACGATGGTATTTTTCCATGCACTTAGTTTTTTCAAATAATTTCTTTGCAAAAATTTTTCTTTCAACAATATGCATAAAATGAAATGTGGGGAGGGTTTCACTATTTTCTTTTCCTCTATACTCATCCATGCACTCCTACTCTTCCATTCTTCATTGCACGACATTTACTCTGCATTGTGCTTTTCATATTTGCTTCCTTATACGAAATATGAAATAGGTTTTACTAGTTTAAATGGATTTTCATTACTATTAGACTTCTTTGATGAAATATAGAAAGGGCTTGACTAGTTTTGTTTTCGTGTGTTCGTCATTCCACAAACTTTAACTCTACAATTTCTTTTTTTACATTTCTTTGTTATTCCAAAATATGGTAATGGTTACACTAATTTTATTGTTCATAGGGATGTTTATCATTTCGAGGGTTTCTACCATGCACTTGCATTCGCGTGTTCCTCATTGCACAGACTTTAACTTTGCAATTTGCTTAAAATAATCTCATGTCATTCCGAAATATGAAAATGGTAGCACTGGTTGTCATTTCAAACATATTTTTCCATGCTTTTTTTCTTTGCATGGTGTTTGCTCCGCATTGTGATTTTCATATTTGCTTCCTTATACGAAATATGAAGTGGGTTTGACTGCTTTAAATGGTTTTTCATTACTATTAGAATTCTTTGATGAAATGTGGAAAGGGCTTGACTGGTTTTGTATTCATGTGTTCGTCATTCCACAAACTTTTACTTTGCAATTTTCTTAAAATAATCTCATGTCATTCCAAAATATGAAAATGGTAGCATTGGTTGTCATTTCAAACATATTTTGCCATGCTTTTTTTTATTTCATTGTTACTACCAAACATGGAAAGTGTTTGACTGGTTCACAATTACAGGGTTTTCTGCCATGCACTTGTATTCGCGTGTTCAACATTGCACAAACTTTAACTCTGCAAATTGCCTTTGATATTTTTTTGTTATTCCCAAATATGAAAATGGGTTTGCTTGTTTTCATTTCAAAGATTTTCTACAATTCAAAGATATATATATATATCTATTCTTATATATGTTATTATATATATAGTTTATATATATATATGTAATTTTATATATATATATATAAACTATATATATATAATAACATATATAAGAACAGATATATATATATATATATATATATATATATATATATATATATATATATATATATATAATTGTTTATGTATGTATATGTCATTGTTACTACAAAATATGAATATGGTATCATTGGTTTTCATTTTGAAGATAATTTTCCATGCAATTGTATTATTATGTTCTTCCATGCACAATACTTTTGTCTGTGAAATGCTTTTTTTAATTTCATTGTCACTACCAAACATGGAAAGGGTTTGATTGGTTCTCAATTACATGGTTTTCTGCCATGCACTTGTAGTCATGTGTTCAACAATGCACAAACTTTCACTTTGCAATTTTCCTTTGACATTTATTTGTTATATTCCCAAATATGAACATGAGTTAACTTGTTTTCATTTTGAAGATATTATGCCATGCAATTATATATAGGTATATATCTATTCTTATATGTGCAATTCTATATATATATATAATTATTTATGTATGTGTATGTCATTGTTACTACGAAATATGAATATGGTATGACTAATTTTCATTTCAAAGATATTCTACCATGTAATTGTATTATTATGTTCTTCCATGCATAATACTTTTGTTTGCGAAATACTTTTTTTAATTTCATTGTTACTACAAAACATGGAAAGGGTTTGATTGGTTCACAATTATATGGTTTTCTGCCATGCACTTGTATTCATGTGTTCAACAATGCAAAAAAATTCACTCTGCAATTTTCCTTTGATATTTTTTTGTTATTCCCAAATATTAAAATGAGTTAACTTGTTTTCATTTCAAAGATATTATGCCATGCAATTAATATATATAAAGAATTACATATATAAGAATATATATATATATATATATATAATTGAACCAAATATTTTTGTAGGGATGTGCTCTCTTACGCTTCTAGGGTTTTGCACCTAAAAGGAGAGAGGAATTGCAAAAATCTAAGGTGGTTCACTCAAGACTAATGTAAATATGAATGGAATATGTCTAAATAGAATGTCCTAAATGCAGGAAACTAATGAAAGATATTGACTAATGAATGAAAACTAAAGAAATGCAACATGTTTGAAAACACACTATGATATACAAAATGAACTAAAAATGCAAACAAACAATAACAGAAATGGATAAAACTGAAGAGGTGCACCTGGAAACTGGAAAGTGATGGAGAAGAGCTCTAGAATCCTACAGAAATTACTATTGAAGCCAACTGGGACACTTACATCAAGCTGGGCGACTTAGTCCTATTTCGCAAAATTTTTGTCAGAATAGGTTTCAAGGAACTGGGTATTTAGAATTGCAGAAACCACTTTCCATTCCTGGTAGTGGGACTAATTCACCATAGATGGTGACTTAGTCCACCTGTGAATCTCGAGAAATTTGGGATAGGAATCTATAGTCTTCAATCTGCACTTATGTTCTTAACAAGTTTCTGGATTTGAATCTATAGAACCTGGTCTGTAGGTGATCTCCAAACTTCTCTTAGGGCTTTGTTGAATTTGAATGGCTTTGATGAATTGATGACACATTTTGACACCTTAGACTTTGACAAATATGCATACAAGACTTGCAAAACAAACATGCAAAGAGGGGAAAAAGGGTTAAGGGTTAATGAATAGGGGTCAAACCCCAGTTTGGTAATTAAATGCTTGAAAATGAAATGAAATGAAAAGAGAATGATGAATGAACAACATGCAATGATACAACTCACCAAACCCTTGATGTATAAATATGAAGATATACAAATGATAGCTCCAATGTACTTGAAAATGCCTAGAATGCTTGATTGAATGATTAGGAACATTTGCTTGACTGCTTGAATGAATGAGTGAATGAATGGGGATAAAATGAGAGAGAAAACCCTATATTTATACATGATTATGTAAATTTTCCCCAAAATACAACATCACAAGCCGACCTTAAGGCTAAGAGAATAATATCCCGCCAGAATTTTGAAATAATTTTGATTTTTGAACCAAGTGGGACTAAGTTGCCCCTATTGGTGACTTGGTCCCACTTAAGAATTTTAAGTGGGTGTTAGGAATTAAAGTGTATTAAATGATTTTTGATAGAGCCGTCATGAAGCATTCGAGGTCTGTGAGATGCTAACGCATGTCCCCATCGTATGGAGCCCAACCTATGTACGAATGCCCAGTAACCGATGATGATGAGATTGACAGTCATCATGCAGTCTCTAAATTTAATCTGGGTTGTTCATCACACACCTCGCAACATTTTATTAATGCCTGCTAGACAACTTGTGAGGTACGCGATGTGTTGATACGTGGAATTTTTCAACCATTGTGTGGAATATGGTGAATCACATGGAATGAGTGACATGGATCCTAGTTAGCGTGTTCTCATTGGTCAAGAGGTGACAAGCCATGGTATCGGGTTTTCAAACCCAATTTGACTACGCCTTGGCCATTCGATCTTCCATCTCATTCTGATATCAATGACCGATATTCAAAATTCAAAACACGCATGTGATAGCCATTTTTTTCCTGCAACCATTGAAGCATTAATGGCATGCTCTCTCCAGGAATGATCGAATCAAGTCCTTGTGTATGCAAGGAATTAATTCCTAGCTATTATGAGGAACAATATGTTGATCTCTTGGTGCCAAGGTGATAAATGGTGAAGTAATCAACACCAACAATTAATGGCTTCTTCAAGTGTGTGACGACAAAGTTGATGAGAAAATACCATTAGTGTTGGTCAATAAATACAGACGAAGTGATAGCTATTTTCACCATTGTATTCAGCAGTTGGAACCTCTTTGAATTTTTGTAGAACAAGAATTGTGTGAGTGTGAGTTTGAGAAGCTACTAGATAGTGAAAATGAGCAAGCCAATTGCCTCCACAATACTAGTTAGAAGGTCACCCAGACTTAATTTACAGAGGCCTCATGACAACATTTTTGAATGTGAACACGAGGTACTAGAACATGCTTCATCTGCAAAGGAGAAGGTCCCTTTAGAGAAGCCCCTATGTGCTCCTATTAGATGCAGTAGCAGATTGAAGCACCATGGAGTTGCCACAACAAAGGTTGAAGAAAAAGGAAAGGAGCCTACACCATTCACCTTTGGAGTCCATAGGAAGATACAATATGGACGTGGCTCTTATGGGCAGCAAAAAATTTCCAATTTCTATTATAGACAACACTTCAGAGATCACGATGGAGACAAACTTAGGTTACAAACAATATCTTATGATGTTGAACCAAGATGCCATCTCGGGAGTGGAGGTATTGTCGGTACCACCATTTTCCGTCAAGACTCCAAATTGACACAATGGTGTTATTCCAGACAAGGACAAAGACTAAGAGAGTGTTGAAGTTTCTTCTCCATCTGCTGCAACGACGCAAAGTGGGCACGTGTATCATGTGCTTGGTGCTAGTGTTGGTCAATCTGCTGGTTGAGAAAGAGGTGGTGTATGGGTTTACATTTTTGTGTTGATTGATATTGTTGCTATGGTCGTTGCTCATGTTTCTCGTGTGTGGTGGTGGTTTTTTGGCCTTTTGTGCTGACTGTGGGTCTCCTAAGCGATGTGGACATCGATTGTAAGGTGTAGCTAGTGACTAAAGGGTAGTTTTGGCGATACTTATATTTCCATTTTTGGTGATGGTTACAAATTTTGCCTCCCCTTTGCAACAAATGACTGTAAATTTTCATATGGGGAATTTTGAGATGAAATGAAGTATGTGAATTGTAACTGCATTTGAGTTGGATGCTTGTTGCTCCCTTGCATTATAAAAGGGGTTTCAAGGCTCATTTGCAAGGGATTTTGGTCTCTGAAATTTTTGAGTCTAATAATACTTTTAGTGTAGAAACTAGGTATAGATAGAAAAGCACTAGCAAATTGGACAATTGAGTTGTCTGGGGTTTAAGTTGTGCATATGTTAATCTCAAAGTAGTTTTATGGAAAGGGATGATTTCGAAACAAATCTTATGCATGAAGTATTCACTCTCCTTTTGTAAATCTTTTACAAATTATGAATGGAATATCAAAGATAGCTTTATTCATCATCAAATATTTGATTGAGTGTATATCCTTATCTTTGCTTTGTTTCAAAGAATCAATTAAATGCTTGAATAAGGTCATAAATTTGTGATAATTTACACAATATTCGATAAGAAGTTATGTTTCAGGAACAGTGAGTTTTTATAATGTAAGGCATTATGAAAATAGTCCTTAATTGTCAGAGCTAAAGAGTTTCCATATTACTGGTTGTCATGTGAATGACTCTAATGCCCATTTGATAAGACACTGATCAATTTACACATGGTATTTACATTTGGAAGTATGATATACCCAATCATTGACTCAGGATCAAAATATAAATCATTTAAAATTTGTTTAACCATGAGGCATGTATTTGAAATAGTTTCTTGTTCCTAGAGAATGAATGGTTATTTGCTTAAAGATTAGCCAATCTCTTAGTGAATTATGTTTATTCACCTTCCATGGGAACCGATTTGTGAATTGATGTGTTCTGCACTGAACTAATCAAAATGAACATAATAGGAACACCCTCCTAGGTCCCATGAAGCCTAAAGTGTAGGAATAGAGACCTCAAAATTCTCTATTCATTAAGTTGGCCATTCCTCTTAGGGGCTCTTGAGTATAAGAGTTGGATACTCTTTAGAGAGGTCCAAGGATGTACTAGAAAAACACCAACAAAATGGAAACTCTACTAGGGATAATTCCCATTCTCCAAACATAGATCTTTGCATCACAGAGTCAAATATTGAAAGAATTTTAAATATCTTGTTCAGATATTGATCAAAATTGAACCTGGTAGAGGATTTGATTGCAACAAATTTCGAGGAACCTAAGAGTGACTCTGATGTGGGGGCCAACCCAATGCCTGTATTATTTTGAAGAAACTTCATCTTATTTGAAGTTTAATCCTCCATGACAGGAGGTGGCGACTCTGACAAAAGAACCTGATAAAGTATACATCAAGTCTCCAGATTTACAGATTTGAAGACAAAGGATAATCGACTGCTACAAAATTCCAGGTATTCTTATAGAGTTGGTGATGATCTGATCATATTATGAGAAAATTATGATAAATCTTCTATGTTCAAAGTGTAAGTGATTCCCTATTAAGTGAATTAGCACTAGATCAGGGAATAACAGTGAAAATTTAGCATGCCTTTTGAAATGTAAATTGAAATTCATTCATCATCATAGATAAGCATGCTAGCATAAAATATCTTAAGCAAAATTCATGGGAGATATGCATTGTAAGGGCTTAGGATTATAATTGTTGAAAAGAACCGATGTAGTATTGTATAATTGCAAATCAAATTTATAAGTCTCTTTCAAAGAGTGAAGTTGCATAGTTAAGCTACATGTTCTGGTGTAAACATGGTGTAATTGAGCATGATGAACAACCTTTGTTGGGTCAAAGGAATTTTAGTATTGAGAGATACAGGGCCATTTTCTTTGAAAATATTTCTGGGTAGCCAAATGTTGTCCCACCGAAGATCAGAGACAAGTTGCCAAAGTTCAATGGTACGAAAGTTGAGTCAACAAGCAAACATTGCAAGAGTTTATTGACATGATGGGAGACTATGAATTGGATTTTGAAGACATTTTTATGAAACTATTTGTTGAATCATTGAGAGGAGATGCAAGAGACTAGTTCTCTTATCTACCAGCTTCTTCCATACATTCATGGGAGGAGTTAAAGTATTGTTCATGGAACAATTTGGGGAAAGGATTGATCCTGTCCTAATCAGGTAGAAATTCATGGGCATGGAAAAGGAAGAGGATGAGTTGGTTCCTACTTTCAATCTCAAATTCTCCAAAGTAATTAGAGAGATCCCTACAAGCATAAGACCGAATGATGCCAAGTGTTTGGTGGTATACTTGGGTGCATTCAACAAAAAAATGAGTCCTTTTGAGAGATAAAGAGCCTACTACATTGCACAAAGCATACCAAATTTCTACAGACATTGAAAATAATTTGAAGTATTCAATGATGAAGGAATATCCAACCATTAACAATGATCACCCTAGTCCATTTCTTGCAAATGCAAATAGTGGATCAATTAGTAGGGGTTTGGGTCAAGAGGACAAAGATTCAGTTATCCTAGTTTCTCCATCACAACAATGTGCGAATTATGGTAAGGCCCAAGTGAAAGGATTACAAGACAATGGTAAAGTCAATCAAGTATTCTCGACCAAGAGTTTACATGACATGAAGAGATATCAAGGGGAATCACCCTATGATTTGTTCTCTAGGTTTGTGGATGCCTTGTTAGATATACCTAATGATATCAGACCAAAAGAATCCATGTGTATTGATTTTCTTTGTGACATTTATCAATCAGGATTAAGCACCTTACCAAAAGAACTGAAGCCTCATAATTTGAGCCAAGTAGTTGATTGGATAAGGGTGATAGAGGAAGCTAAGAATGAGTACACATGACAAGTGTTACCTTAGAGTACTGCCAATGATTACCATGATGAGGAGAACCAAAGGTTAGTTTCAACACGTCAAGAGGATGCATTTGAATGTGAACAACTTGTTGATCGTTGTTGTCATTTTACCAGTACCACAGATGCAGATCCATGTAGCAATGGTGAGGATGGAGATACAAAATATGAAGATAAAGAAATAGTACATGATTTTCATCCCTGGGATGTCCTAAATTGTGAGCAAGCACAAGGGATTCAAGGGGAAGATCCACATCCTAATTTAATCAGGAACAATGATGCACATGTTAATGACCAAAGTGATGAGATTGAACTTGGTCAATTTTCTATTGATTATAATTCTTCTTATGAAATTGAAGTGGAGTGTCTTGCTTATAGTGGAGGACAAGTTGACAGCCTTGAAAGAGTGCATTGGATTGGTAGTGAACAATTTTCTTCATGTGAAGAGTTCTTAGAGTGTGGATCGATAATTTTGAGCACAAATGATGAAGAGGATGTTGAAGATGTTTCTCTCTGCTCTTCTAGTGATTACACTGATTTTGAATGCACTAATGACCTTAGTGATTGGAACCCTCATATTGGAGAGGCAGGGGAATTTGTGACCACCATGAAGGTGTGGCACAATCCCTTATTTGATGAACCTTCACTATAAAATGAGGTTATAAATGATGACTCCTACTGGTATAGGAGCAATCCACTCTTTCAGGAAGATTCTGATGAGTTTGTGGCAAGTACTATTGATGAATATATTGGAGATGATACAAATGAGGACCAACTTAATACTGAGGCTTATGACTTAGCCTTTGAAGATGCCAACTTTGCTTCTATAGCCTCCCAGTTACATGAAAGAGGCAAGGGAAAAAACATAGCTAAAATTGCTTACTCATATGTGATTAAGCAAATAGTATCTGACAAGCACCAAGAGTGTAATTCAAATTTGTTGATATTTGAATGTGATAATTGTTCACATGATGGAGTGGAAGACCATGATGGTATTCTTGAATGCAGTACTACTATTGAGGGAGATGTGGATGAATATGCTAATTTTCCCATGGTATTTGGTTATGTGCTTGACAAAGTGGTTGAACTACCAACCACCCATATACAACATGATGATATTTACACTAAAAAGAAAGGAAGTTAATTCTTGAATGGTCAAATAGCTCATCAGGATGAGTGCACTGGCACCAGAGTAGCATTATTATATATTGAAGAGAAGGAGCCATTTGATGAGTTTGCAGAATGTGTTGATATTACATAATTGTTTGCTTTATGTAAAGAGCAATTCAAATGTGTTGACAACTAGAGGTATGATGGTGATCAATATGAAGCTGCAATTGAATTCTTTATCGATACTCCCTATCTTATGGATCTTATCATGGAAATCTTTCCATCCCATGAAGACAATACTCATGTCAAGCAAAGTGAAGGTATGCTTGATGTTGTATGTTTCTCACATAATTTTGTAGAAGCTTGGCCTAGTACGAGTCAGAGTGTTTATGAGGGCTTCCAATTTGATGAAAAAATTGAATGTGGTACTGAAATTCATGACCATATGGAGTATGAATGTTTTATTTTCCCAATTCAATTTGATGAGCCTATGGTGGAGAAGGCTTGTGAATGGGGAAGCATTACAACAAGTAGAATGGATGGTGTCAATTGTGGTGGTGTTAGTTGCCTGAAATTACACAATATATATGTTGATCCATTTCCTACAGAGCAGGACAAAGTTTTTGACAGAGGAAAGAGCCAGTCCTAAATTTTGGGGGGCTAGGGGCCTCCAATTTGAAGATCAAAGCCAATTGTTTAAAAGGGGCTTCTCAAAAAATAAACTACATTGTATAATTTTGAAGATAATGTATATAGGTGTGGTTTGTGTGGTTTCTTTTTGGTTGTGTCTACTTGCCTTGTTCGGGCAAGCTCCTAGGGTTTTTGTGTTTCTACCCTAGTCTGCTTCAACCTGAGATATAGATTCTCTCTATACCTACTGGGGGTATACATCCCCAAGCATGAGCCACTAATAGAGCTCCTAAAATTCTACAAAAAAATTGAGAGAACCATAATTTGAGTCATGGTCTTTTAGCTTTATAATCAAAATGGGCTAAGGGTCTAGTTAAAAACCCTATTTTCATAGGCATCCTATTCTAAAACGCTTAGATGTTATAATCTTGTGGTGACTTGTTCCTTCTGGTCACTGGTTAAGTAAGTCATAACCCGAGCCTTCAAACACGTTTGGTTACCGGCCCCCTTTAGTTAGGAAAGTCTATCTTTTCGTGCTTAGTCTCGCGCTAAATTTTTATAAAGTTGGGTGAAATATTTTTAATGGGTTTAAGTTGTCTTTCCCAAGGGTCTTACTATCGTTGGCCTAGTCATGGCCCCACTTTTTTATGAATAATGTTTAGCGTGTGCAAGAAGGAGAGCCGTTGGATACAAAGATTCAATCCCAGCCACCCATCGTACACCGCATGAGCATTCATGAAGAACTGTCATGAAGCGTGTGAGGTTCACGATATGCTAACATGTGTCCCTACTGTATGGAGCCTACCCTATGTACGAATGCCTAGTAACCAATGATGATGAGATCAACAGTTGTCATACAATCTCTAGATTTAATATGGGTTGTTCATCGCACACCTCACAACATTTTATTAATACCTTCCAGAAAACTTGCAAGGTACGCGATGTGTTGACACGTGGTGTTTTTCAACCATAGTGTGGAATATGGTGAATCTCATGGAATGAGTGACATGGATCCTAGTCAACGTATTCTCATTGGTCAAGAGGTGACAAGCCATGATATCAAGTTTTCAAACCCAATTTGACTGCGCCTTGGCCATTCGATCTTCCATCTTATTTTGATATCGATGACCGATATTCCAAATTCAAAACATGCATGTCATAGCCATTTTTGTTCTCCATTGAAGCATTAATGGCGTGCTCTCTCCAAGAATGATCGAATCAAGTCCTTGTGTGTGTGAGGAATTAATTCCTAGCTATTATGAGGAATGATACGCTAATCTCCTGGTGCCAAGGTGATAAACATTGAAGTAATCAACACCAACAATTAATTGCTTCTTCAAGCATGTGACGAAAAAGTTGATGAGAAAATACCATCAGGCTTGCTCGATAAATACAGATGAAGTCATAGCTATTTTCATCATTGTATTCAGTAGTTGGCACCTCTCTAAATTTGTGCAGAACAAGAATTATGCAAGTGTGAGTTTGAGAAGCTACCAGATAGTGAAAATGAGCAAGCTGGTTGACTCCACAATACTAGTTAGAAGGTCGCCTAGACTTAATTTATGAAGGCCTCATTACAACATTTCTAAATGTGAACATGAGGTACCAGATCATGCTTCGTTTGCAGAGGAGAAGGTCCCTGTAGAGAAGCCCCTGTGTGATCCTGTTAGATGTAGTAGCAGATTGAAGCACCATGGATTTTTTGTAGCAAAGGCTAAAGAAAAGGGGAAGGAGCCTGCACCATTCACCTCTAGAGTTCATAGGAAGATACGATATGGATGTGACTCTTATGGGCGACAGAATTCATCAATTGCTATAATAGACAACCCTTTAGAGAGCGCGACGAAGATAGACTCAAGTTACAAACAATATCTTATGATGTTGAACCAAGCTACCATCCTGGGAGTGGAGGTGTTGTCGGTACCACCATTGTCCATCAAGACTCCAAGTGGGTGTGATGGTGTTGTTCCAGACAAGGAAAAAGACGAAGAGGGTGTTGAAGCTTCTTCTCCATCTCCTGCAATGATGTGAAGTGGGCACGTGTATCATGGGCTTGGTACTAGTGTTGGTCAGTCTACTGGTTGAGAAAGAGGTGGTGTATGGGTTAACATTTTTGAGTTGATTCATATTGTTGCTATGGTGGTTGCTCCTATTTCTCATGTGTGGTGGTGGTTTTTTGGCCTTTTGTGCTAACTATGGGTCTCCTAAATGACGTGGACATTGATTGCAAGGCGTAGCTGGTGACTAAAGGGAAGTTTTGGCGGTACTTGTATTTCCCTTTTTGGTGATGGTTACAAATTTTGCCTCCCCTTTGCAACAAATGATAGCAAATTGTCATATGGGGAATTTTGAGATGAAATGAAATTGATTTTGAAATGAATTATGTGAATTGTAATTACATTTGAGCTAGATGCTTGTTTCTCACTTGCATTATAAAAGGGATTTCAAGGCTCATTTGTAGGGGATTCTAGTCTTTGAAATTTTTGAGTCTGATAATCCTTTTAGGGTAGAAACTAGGTATCAATAGAAAAATACCAACAAATTGGATAGCTGAGTTGTTTGGGTTTTAAGTTGTGCATATGTTAATCTTAAAGTAGTTTTATGGAAATGGTTGATATCCAAACAAATCTTATGCTTGAAGCATTCACTCTCCTTTGGTAAATATTTTGTAAATTATGAATGGAATATCAAAGATAGCTTTATTCATCGTCAAATATTTGTCTGAATGCATGTCGTTGTCTTTGCTTTGTTTCAAATAATCAATTAAATGCTTGAATAAGATCATAAATTTGTGATAATTCAGTAAGAAGTTATGTTTCAGGAGTAGTGAGTTTTTATAATGTAAGGCATTATGAAAATAGTCCTTAATTGTTAGAGCTAAAGAGTTTTCATATTACTGGTTGTCATGTGAATGACTCTAATGCCCATTTGATAAGACACTGGTCGATTTGCACATGGTATTTACATTTTGAAGTATGATATACCCAATCATTGACTTAGGATCAGAATATAAATCATTTAAAATTTGTTTAACCATGAGGCATGTATTTGTAATAGTTTCTTGTTCCTAGTGAATGAATGGTTATTTGCTTAAAGAATAGCCAATCTCCTAGTGAATTTTGTTTATTCACCTTCCATGGGAACCAATCTGTGAATTGATGTGTTTTGCATTCAACTAATCAAAATGAACATAATACGAACACCCTCCTAGGTCCCACAGAGCCTAAAGTGCAGGAATAAAGACCTCATAATTCTCTATTCGTTAAGTTGGCCATTCCTCTTAGGGGCTCTTGAGTATAAGAGTTGGCTACTCTTTAGAGAGGTCCAAAGGTGTACTAGAAAAAACACCAACAATGTTTAACAGGATTATTCTAAAAAAAAAATTTAAGTAGGGTTAGTAAGTGTATAAAGTGGTCATTTAAACATAAGAAAGGGTCAAATTATTGATGACAAGCCTAGAAAAGCGTGGAAGTTTGTTACAACACTTTGAAATAAGACTTGGTAAGTGATGAAAAAGGGTTATTTAAGTGAATTATATTAAAAAGATCCTAGAAAAGTGTAAAAATGTGTTACAACACTTCACAACACTTTTGTAAGGCATCATAAAGTTAATGATTCACAAGAACCCAAGACCTAATGTGAATGTGTTGACCACATTACAACATTAAATCAAGGCAACTTAGGCCAAAATCCATAAGAAAGACCCAAATTAGTGTAAAAATGTCCAGGGATACATTTTTTTACAGTACAATAATGACATATATATATATATGTAATTATATATATATAGATATAAATATATGTTCTTATATATGTAACTGTATATATATATATATATATATATATATATATATATATATATATATATATATATAATGACACAAATATATATGTAATTTTTTATGTATATATATGTGTTTGTTACTACGAAATATGAATATGGTATCATTGGTTTTCATTTCTAAGATATTCTTCCATGCACAATAGTTCTATTTGCAAAATGCTTTTTTTATTTCATTGTTAATACCAAACATGGAAATGAAAACAACTTAATCCATTATCATATTTGGGTATAACAAGATAATATTAAAGGAAAATTGCAGAGTTAAAGTTTGTTGCATAACAAAAAAATATTAAAGGCAGTGTCAAATTATATATATATATATATATATATATGTCCCACTTTCCCAGTAACACAACACTCGTGGAAAATCAATCGTTCACATGCTTCCCACTAGTCAAATTACAACACACAACTATAGTTTCCTTCTCCTCTTTTGCCACATGCAACCACCAAAAAATAATGTGTTAAGGCCACCATAAACGCCCGAGAAGCAAACAAAGATTGCACACCATGAATACATACAATCTCTGCAATTGAAGGCATCGAAACAAGTTTTCAAATTTGAAAAAGGAGGACAAAAATTAAAGACTCCATACCAAACTAGCATTGAACATATAAAGAGATTTACAAACTCAAAAATGCATTTCTCAATCTTTTCCAATTTCCATTTACCACGTCTCACTTCCATATTCATATCTACATGGAAAGTTGCATACATTCAACTTCCTTAAAAAAAAGTGAAGTTATTCTTTTAGATGGAGAGTCTAACAAATGGAAGGAATAGTGCATAACCAAGGGATATGCTCAGACTACTTTTAATGTTGGGTGGATGCAAGACCATAAGCAATAGCACTGTTACACTCTCCATCACAAAAGAACAACTTCACTTTTTTATTAATTCTTTTAGCCTTTGAATGCCAATCTGTTGTATGCTAAGGAAAGTGGGATAGGGGGTGGGTTTGTTTGGATTTGGTGGTGGGACAGTCTTGGCTCTTTGTTGTTCTCATGCCATTGGATGTATGAAAATATTGGTGGTGATGTAATGCAAGTGGTGATATTATAGGGGAGTGTTGGTTATACAAATTTTATATTTTGGCTGCATGTTTTAATGCTACGAGCCATTAACAAACAATGTGTGTATATATATATGTTTGGGTAAAAGCACAATAGTCTGTCACACTTTTGGCTGAAACCATGTGGTAGTGACTTGGCATTGACGTGGCGGTACCTTTTCGGCCAAAAGGGTTTCGACCAAAAAGCTTCCGACCGAAAATGCAAATAATAAAAAAAATAAAAATCTAGGCCCGACCATTTTGCATGTTCAGGCAAAAATGTTCCACAATGAGAGGACCTCGGTCGAACAGGGGTTTGGAAGCATTGATATATAGCAACAAGACCTGTATTGAGAGCGTTATTCCTAGGTCCTCTTCTATGTTTTTTCTTCATGTGTGTTTGGTGGGTAATGCCTTGGTGTTTTTGATTTGGGAAAATTTGGGAAAAAAATTCAGCACCGAAGGATATGTGTTCGATTTTTATTGGGTGTATGCTTGGTCGATATGGAATTTTGTGATTTCTATGAAAGAAATGTATGTGTCATAAAGCCGTTAATGGTGAACTGGGTATTGGGGTTTTCGGTTTTGGGTTATAATAGAAATGCAAATTTAGGGTTTTCAGTTTTGGGTTTATATATGTTAAAATATGATAAAAAAAGGTAGCATGTGTATAAATACCTCTGCAGGTACCATGAAATAGTTCACGTTTCCATGTTCCCCAAGGTATTTCTTATGTTACAAAGAATACACACCCGGGTGATGATAATGAGTCCTTTTTTGGGAAGCAACAAGACAAATATCCCATGTGCTTTTAGATGGGATTTCCTTTCACTCCATATATCTGAGTCTTATCAAAAATTGCTTCAACCAACATGCAAACCATGGATTCCCACTGGTTCCTTCCAATAGAATCACCCACAAACATAATATGCTTGTTTTGAATGTTGTGGAGAAACTTCCTTGCATCAAACCTAATGTTTCAATTCAAAACTCCAAATTGCAAATGAATATCAGAATTATCAAAGAGAAAAATAGGGACTGACTAGTAAGTACCATAATAGAATACTAATCACAATCTCTTGAACACACAACATTAATAACTTGCACTCATTAGTTGTTGCAAACACAGTTCATCCCACACTTTCTTTGTTTAAGGAAAAAATAGCGAGTTCTTTATTTTGGATACATGTCTACCAACACAATTGCTAGACTGTAACATGCAAGAGACAATTAGAAAACTATATGAAAACTACCATATAGCAGTTGCAAATGTTGCCTGTCAAATTGTGTCTATAGAGAAGGACCATTAAAATAATTAAATAAACATCGTTGATTGGTATTTTAGCACCAAGAAGAAATCAAATAAAGACCATTGATGTTTCATTCCCACTTGAGCTCATAAAAATACCTTGGCTATCTTGGTCACCAATAGGGTAAGGGGTCAATCACCAAATGTGTTCAAAGACTATGCTTCTATTCTCTTTGGCCTTATTAGATCCTATTGCAGGCATGTTACTATGGTGAAGAAAAGGTATCTGTAAGTCATGAGAAGGCTATAACTTCTAAATATGGTTAAGTGAAGTATATGCTTTATGCTTTATGATTTATTTTATTATTTAATATACAAAGTGAAATTCATCATTGACAAGAACATTAGTTTGTTAACTAGTCCCAATGGCTTGTAGTTTTGGAGCTTGTTGCAAATCTCTAGTTTGCAATTTCTAAAATTATAACTGGAAAGTCAAAATTCTTCAAGAATCACTTCAAGGTTGTAATTTTGTCATTCTTCAGTTTCCTCCCAGATTTCCAATGATTGATTATTATTTAGCCTAGAAATAAATGCTTGAGAATGGGCAATTTTTATTTTGCCTGCACATTGAGAGGCCTCAATTTACTAGGTGTAGGTATGGGTTGGATATAAAGTTTTCAAAATTAGAGTCTACCTTTTGGGGTGTAATAATTTCAAAAACTATAAATCATAACAACTTGAAACATTAAAAAATTATTTTAAAATTATGAACTTGTCAATTCCAAAATAATATGGACTTAAGTAGAGAACCCATAAAATGGATAAATTACTATAATAGATGAAACTATAGCGTAAGGATTTGGAAATGAAGAGATGTTACATCAGAACAATTCTACAGAACAAACTACTCTATGTTGGATGAATATTAGAGACCAGATTAGTGACATCTTCACCATTCATATCTTCTAAATCATTCTGAAGATAGTCACCTAGTGTTTATTACATTGCAACATGAGAAGCCTATTTGATGCACTCTCTTCATTCATATAGTATTAATGTATTACAATTTTTGTTCATTGTGGAAGGACTTAATTTGCTCCCTTGGTTTTTTATGAGACATGCCTTGAAGCATGCTATAGATATAAATTGAGTTTCTTGTGTCCTTTGAGCCCAACCAATTTATCTTTGTAAAGAAGACAAAAACCATGATGCTCCAATTACATTCAAAATACAAAAACTGGCTACCTATGAGAGTAACCTTACGACAAATGATTATGTTTGCACAGTGCATATCTTCCATTAAGGGTTGACTAATTCTATCTGATTCTTCCAAACTTGCTTTGGTGCAAACCCTTTAGTATGCCATACTAGTGTTGCCCGCATGAAAATTGAGCAAACCATCTCCAAATGATATATCCCTAACTTCAGTCAAATGACCAATTAGATGTTTGTATTTTGACTATTTTCACTTTCTAAATGTTTAGTTTCTGATTGGACTATCAATTTTTTTAAAGGTTTTATTTTCATTTCAATTTAAATATTAATAAAATGAAATTTATTATGAATCAATCAGAATTTTAAAAAATATGCATCAAACATTAGGAACAAGTAATTATGGGAGCTACCACAGATTCTAGTAGCTTCATCATGTCTTTTTGGCTCCTGCTCAACATCCCATATAGTCATTCTCCATTAAAACCATTCCCACTTTGTTGCTATACTATATATTTAGAACACCCACATAAGTTGTTGCTTAAGTCTTAAGTGACTTGCAAGCCTAAGTCACTTTTAAAATAAAAGTAAAGTGCAAAGCCTTTTAAGGACTTAGGGTTTAGGATAAAGATAGTCTTCTAGGACTTAGGGTTTCAACATAAAGAGAGCATCTTAACATTATCCAAAAACCCTTGAGATCTGCTTCCCATCACACCTGAATGTCACTGTTTTAGGAGATGGATCATGTCAATTTTGTTGATATTTGAATACTTTTAAAAAATTGTGAAAACCTTTCACAAACATGATGTGTTTAACTCTTTGCAAGCATACATGATCAATATGTAGATATAGCAAGACATCTTCACATGCAACTTCAATCTCCTTGGACATTAGATATGCTTGTCATTGTCATGCATTTCAACTTCTTTGGATGTTGGATACAAACCTTAATCTTCACATTCCATATCAAGAGTTAGTGTTTTCAACTCTATTTGTTTGACAGTGTTGAAAGTAAATGAGAACTTCCTTATAGGAGAGCATGCAGGAATAATCAAAGGCTTAAATCAAAGGCTCAATAAATTGATATAGCTTTCCTATCAATATTTTGATCCTTTATTAAAACACAATTGTTGTTGAGGCTATAAATATCTTGCTATTGTTTGAGCCTTTGATTTAGCATTTACAATACCCTTATAGTTTTAGATTATTCCTACAAACATTACTTATGCATATTTTTATATATTTTTACATTCATATACCCTTCTCATCTTTCACTTGTGATTCTTACATTTTCATTTATAATCTCAATGTCCTTTTAACCATACATACACCTTGTGTTGCACTAAATGTATATTATCTCTTTATACTGTAATATATTCTTAACAATTTTGCATATATTTGTCAAATCCTTCAATAGTGAATCTACTCATAAACCTATCAACTTCCATTCATGTAAAACAATTAATTCTAATCATTTAAAAATAATAATGTTAATATCAACATATCAAAATTATTAATTCATGCTTAAGTACATAATCATTTTTTTGTAATAATTGTATATTCCACCTTGTGGTAGCATCTATACCTTCAAAATGTACATAGGAAAAAACTACTAAAACAATGCACGGGGTTGTGTACATGCACTCCAAATTCTTTATATTAAATCTTCACCTCCCACGTTTGTAAACTTACAAAATTTTAAAGTGTTTAAAACAAGTTATGATATTGAATGAACATAAGATTTTAATATAATTTATAAGATTAACACTTTATGAGATCAAGCATAGTAAAAGAGCAATCAAAAGTAATAAAAGAACTTACTACAAAAGAATAAGAACAAAAATTGATTGATTTAGATATATACTCATATCAATTTTAAATAAATAATGACTTTTGATTTAAATATATATTTATATGATATTATAATTTAATATATAGACAAAATACCAATACCTATATAATCTAATTATATGCCTATTTTCAATTTCCTATTTGCTTCCATGTTTTGCATGCCTATCAATATTTACAAAACTAAATCAAAGGCTTAAACGACAACATGCCTATAATGTCTATAAATTTTTTTGTTGTTGTATGTGTACATATATGCAGGTACATGTGTGTAAGTGTACATATATGTGTATGTGTGTATGTATGTATGTATGTATGTATATAAATGTGTATATGTGTATATGCATGTATGTATGCATGTATGCATATATACATGTATGTGTGTATGTATTTACATGCATATATGTGTATGTGTGTATGTATGTACATGCATATATGTGTATGCGTGTATGTATGTATGCATATATATGTGTACAAGTGTGTATGTATGTATGTATAATAGATGTATACATGTGCATGTGTATGCATGTATGTATAATAGATGTATACATGTACATGTGTATGTATACACACACACACACATGTGTACATATGCATACATATATTTATACATACATACATACACATGTACATGTATACATCTATTATACATACATACATACACACTTGTACACATATATATGCATACATACATACACACATACATATACATACATACATACATACATACATATATATATATACATATGTCATGTACATGTATGTATATATACACATATATACATATGTCATGTACATGTATGTATATATACATACACACACACACACACACATATATATATACATATATATGTACACACATACACATATATATACATACACATGTAGATGCACATGTATATAAATGTGTGTGTGTGTGTGTACACATGTATCAAGTCTCTTTGAAGTTTTCAAATTTCTTATGTTATCTAAGTTACATAGAAGGTGAACTATTGAACATATAGATAGATATAACTTGAACTATCTCATTAGATATAAATTTGTTTTGATGATATATACATGTTTTAGTTTTGAAATTTGATTTAATTTTTTTTAGCATGTATATTTTGTTTTAATGATATGCATATGTCTAGATTTACATATACAAATATATATATCATGGCCGATGAGGGATCTCACCATTCTCCCCGTTCTAAGCAAGATACTCAAGCTAGATCAAATTTATATCAGGATAGTATTGCTAGGTTAGACAATGCTCTAAGATGTTTAGAGCAAACAATGACAATTCATTCAAAAAAGTGACTTGGCCTTGTTCAACAATCACATAGGGTTTAACAATCGCATTGTAAGGAACTGAAATGCATTGACATCCATAAACAATGTTAAGTTGAAACCCTGTATATTGAGTCAGAGGGTAGTGGGTGAGAAACATTTACAATGCAAATAACTGATTTATATACCCAGGCATATAGAACATAACAAATACCCAAGAATTGAACTGAAATTACTTGACATTCATAAATAGAGAAAGTTGAAACCCTAGATATAATTGTTACATAGTGGTGCTCGGAAAACAGTTAGGGTGCATAGAACTGATCTATATTGGTAGGCATATTGAGCATAAGAAAACTCTAGCAAACAAACTTAAATGACTTGACATACATAAACAGTGTAAGTTGAAACCCCAGATATTGAGTTACAGGTTTGTGGGTCACACAACTTTTATAGTGAATAGAATAGATCTATAATGGGAGGCATAGAGAACGCAAAAAGAACCCATAAAATGAAAAGAACTTCTTGGAAATTCACAAACAGTGTAAGTTGAAACCCCAATTTTTGAGTTACAGGTTTTTTCGAGAAACATTAACATCACATACAACATATTGTCATTGGGACATAAAGAGTTTATATGAAAAGCAAAGGTATTTACTGTATGGTGAAAATCATTTGCATATCATTGAATAGATTAGAATTCATAGGCATAAACAAGAAGTTTGAGATTGGCACTCATAGGCATAAACAACAACTTTGTGTAGAGTACATGAATGTTGATAGTGTGTTGTTGGTGCTATTTCTTCTTCTCCTCTTTGTTCGTTTTCCTCCAAGAAAATGTAGCACTGAATATGAAAGTGAAATGTAATTTTGAATTTGAAAATCTCTTTATATGTTCAATGTTGTTTGGTATGGAGTCTTTAATTTCGTTCCTCCTTTTTCAAATTTGAAAATATGTTTGGGTGTCTTCAATTGCATAGTTTGTATGTATTTATGGTGTGCAATGTTTTTTTGTTGGTCAGGTGATTTTGGTGGCCTTACTGCCATTGTTTTGGTGGTTGTAGGTGGCAAAAGAGGAGTTTGAACCAATTGTCGTGCGAATGGATTTGACCGATGGGAAAATTATGAATGATTTATTTTCCTTTTAGTGTTGTATTGATGACATAGTGGGATAGGGGATGGGTTTGATTGGATTTGGTGATGGGACATTCTTGGCTCGTAGTTGTTCTCCTTGTGACACTTGTATTAAAATAGTGGTCATGATCTAATGCAAGTGGTGATATTATAGGGGAGCATGGGTTATACTAATTGTATATTTTGGGTGCAAGTTGTAAAGCTACAGGCTAGTAAGAATCAATATGGCTTGTATGTTTGTGGTCTCAGATGTGCTTCGAATATTCTCTGACATGTAAGATTGCAATTAATTATTTGTGTTTAGGACAAATATAAATCGATTATAATACAATTTTGGCGGTACAGTGATTTGAGTATTCTTGTTGACTTTGTGAGTGAAAACTATTTTACAATTGCATATAAAGGCGGTCTAGTGTGGGGCCCACGTGGGACTACTTTCATCCCCAGTATAAGCTCCCACCCTACTTTGGGCCTCTCTCCCTAAGTAATTGTGTACCTTTGTATTTGAAATGTTTCTCTATGATGTATTGTCATTGGAATCCTTTATGTATGGCTTTCTAAATGTACTACAACTTTTCTCTCTTGCTTCTTTGTTTGCTCTCAACAATCCTCTATTAGAATTCCTTCTCTACGCTTCACATTAGTCTTATATTGGCTAGCATTCAATGTTCTCAAGTTTTGTGAGCATATTAATGGTGTCTTTAATGTTGGTGCATGTGTAGTCCCACCATATTATTGATAGTTCAATTTCAAACTATGGACCATTTAAGCTCACTTGTTGAAGTTTTGAGGGGTTTTCAAAATTTTATCAGCTTCCAATGATGGTTTCAAAACCACTTGTTGCATTCGAATGAGATGGTTCTACCTTTATAAAATAACCTCTTTAATTGTTGATGGTTCACCTTTTAGTATCTCCTTTGAATCAACCCTTGGGCATGAGTAGCTTGTTGGTTCCCAATGGGGTTGTGACAACCTCATTAAGCATCAAAATTAGTTTTGAAACCTCCAACCTGCAACAAACATCTTTATAGACACTTCATTTTATTTTTTAAGTAGAAATACGAGTAGAGACATATTCGTTATAAAACATGAATCTTCAAAATTGTTGACACCTTCACTTTTGGAGGTTCTAATAGTGCTTCAAACTCTGACATGGTTTTTGAAACCTTGTTAAGTGCCAACAAGGTTGTGACAACCTCGTCGAGCACTAATGTGGGTTTTGAAACCATGTGGAACCACTAACTTTAACTTTTGAAAAAAAAATCTCTTTGAAGAGGATCACTTCATAAACACTAGACATAATTTCTAGAACCTAGACAAAAATTTGACACAAACTTTGACATTTTCAAAACTAAAGAGGTTGTGATATTACAATCGAACTCTAATAAGGTTATGACAACCTTGTTGGGAGTTGATGGGTTGTGAGAACCTCTTCGTGGATTGAGAAAAGTTCTAAAACTTAACAGACTTGTTGATGACACAATGCTTAAATACATTTTGAAGAAAAAAATTCACAACTAATGGAATGAGAACAATTCTCATAAGAAAACTAAAAGAAAATAAAATACTCAAGGCAACAATAATGTATTCCATGAATTAGGTAATGCATTTATCTTCATTGTCCATCTTAACATCAATAAAGGCTAAAGGGCTTACCAAAATATTAAAGGATTCAAAAGTTTTCTCAAGGAGATATCATCACTAATCCTAAGGGAGTACAACTTTTTTGGTAGAAAGAATTTGTTCACTAAGGACTTTGTTTGATATAAAGAACCTATCTTATCCCGCGACTTGTGAAATGTAGTTTTTTCTCAAGTTTATCTTAGTCATCTTTTGTTGTAGTTTTTTTTGTTATATTGTAGGTGCTTTTTATGCATCTAGAGTTACTATTTATGCTTTTTTATTATGTTTTTTAAGGTCTCAAGATGATATTGCAATAATGTGAATGGATTGGATTATAGAATTCTTATGACTTATCACACCTTTCTCTCCCTAGAGAAGAATATGAGTTGTGACATAACAACCTTGTCATGTTTATAACTCAAGATTTGTATGTGAATTTTCCAAACATTAATCTACATTTTTATCTTTTAAAATATATTTTTCTCAAGGATTTCATAAATCTTTCAAGTTTTCATCCAAGGAAGGAATAATACTTTTATGTTAGTAATATGTTCCCATGAACCATTGGGAAATCAATTCTTTACATTATTGGAATAGGTTTAGATTTAGAAACTTTTCAATTCTATATGGACCAATCAAAAGACCATAGAAAATCAAAACCAACAAAGCATAGCATGTCCTAAAAATCTAATTGGTGTACTCGTCCACATTGAGTAGATAATCTAAAATTATTCTAGAGTACCAATTCAAGAGGGTTAACTTGGTCCATGGAATATTGTAATAAATTCTATTTGTGAACAAGGATATGCATATCTGCACATTTCATTTGCATTGTAAAATCATTTCTTGATCTAGAACAATTAGAAAGATTGTGAATTCAAAGAGATCCTTTTTGCTTCTAAATTGACTACCCTACAACCTATGAAATGAATTAATTTTTTTAATTCAATTAAATCTTGTATTTATTCATTTCTCTATTTTTTTATTGGTTTATGTGTGTTTGTTGCTATGTTGCTCTATTTGATAGTTCTTAACTAGATTCTTAGACCTTGGAATACATGAATTGCTATCAAAGCAAGAAATAAATTCCTCATTCTCAATCCCTTTATGATTCTATGATGTTCCAATTCTATGATAATATTGGGTGTGATATCTTAACTTATGTTAGATGCAGATGTTGATTTAGCATATCGTATATAATATGATTAAATATGAGTATATTATTATAATATAGCTTAACAATGGTACTAAGGTATGTGTGAAAAGATTATGTTGTGCAATAGGTATAGGTATCAAGGAAGGAGAACTAGGTCTTGGTGCTAAGGTGTTTTGAAATAATCCTAGTATGTGAGAAGATATTAAGTAATTAGTATTTAATTTAAAAGTCAATAAATAATAATTATTGAATAATTATGAATGCATATATTATTTTTTATTTATTTTGATAATTAATTTTTTTGGAATAAATAAATAAATTTAATTGTTAAATTTATAAATTTATTTAATATGCAAGTTTCTTTTAAGAACGTAGAAGATAAATTATCATATTTATCTTATTGATGAATTAGAAAATGTCTCTCTAATATTAGTATAAAAATAAATTCTTTTATGATAAATAATTGAAAAAGAAATAATATTTAATATTATTGATTTAAAAAAATGGTACATTAAAATTTGTTTTAAAACTATTTTTTAATATTATCTTATTGTAGTAGGAATACAATATTTTATTCTATTTTTCTTTTTAAGTTTTAATTTAGGAGTGATGATATATATATATATAAGAAAAAATAATTAGTTTTATTTTTGCATTCTTCTTCATTCTTCTTATTTTGGTTAACAATTTTACTATGCAATTGAGAGAGAAAAGAGAACAAGTTATGGAAGCTAAAAGATTTTGAAGTGCTTTTTTGGTGTACACTATTTCTAGACCACTTGTATATGTGTGGTTGGTCTCATGATCTATTATATTTTTATCATGGATGAGGGTTGTAGTTTTGACCCCTTGTATATCTTGGTTATAGAATGTTGGTATTTGCATTGTCGGGTACAAGACATATTTGTGAGACTTTCATATTATTACAATATCCTTGAGATGTACTTCCTTATTTTACTACTCAAATGGGAGTTATATATACTTGGTACCTCAGGTGCAAGCTACAATTCATCAAGGTCCTACACGAACATTGTTGATGCAAGGATTCTTGCACACCCTCTTATGTGAGATAAAATTTGACATCTTCCCTATTCAAAATCAACTCTTGTGGTTTGTGGACATGACGTGATAAAAAATGAATATTTTACCTTTGTCATGATTTGGTCTATAGATTCAACAATTTGTGGCCTTCATTTCTTGATCTACAGAAGTGTGTTATAGAATCATGGAAGCCTCTCATTGATGGAAAGATTGAGCTTTTTATTTGTGCTAAGGGCTTCTCCATTGTGACTTTTACCTCTTTTAGGGATAGGGATTTGGTGCTTGACAATAGGTTATGGATGAGGGGAGTCCACTCTCTCTTAAACACGCCTTGGTTGTTCTCCTTCAATCCCTTCTTTGAACCTCTCAATATCAAACCAGTTCAATTTATCTATCATATGCATGAAATACGGTTCCAATGAAGCTCAAAACTAATTTTACAACTTCATCTGATTCAGATCTAACACTTTACTTCCTCTGCATTTGCATCACTTCAATCTTCTACTCAACATTCACAACTTAAATTTGTATTGCTCTAATAATATTCGCATGTAGGATCTTTGCATTACACATCACATGTTCATACCATACATCAAAACACTGAAAAGATCCAACATATATATCCGCATCAACTCTAACATCAATTAGGTCGGCCTAGTTAGATGTAACACCCAAAATATAGCTTGTTAGCTCCAAAACTTTCATACACATCTTGCACCAAGATCTAAAACTCAAAATAACTTAAAATAGGTTGGCATGGACCTATATTAGATCCCACATAAGATTACAACACTTACTTAGCCTTCACATACCTTCAAACTCGTTAGGTCGACACGACATAAGACCTAATAACAAAATCCTTCAATTGTGTATCCACATATGGATATGTGGACCTCAAGACTTGATGCCAACTAGAATTCCTATGCAAATGCCATCTGTCAACATCTCCTTACATCCGCAAAGCCAAAAACTTATCCGTGGAGAAGTGTAGAATCTCCCACACAACTACACTGTACAAAGAATAATTGTAATTTGTCAAGCGAACTTCTGTTACTCACATCTTTCAATTCACTTGTCAAAACATGATGAAATCTTGGAATTAGATACATCTAACATCTAGAAAAATAATGTTAGAAGTGCATAGTGAAACCTTCATTTGCGGACCAGATGTGGACCCAAAAACTGAAGCATTGTTACCCTAAATCAGCAATATTGACACTTAATCAATTTCCCATTACAACCATCTTTACCGAACCAAACCTCTTAGCAAAAATGTTTTCTACAAACACTCCAAAACCTGTTAGAGCCAACTACATTGATTCACATCATGATCTTCATATCCAGATACAATGTTGACATCATTGACAACACTGTAATGCTCATGTTGCCAACAACATCATCAATGACAAACTTCTCATTCTTCCAACACATCCTTCATGGGTTACTTTATGTTTGCTCGTATTCTAGTGGACATAAATATCTCCAAGGCTCTTCATGAGGATATTGTTTTGATGATGGGGGATAGACCTTGGACTCAACCACTAGATTATGGGGGTCTCCCCTCCAAATGTAGATAATGTTTTGTCATTGACCGCCTAGCTTCATATTGCCCAACCTCTTGGCACAAAGACACATCTATGTGTGGGAAGAATTCCCACAATGATCACTTGATTATTAATGCATCTGTTTCTTTAGATGATGGCTCCTTCTCAAGATGATGGGTCTTCTCTTTCTGTTCCCCCTATGGGAAGTAACGCTTCTAAGGGGATTTCTCATGTGGTTAGCACAACTCTATTGAGTTCCATTCCTATGGATACTTCGGCTCCTATTGGTGACTCCCACCTAGCTCCTGATTGAGTACTCAACTTCTCATTTCCATTATTCTTATTACTCCCCCAGCTTCAACATAGCATTTGTTGGCTCTTGAGTTGATTGATTGTCAATGAACACCTTCTAAACGCTCTTTTGTTTGTGTTACGCCCATGGATGGACCTTATGAGGGAGTGCCCCCCTTCTCCTAGGCTTCAACGACTTGGAATATGACATTTCTTGGAGCATTGTTCAAAGGCAAAAGAAGTGTCTTCCCAAATTTGTCTTCCAATCGCATACCAAAGTTAAGGGTGTGAGGTTGAATAGGGTAGGGTATAGCATTGTTTAGGTTGTATCGTTGGGTGTTGTTTTGTGCTTGGCAACATCTTGTGGTTGTGTTTAAATCTTGCTTGGCAACTTGGTTGTAGTTGAATAGTTTTTATCCCATTTGAAATCTTATTGTGTTGTCATTTTATTTGATGTACAAGGTTATGGTTCCTTCAAAACCATTTTATCTTATCAAAAACAAAATCCTAGAGGGTTGGTGGACCTCTTAGCATATCTCACTTATGGACCCCATGCTTTGCAACTACAATAGAATTTCATCATAGGGTGCCTATGTGGATTATCATTCCCTATATGTGCATCCCCTCATGTGAGAATCTACATTGAATATCGAACCTAACCTTAAGCATCACTACCATCTTTATGAAACCAAAACTCTCCTTTGTGCCAACCAATTCATTCATCCAAATAATACATGTCCTTTTGCCTTCTTCCCCACTCTAAGATATTTTGAATGACATTAGGACGCTCCTTGTTCAAGTGGCCCTTCTTACAAATTTCATGTGGGCTAAATTTTGTAGTATTGCTAAAAGCGAGGAAATTTCCTTAATTGTAACAACCTTAATTGTGGTCCTTGTGTTCAACTCACCAATGGATGTGACTAGTTGTTCACTCCCATGTGGTAATCCTCTCCCTACTCACAATCACCTACAATAGATTTCACTTAAACTCTCCCTTAAGATTTACAAGACTATAATTGATTATTTCACAATTTGCCATCTTACATACTTCACACCACATGTTGATTAAAATCTTCTTGATATGTTGCAACAACAAGAACCTATAGGTTGAGTGAACTCCTAGCATATCTCGCATATAACCATCATGTTTTGCAATTACAATGGTGTATCATTATAGGGATGCTCATCAACCAAGTAATATAGGCACCATAATCCACACTTTTCCTAGAGAATTTTAGACGTCATCAATTGCTCAGTCTTTTGCACCATGCTTGCAATCTAATCATGCATCTTATTGTTGATTCTAGAGTGGACACCTACACAAAATGGGGCTTCCATTTACCTATCTTCAAAGGGGAAAAAAATGTTTGTAGACCTTTTAACATAACACCCACTTGATAGGGGTCTATAGTCCCCAATAAACCATTTATAGTGATGGTTATGGTGGATCTAGTATCATAATCTAACCAGCAAAACTTTGAACCATGCATTGGACACGAGCACTAACTTGTAGGTTTGTTGGTGAAGCATATTCATCTCAATATTTTGTTGTTCCACAAATAGTGGATCTCTTTGAGGAATTTCATTTTGATAATATTAATATTTGTGATTATTCTATCTATACTATATGTGCTAGGTGGATCGATGATATATGTTGCCCACAAATTGATTAGTCATGCACGCATGGTTAGTAACTCGCTTTGCAAGTCCAATAGTGTGATGGAAGTCTAGTAGACTATAGTATTCACTATTGGGGATGGAAATGGAGATGACAATGGGCCAATAATAATTGTTTCACACATTATGATCATTGTTTCCATCATTATCACTATGATATTGGTATTTCCCTTCCCTTTGTTGCTAATGCTATTCTATTGTTATCATATATACAACCTTCGCTAAAATTCATGATGGTCAACTCTCCTTTTGGAAAGGTTACCCTTCTACAAGTGTCACATTTGTCCTCCCTCTCTAGCCTCTCACCATACTGAATTCTTCTTTGCTCAAAATATCACACTACAAACCAAAACATCTCAATTTCACCAAAATGCTCCTCATCTAAGAATTGCACATTGAACAACATTTCAAGTTGCCATTGGGATTAGATTTTCCTTCAAATCAACTTCCTCTATAAAAGCAATTTAATCAAAGGGGGAGTGGGTAAGCAAGAAGGCGAGATGGCGTGCGTACAAGGTATATAAATGTGAATATATGAGTATATGTGTGTGTGTGTGTACATGTGTACATTTGAGTATGTGTGTGGCCAACTCCTTGGCATCATTGGGAGTGTGTTTTGTCAACTCCATGGCATTATCAAATGCTAGCATTAATATTGACATGGATTTTTTAAAACATCAAACTATCCCAAAAACATTTAAAACATGTTGACCTAAATGGTAATTTTTCCTTTGATGGACTATATAATAATTTTCTCTTGCACAAGACCTTTGATCAATCTCTCACCCCGAACACCGAACATTGATGTAAAAAGTTGAGGTTTGTAATAGCAAACATACAAATGGCTTGTTTAGTGGTCACAGAACCCAAGCCTTGTTTGTTCTGTTTGGACTTACTCCCAAGGACAAATCAATGTGCCCCTTCTTGCCATGGGTCACACATCTGCAATTGAGGAAGTGTTGATTCCCCATTAACAAAAATGACTCAATTTATAAAATTCAAATATACTGCCAACTCTACCTCTCTTTCTGGCTATTGGGTGCCAACCCTAAGTGTCAAAGCATTTTGTTTGACCTTGGTATTGTATCTAAAAAGGTAACCCTTGTTCATTTTAGATCATTTGATTATCATCGCCTAAATCTGTCCATTTTATGCTAAAACTCATTCTTAGAGCTATAAATTGTTATTTGCATGCATTATCATGAAGCATTTATCAAAGAATCTATATAGCACAAGCATCTAGGGCATCTTGTATGTTTGAATATTGTCCTTGCTATTTTATCTAGCAATTAAATCAATAGCACTCTATGGTTTGACACAAAGGAAGAATTTATCCCTATGATGTGCCAAACAGAAAACACCTAAAACCAAATTTTATAGGCAGGCAAACTGAGGATATGAAGGTGAGCTAAAAGTGACATGAAAGACTGCAGAGATCAGATCTGTGATTCCAGTCCAAATCCACAACACAAAGTTGCACTTGTGAGATTGATTCTGCAGTCACAAAACATTTAATGATTCCAAAGCATTCGTTTGACCATCACTGACATCCTTGCATAGTTAACACATCAAATTTTCTGTCACAATATTTCCAGCTAAATACCATTATTTGATCATTTAATTTTCCAAACATTTGATTTAATACATTTATTGCATCCCAGCTCTTTTAATCTAGGGTAGATTCTGAATACTTATTTATTTATTTACCCTAAATTTATGTAAAACAGATTTTGTTCTCCCAAGGTTTAAAAATAATACTCAAAATAACATAGCAAAGGTGATTGGATGCAATGGTAAGAAACTTTTGAAAACGTATATATCATATTATATGAGGTATATACTGTTCGTTTCCTCCTTGTTCTATAGATCAACCATCTGATCCCATACTGTGTCAAATCACACACAATGAATCTGACATTTCACATGATTTGCATTAGACAATATTGTGTTTTGACTAGAGACCATAAAAATTCAAAATTGGATTGGAAAAGTAATGCCACTACCAAATTCAGCTCGAAAATAAAATGAAATACCAAATATCACATATGGACCATGATGACATGTAACTTACTAGGACCCGCATTTGCAGGAAGTATTGGATAAGCTAATGAGAAATATAGCCCATAACTAGAAGGTAAATAGATCATTCCATGGAGCATTTTCTCCAAACTGCATATAAAAAATGTAAGGACGTCCAGATTCCAAATGGCAGAGCAACTATCTTTAAAAAGGTTACAGCAGGTATTTCATGGTGTCAATGAGTGCTTTTGCTTTCAGTATTAATCCTTTTTGCAAATGTTTGTGATACTAGCAAGGGAAAAGCAATTGTCGCATCACAATGAACCTGTTCCATGGCATAAGAAAATATTAACAATTTGAAGCTATATGTACCAGTAAAGTGAATGCTACCCTACTTAATAGAATTGGAAAGACCTTGAAACTAGCGTGAAGCAACCATTACACCACTTAGGTGCTATAAAAGGAATACCTTTATATTAAAAACTAAAAAGGAATGAAAGAGAACATTTCATATTAATTCTACAAATAGACTTAAATTGAACTAAGTATCAAAATCATTTACCTTGACAGGAGTAGCTGAGCCTCTAATTTTACCCCATGAAACAGCTTCATCTGGCCGTGCTCCAGAATCACTTCCATCAAATTCTTGTGCAGTGTTAATGAAGACAGCATAGTCAGCACCATTTCGCATCATATTAGCATTACAAATATGGTGCTTTGGCATACCCCCTCCCAGAATTATCATGCCTGTCTTACGGGGGTTGGCATGAACAGCTTCACCATTTATAGCTCTTATGTCTGCAATTATTTCCTCAGAAATAGAAACATACAATCATATTATCAATAACATTTCAAGGGTTATGACAATTTGGAAGCAAGTTTCCTCTAGAATTACAAATAATTAAAAGATGGCTGTAGCACATCAAAAATTCAAAATATAGTCAAGAAAATAGAATTTATATACAGATAAAGAAATCCAAAAGCACAAAAATTAAGAATCTCTCTCCTATCCTCGAAATTCTACTGTTCAAAAGGATCTACTGAAGGATTTAAAAGGATATCACTGTTAATCCTCCTAGAACCTGCAAAACACAGTATAAACTTCACTTATAAAACAGCCTTATTTTATGCAGATAATTACTCAAATAAATCAAATACTTGCTTGACCAGAAAAGCAGTCAAGTTTTTAAGTCTTTAGGGGCAAGTTACTGAATAACTACCAGTGATTTGCCATTTCCAAGTATGATTATCAATTCCTAGGTTAGAATATTCTCTGCAGAGATTGTTTCACAAGATTCAAGAACCTTTCACCAATCTTTTCAAACGCCTTTGCAGGAAAAATAGTTTAGAAATCAGGTGCCTCTCATCCTTATTTTTTGTTCTGAGATCAATCTGTGTGAGAACTAGCCCGATTGGTTTGCATCTAAAATTCCCATTTATTCAGCATATTTGTATATGCAGAAATACCTTAAACACTGTGCACTTGGATATTAACTCAGAGATATCACCACCTGTTTTGCTAAAAGTTTTCTTTAGCTTCCTTGTTTTGTATATTCAAAATTCAATATTGAAATTTCTTTCTTTTAACATCCCGTTGAACCAATTACTCAAGAAAGTAATAAAATTTCCCTAAATGCTTAGTTCTCTTAGTTTTCAAACTGTCAGATATTGTAGTAAAAACAATGTAAGCATGAATCCGATGGTTGTAAATAATAAATATCATTGCTTCTGCTCCCTACCCAAGCAAGAAGAGTCCATCATTATCAAACCAGATATAGTTTCTAAGCAAATGGAGATCAAGGCGAACTTGTATTTCTCTGCCATCCAAAGAAGCTGGAAATCATTTTTTATATAATATTTATCACCCTTAAGGTCACTCTATAGTCTACACCCTACCTTCAAAGTATAAGATGAGGCTAGGTCAAATAAAATTTCAGAAGTTTCAATCCTGTCTAATACAGGACCCCACCTTCAAAGAGAGATCCATTTTAGTGGGTGTGACGGAAAAAGATAGTAAACTTCTTATGTCAACCAGATATTCTAAGAAAAACAAAAAATTTTGACAGCCCCAAACAAGTTTCAGAAGCTTCCTTACATGTTATGAAACTCAATGTTCCAGATTCCAACTATATACATCAATACCTAAGGCTCCAGTGAAAGGAAGAACTTCACCATTGCTTTCATTCAAAAAGAACAAATGTCCAAATATGCCATTTCTAATTTGAAAATATTGTTAATGGCACATTAATATAACACAGTGCCATCTCAAAAAAGTAGCAGTTTATCATGTAATGAGTTTTAAGAGAAAATTTAGATTGTTCATGGCATGAATTCAGTTTGTAAAGGTAGTAAGCATAGTGAACCCTCCAGAATATAAAAGCCAACATTTTTATTTTTGGAAGAATACAGAGCTTCATATCAGTATCACAAACAATTACAATGCTTGTGACATTGAATTGAGCAGTGTCTCAGACACAATGATCACATTATACATTTTTAGACTGTTTGACCATTTTCAGGTCTTCTTAAAATATGAGTTTGTTTTGATGGACACAGAGATCATCAATAGGTATGCCAGTGTCAACGGGTATATTGTTTTATGGAAAGGTCCTCAATATATAACTTTTTGATCAACAGATTTTCAATGATAGACATTTGGAAAGAGTTACAGCAATTACCAGAAAACTATAACTGTCAAGCAGGTTTAAGGTATGACTGTCATCTTGCCAGTATAATCATGCAGTATAAGTGGTAAATGATAGCCAATAGAATGTAATTATACAATGCATAATTTAGCGATCCAGATTAATTTATTTTCTACCAGAATCCCTATTATATTTTACAATGCTTTCCTCTAATTTATTGTTTTTGTATTCCATTCTCAATCTTTCCTGTATACAATTCAAACAATGGTTCAACTGCCTAACCGCTTTCTTAGATTACACAATATATATATATATATATATCAAAGTTACATTTCATATGATGAAACCCCACTAGATTTAACACTCAAAGAGCAGATACATCACACAAATTATAAGTTCAAGGGATACATTCCTTATGAACAAAAAGTAACATCCACCACATATTTTCCCTATATTTCATGCCATTTAAGCGGAGTCCATCACAATGCTAAATTGATATCCACCATCAACAAAGCACTTTCCAAGTAGGATCAGTGGGCAGTAAAGATCTCTTTGAATGATATCATACCTTGAATTATATCAATGACAAGTCCTGGATTGCAGTAAGAGTGGAAATAGAGCATATCACCCAAAGAACCATCAGTTAAACCTGGGCAAAATACTGGAATATCATTCTGAAAGAGCAACAAAAAACACAAACGAGTGACTTAGTTAATATTTTATCAATAGTTACTGAAAAAAATGTCTCATGATATCCTGCATAGCACTTTTAAAACCATTTCTCAAATTTAAAAAATACATTATTCATCCATCTAAGCGATTGCCAAAGATGAATTCGCCCATCTAAGGTTTGATATTTGAAGACTATTTTGCATATATTTGATATGTACAATCATAGTTTTAGGTCTGATTTGTAGAGCAGAAATCTGGGCATATGTTTGGCATGTTTGAGCCCATGAATTCATTGTAAAATCAGTCCAGAATATTCAGTTTTGTAGCAGCAGACTTCTTTAATCAGAAAGCAGATTTATTGGACCTATGTTTAGTACTTGGATGGTTGATTTTCATGGTTGTTATCAAATTGATGATATCTATATGTTTGGCATATGTTTATTGGATGTCTATAAGTGTTTATCATTCTGAAAATAAAAATCAGAATTCAGTCCTAGGGTTTGAGCAAAAAACTAAATTGGAAAAGTGCAGAAAAATAAATCAGAAATTTTAGGGCAGATCCCATTGGGGGTATTACAAAGAACAATTTCTTCATTCCATTTTCAGAGAGCTTCTAAGTGATGGAAAACATGATGTTTTTTTCCAGTTGGTGCAGCAAATAACTAATAAGTCCTAAAGCTGGGCATAGAAACATCCTATATTTAGCAAATTAAACTAGTACACGGATACTTTTATTTAGTGGTAGCATTCCTAAATTCAGGATATTATATTAGTATTAGCTTTCCTGAATTTAAGCACAAGGGAATAGTCAACTATTAGATAGTTTTAGTTTGTTTTATTTCTTCTTTTTAAGTTTTTATTTTGAGCACAAGAGCAACTTCTTCATTCCACTTTTAGAGACAATTGGCACTCACTTTTATATTACAGACAATTCAGAATAATAATGTTCAGAGTCCAGACAACAAGTAATATAATTCTAATTTCATTTTATTCAATGGTTTTTGTACTTATAGCAGATTTATTTTGCAAGTTAATGCACTCAGAAAACAACAGTTTTGATTGACATTTAATTTGCCTATTAGGTTATTTTCTGAGTGATGAATCTACTTAGCTTGGTCTGAATTTTAACAGCTGGGAAACCAAAGCATGAAAGAATTCAATGTACTGTGGTGCAAGGTCATGGAAGTACTATGAACCAATTGTTTAATGAATGTTTTGCAAGTATCGACTAAAAACCATCGTGAAATGCCTTTTGCATGGAACAGTTATAAATCAAAAAACCTGTATTCTTTACAGCATAGTGAAGGTTGATGTGAACAGCAACAATTACCTAGAGAGAAGAGAACAATACTGGGATATCAAACTGTTTGCACATTTCTGCAAATCAGCCCTAATATCCATACCCGCTTTAGTTATAAAAACTAGAATATTGGAATGTAGAGATTTAAAGCACACCTCAGAATTGGCTCTTAATTCTATGCCACAGGTAACTAGCAATGTGGCCCAATGCTCTAGCTGGTGGCAAAAGTTATACCATCTAATTTACAATACATATTCATTCTACTGATAATTATGAGATTATGTAGTTGCAAAAAGGAAATTTCTCTGTTACCTTGTATGCCCAGTAACAATATGAATTTGGGTTATTTATTTCTTTACCCAAACGAGCAATCACCTTTGATGGTGTCCAAATCACACCCTACAACCATAAATATAACACATTTGCATCAGTAAACAGGTATCTTGTTTTGCACTTACAATAAAACCCAGAAACTAGACATCAACTAATCCTAAACAAGAAAAAACATCAGCAAGCAAAAAGATTATATGAAGGTGACTTTTATGCAATTTAAAGATTCTTAAATATCACATGGAAATCATATAAGATGGTCTCAGAAAGAATACAGGAAACTACAAGGTTAGCGGATGCATTATATAGATTAACTGCTGCATCAATGAAAGTCATCTTTTATCAAGCTTGTACTTTTTTACTCCAGTCATTGCTCCAGGAAAACCAGATGCTTCCAAAGAATATGACTATGTTTTCCTCTACAACTCTATCTCACATAGAATTCCTCTCCAAATTCTCATTGATAAACCGCTTATGATGCCCCTTTGATTTTTTCTTGCATGTATCCTAGGCAACATTTGCTTCTTCCATACAAGGGATTATTAAGAAAGAGAGTATTTGTCTACCAGTTACAGTGAATCAGCATAAAGACATCAACAAGTTTGTTGGTTTCGAGGCCAATGAGTTTCTCTGCCAAGAAAATCAATTGCTGATGCCCCTAGGTAAAAGGTAGTTGTCAGATATAATGATGCAGTAAAACTGTCATTTGTATATATCTGTTTGTAACAATTAAAGAAGTAATACAAAATTTCAGCCAGCAAGATACGAGTGAATGATATTCCTAATGCATGCAATGTTAGCATTTTATGTTCTATTTTATCATAAATGATACATGTATAAATACACTTCTTATGTAACCTCTCCTCCCTCAATATGTGTGGACACGACTTGAGTACACCATTAGTCTATACTGTAGTAGCTATGATTCCCATGCCCATATCGGATCCATAGCCTCACACGGAGATGGAAAGACTGAGCAGTTACCAAATAGATCTTCAAAAGACAAAGGAAATGTAATGTCCCCTTTTTTCCGAGATCTATATCTTGCAGTGGTTAGCCTACTATTTGGTTCTCGTAGGCTAATGAGATGGCTAGGGAACCCTTTGGAGGGTATTCAGGAGTTTTCAGCAGGCTTGTGTATTCGTCTCTGCATATTCAGCTCAATGTTTCAGTTGGTTGGTTGGCCTTATGAGGCAATTCAGGACTTGTTCCTTGCTACTTACTATTTTTAGTAAGTAACATTAGGGTCAGTAACGACACTCTTGCGGTTCCTTGCTAAAAAGAAAAGGAAAATATTTTCTGCAAAAGTCAAAGTCAAAGCCAAGGGAAGAAAGTCAAAGTCAAAGGAAGTCAAAATCAAAGTCAAGGATAAGAATAAGGATTGCAAAATATCTTATCCACAGAGGATAAGGTTTGCAAAATATCTTATCCATAGAGGATAAGGATTGCAAAATATCTCATCAGGATAATGCAAAATATCATCCACAGAGGATAAGAATGACAACTCAAGATAAGATTGACAACTCATAAAGCAAAAAGGTGAATCTTATCTACAGAGGATAAGGATGACAACTCATAGGAAAAATACCTAAAGTCAACATGACTTTTTGATTTAGGCTCTCAAAATCTACAAATAAGATGCCTATGCTTTGTTACAAGCATCCAAGTTTATTATACAGAAACAGAAAGCTGAGCAACAAGGGTTTGCAGGTATGGAGTTCCAAGCTGATCTGAGGATGAAAACCCTCGATTAGAACAGCGTCTACAAGTGTGGAAGATCACCCAAGGTCTCTTGTTTGGATGGTTTCACAGAGATCATCATATGAGCATTCACAGATTTACTTTGAAGTTTCATTCAGCATTTTCAGTTTATATCAGCAGATTAAAATAAGATAGAGGTCACTTCTGGCAGTTGCACAATCCCTACCTGACAGGTTCCAGGTATGAATCATATGTAACCTCTGAATCATTAATTAAATCTGGTTATTTATCTCTTGCATCTGTTTAGAACTGTCATTTTGCAAAAAATCTTTATTATCTGTATTGTTGGCGAAATTCAAATAACCCAGATCAGGGTGGGTTATCACAGGAAATGTGTAAGTACATGGTACACATGACAATTGCTTTATTACAAAATAGATCAATGATTCAGTTGGCAGAGGATACAGGCTAACAACTTCAGCAAGTAGTTGACACCGAACCTCAGCTGAATCAAGAAAATACAAAGTGGGAAATGAGTTGAGAGACTTTCACATGATAAAATCATAAAGGTGTTTATTATTTGAAATACGGGAGTGCATTGACATAAATTTATGAGAAAATAACCCATCTGACAAAGAACAAGATGATTAAAAATGATGAGGTACTATGTTGCTTAGAGACCTCAACGAGATAAAATAAGCAGCAGGGAGATGTTTATTTATAGGATTTTCATCAATCTACCAGTATACTGGCATATTTAATGATAAGAGAGGAGGAAACATGACTCCCCCACTAAACATCAAATGTGTTAGGAAACAAGTAATGACCAATTGACCTAGGCCAAATTTAAATATTACAAATTTCAAAGCCTTTAAACCTTCAGACTTCCTCCCCTTGTAAAGCATTGATACTATAGTGAATCAAAGACTTCACCCACAGGCACCTACTTCAGTGAAGCCAGGAGAACTGAACTTGCTTCAAATGAAGACATTTTCTTCTGCAAAACAAAAGAAATATTGTTGCCACAGAAAAATATGATGATGCTTGAAAGGAGGTAAGAAACCTCAGGTAAAGAAACAAAGAGGGGAAGCAGAACAGGCAACAAAATCATTATAAGGCCCTGGCATACAAAAAACAGGAAACTGTCCAAGCAAAAGCAGTATACCATTAAGAAGAGAAGCATAATACTTGTGGTGTGCTTGGGTAAAGTCCTCATACAGAGTTGTCTATTATGAAGTCTCACAACTGACAGAAATAAGACCTAAGAAAAACATCATCTTGTAAACTTGGGTCTTCACAACAAAACAGAGAATGAATTTAACTTAAGGAGTGTCTTAAGCGTCGATATCAAGATTATGCAACTAAGTTACTTGGGATAATCTTTAAAATGTTGATCAGGACAGAGAAGAGAGTAGTTGGGGAAGAGACGGAAGTTCCTTCAAGTTAGATCCATAATCTATTGAAAGCTAAAACATGTATATCATATTAGTTATAAACTGTTGTTTAGTTAGTAGATTCTGATCAAATGGTTATGATGTCAACACAGCATGCACCATATTCTTGATTTCAGATTTGTACATGGTGCACAGTGTTTTCGCTTGATTATCTTTGCAAGAGTTGAGTAAGAATGACACATGTAATTAATATGGGGTACACCTGCCACTGTGAGACATACAGCTATATGCCCATCATGGCATAAGGGAGTCAAAGATTGTCACCAACGAACTGCTACAAATACTTCCGGAACAAATTCTAGTGTGGAAATAAAACAAAGCACAGAGCAAGGAACATAAGAGTGGTCCAGTTCTAGGTGAATCTGATGAAGAACAGGTTGATAACCAGACTTCACAGCTAGGAATTGAGACCAAAGTGGATCGGGTAAAGTTTGCTCTTACTTCTATTGTTTCATAAACACTTAATCCTAGCACATATGATGAGGCCAAGGGAAGCCCTAAATGGGAAGCTGCTATGAACTGAGAATTTGAGGCCTTCATGCAAAACAAGACTTGAGTGTTGTCTGAATTACCCTGAGGGAACAAGCCCATTGGTTGTAAGTGGGTTTATAAGGTCATGTAAATCAGATGGTTCTTTGGACAAGTAGAAAACTCAATCTGTCACTAAAAGATACGCATAGTAGGAAAAAGTAGACTGTTAAGCGACCTTTGGCTGGTAACCTTTCCAACTGGTTATTTCCATTACTACTTAATTTGGCTGGAGAATATATCAAATGGATGGTAAAAGTGCCTTCATAAATGAAGACACGGCAAAGGAGGTAGATATGGTGCAGCCACAATAGTTTTAGACATAGTTGGAAAACTCGACTCACCAAAAGACTCGCCAAGCCCAAATTTTTTTTGCAAATTTCAATGACAAGATGAATCCAATGAGTCCATAAATGATTACAAAAGTGTTTTCTATTAAATTTGATTTACTTTAATGCAAATTGATTACAAAATCACATTCTCATGTGGAATCCTAATGGCTGAAAGCCTGATAGTCTAAGTTGTTGATTCCAATCTTCACTCCCAAATCCCCTAATTGTAATCAATTTTCTTATATGATAAGAGATCCCAGTAACTAGTGAGGGTCTAGGAGTGGAGATATCAATGATGTTGAGGGGCGGTGCCCCTTGTAGGGATTTGCGTTTGGAGGCAACGCCCCTCATGGGGGTCTGGGGGCAACACCCCTAGTAGGGTCAAGGGGCAGCGCCCCTCGTGAGGTGCGGGGGCAGTGCCCTTGGCACGCTCCTTGTCACAATACACGGCAGGGTTGAGGGGCGAAGCCCCTGCCACCAAGCCCAAATTAAGGCCTTTGAAACCACATAAAACTTCTTGTCGCACAACATTTCACAATTTTATCACTTAAGGGAGAAATTAGGTATTTGACACTTTTTTATGAAATATGTTTGCTCTCCAGGTGCTATGTGATGAAGTGTGATGCATTCATGCATTTATAGGGCAAAATCGTGAGATTTTTTACTATTTTTTTAATTTATTTTTTGTGTTTCACATTTTTTATGTACCTAATGAGTCTTTTGTACAGACACTCGCCACAAACTCGATGAGTTTTTGGAAAAGACTCGGCGAGTTAAAGTCATAAAGACTTGCAAGGCAAAAAAACTCGCGGGTTTTTCAAAACTTGCCGAAAACTCAACGAGTTTTCCAGCTATGGTTTTAGATTCCTAGAAATGAACATTTAATTGCAAGTTGGTTAAGTCCTTGCATGGACTGAAGTAGGCTCCTCAAGCTTGATATTGTAAAATTGATCAACATCTTAGAGATTTAGGATTCAGAAGAAAATATTTTGATCCCATTCTATACATTAAAAATTAGTGGCGATAACATAGTAATCTTGATGGTCTATATCAATGATCTTGCCATCACCTAAAGCATTCCTTTGGTTTTTGACCTAACAGATCTTGGCCTCCTACTTTCTTGTTTAGGTGCAGATTTTGGCATCTTATTCATGTTACTTTTGTATCACAAACTAAGTATGCCAAAGCAGTTCTAAAAAAATTATAACGAGTGAGTGTAGTTCTATATCTATACCCATGGAAGTTGGGATAAAACTATCAACTTACATCTGCCAGATGTTTGATAAAGAAGACATTGTCTTTATTATTGTGTTACAAAGCAGCAAATCACTTACATAATGACTAAACCTCTTGGAAAAGTAAATTTGGAAAATTTAGAGATAAACTTGGGAATGTATCTAGTTTAATCATCGTGAGGTATTAGATACAGTATTAGAATAGTTAGGCAACAATGCTGTTTCAGGTTGCTCAATGATAGGCAGAAGGTTATAGCTAAATCAGAAGCTTGTTACTGTTTTATTGCATGGTTATTTTTTTGTATTAAGAGGCTGCCATCTTACATATAGCTACATCATACAATGTAATTTTATGGCTTGTTTTCATGACAATGCCCAATATATCTATATGTCTGTCAATCAAGCCTTCACCTAAGTTATGTCTTTAGAGTTTTGTTAACCTAATTCAGACACTCTGCAGTTCTGTACTTCTGATGGGGTTACATTCCAAATATGACATACAACGAAAATGCAATCAAATATCTAGCATGAATCTGACAAATAAAAGATTTTAAAAAGTGCTTCCATTAGTACCTGCTCTTTTTGTTCTTTTAAAAGCTGGTCAAAGATAGGCATAATCCAATCTTCAAATTTGCAATAATTATCATTTGGCACCAACAGATTGCCTATTCGATTTAATCCTTTTGATCTAAGCTGAGCTCCAGGTAGGGAAAAATCACCAGTATAGGTGGGTGCTAGGCATTTGATGAGGTCCTCTTCAACTCCTCCCGCTGTGGTGACCACAACATGGACCTGTACACATTCCTCTGCCACCATGAATCCAACCTTTGTTACTAGACCCTGTGGCCAAACCTCTAGACAGGCAACATCAATAGATAATGCAGTATAGCTGCACATGAATGCAAAGTAAAAACAGGATAGGGCATACTTATATCAATATACCATAACAAAAAAAATCAGAAAAACCATTTTATTTCAGTGAATTGTGTTCTGCTAATTTTTCAGGGTGTGTAGAAAATAACAATGCATATTTTAAATTGGAAACCCGAGAAATTCTCACGTAAGTAGTATTTTGGGGGTCTTCGTCTTACCATCTGATGTTGTACCAAGAAGCGAATAGTGTCTCGCACACCAGATGATACGAGGTTGGAAGTAAACCCCAGAAATATTTTACACTTGATACTTCGTCTGAAAGCTTCCCCGCTCTCTTCTTCTTCTCCGCCAACAGGTTCGTGAGTGAGGTCCCAGTCAAGCATAGTATTGACAAGGTCGATTGCCTGGGCGAGATGAGAAGCCTGAAAGCCTGTTGTGAGCATTGATTGAAAAAGCTCTTCATAGTTAAGGCCTTTATTAAAGTCATACCCCCTCACTTCCATACTTTTTCCACTCAAACTTTCTGATGATTTCAGGGCTGAAGCATACGCAGAGCTTGGGAATTCTTCCATTTCCTGCATACCACTCTTAGCTGCTTCTGAACCCATTCTATTCTATTATGTTGTCTCTAGCTCCAAGTCACAAGGTCCGCGTTAGGGCGCAATAAAATTTGGAACAAGCTTGGCAGTTGATAATATCTGAAAAAAAAAAATCATGATTATGTTAGAAAATATGAATTGTATTTCTGAATATACATACTTTACAATTTACTTCAAAAAATTTGGACATAACAACATTATTATAGACTATGAATATCTAATGATCTCAAACTATTTATAAATATAAATATTCAATAAATAATTTTTACAACTAACAATAACATAAACATTTAGAAATACTTTTATAAGGATATGACCACTGTAACGACTTCGTTCGGCCAAACTCACCTGCAGAACTCCTAAAATGAATCATCCAAATGTGCATTGTACTTTGTCCTTTACCTTAAAGGCATATTAAGTATTTACCAGATAGCAACAATTTTAAACTAAAATTTAAAAAATCTAATATAATCTAAACAAAAGTATAAACGAATTACTAGATCCAGAGCAGTTGGATGCAAAAATTCATCTAAAAAATCTACGCTGCAAACACAACCTATTTTACTTAAGGAAATCGTAAAACCCTAATTTAAGATACCTATGTAATCTCCGCAGGCGTCTCTTGAAAATCGACAAATCGTCACGGACAGCAGGCACAGGGTTACAGAAGGCCGTCTACAGAAACAGCAGACAAGGGCTCTGAAAACCTGAACAGGAAAAGCCTTAGCGAACGCAAAATTCTATATTTAATAACAAAATTGTTTACGAAAGGCGATTCTATTCGATGATTCGATAAGTTTTGAAAATTTCTATTAGATTCGAAAACTAGTTGTAGGATTCCAATCGTGTGGGCGATGTCGAAAGACTATGGTTATTTTTCTTTTCTCTGCTTACCAAAAATTCCCTAAGTAGCGTTTGTTAGAATTGAATTTCCTGCTGCGTATTCAAATTGGTTGACTCCATTTCTAAAAGGTCACTCGCTCCAATGGAGGGAAGAGTGTCGGCGAGCTCTTTGTTTATATACTTCAGCAGAAAATATTAAATAATTTACAAAGGCCAATAGAATAACGATGCATAATCTTTTTGGAAAGACATAAAAGTGAGTCTTATATTGCATATCTATTTTTACAAAAATTATTTGTTTGGAGGTTTCTGGATTCGGTTCGTTCAGATCACACTCTATGAACCGTCATTGGGATGAAAATGAGAGCTCAAGGAAACGTTGATGCAAAAAATATTCACACAATCAAATCTATTCAAACAATTATCACTATAGATTGTGAAAAACTATTTTTCGTTAAAAATTTATTTTTTAAGATATTTTTTTCGAGGTGTCTAGAAATTTGATGCACATATATTTTTAATTTTTCAACTTTTTTTTATTCTATAAAGTAATCGATAATATTAAGTGATTGTTAGTTTCTACCATTTCAAAGTATTGGGATTGAAATGAAATGAAAGTTTTTAATGACATTCACAAGACTATGCAAACTATGGGATCCAAAAGTTGAACCATGCTGACAATTCACAAACTCTTAAATCATGTTGCATATAATGATGTGAAGAAAAAATTCATAGACAAAAATGACCTTTACCAAGTTAAGACGATGAAGATAAGCATTCACACAAAATACAATTAGATTTATCCACAATCCATTATTCTCAACAATCCTTACACTTAGTAGTATAGAGGAAACCATTGTAATATCATTTTACAAGCATTTTTTAAAATTGGATATCATTATATCTAGTGAGATTTGAATGATTGAAAGAGAAATAGAATGTTGAGATGGAAATCAAATTTATTTGGTTTGAGATGTATTGTTAATTTGTATTACTTTGATTAGTTGAGATGTTAAATAAAAAATCTAGTTATTGTTGTGGGAATGGAGATTAGAAACTTGAGCTAAAGATGATCATGTTTTTTTATGTTTGGGATTAGGCTATATCTTAGTTTGGTCTTTGGACACTTTGTTCTTATGAGGCTTTGTCTTCTCTTGGATTTTACCTTTGAAAGCTATGGGACATGGTTGTATGTGTTTGTATTTATGTCCTAGAAATTAGTGTTGTTGAAAAATACCTATGGAGGTCTATTATAGATGAAGAGAAGGTTGTTGACTTCTTGATAGAAACCAAGCCTTAAGGAAAATGTGGCAAGATCAAAAGCACACCAAACTCAAAATGTAAATGTTAATGCAACCCAGATTGAGTTTTGGGAACTATATTTGAATGCAAGATGCTCTCTATTGGACAATGAATTGATTAGGAAACCTAAGATGATGTCCTTAAATATAACTCTTAGACACACAACTTGAGACTTTTAACCTACAAGCCAATTGGTAATAGTTATATGAAAGTCAATATAAGAAAGTAGTATATATGAGTTTCAATTTAGGAGGTAATGCAAGAGAAACTTAGGGGATCAAGCAATATTGTATCACCTAACAATATATGTGCTTATCTTTCTTTTATGTTTTCACAATATTTTTCATATTTAAGGATTTCTAGAGATGGTTTGGATATGAAGTTTTCATGGTATCTTTTCATCAAGCTTGGAGATTTTGTAGTAGTAATGCGAAGCCCTTTAATAGAGTTGTTATTATTATACTTGAATGTGGAGTCTTGTGTAGTTATGAACTTGTGTGATAATGTATAAGCATGATTTCGTGTTCAAAACTTTTGGTGGTGTGGTATTCATTGTTTTCTTATTATTCGTAATCTAAAGTGGTGCAAGATTTTAAATATTTGAATTGGAGTCAATCTCCCTAACATGATGAGCAAAGTGATACATCCCATGACTTATGATAAAGAAGGGGTTATTTGAATCATTTCTAAGGTGCATGTGTAGGGACCATGCTGATCCTTAGTGAAGGCCTAATTTTGGATGCCAAATAATTTAACATTTTCATATGCATTGGGATGATGTAAACATGGTTATAAATTGTAAATACATTATAGTGTCCTCTTTATATGCATTGAGATCATGGTATAATGGGTTTTTCTTCCTTGAAAGGTGTAATAGGTTTTCCTCAGGGATTTCCTATATAAACTAGGAGGATAGACTCATTTGAGGAGCTTGGATTAATGAATTAGATTTGAGCAATAAACTAGATAAACGATTGAATACAAGTGGTCTAAGATTAAGGTGACATATCAAAAGTCTAGTGGCACATCAATGATAGCGAAGATTATCTAAATATTATGAAGGCATGTTGCAAGAAGACTAGAGAGAAATCAAAAGACTACGAATAACAATCATAAAGTAAAAGTGATCCAAATTTCAAGTATGAGTTGAAGATTAATTATTTGTTGTAGTTGGTGATGAAATTTGTTTATATGAATCAATTGTATTGTAATTAAAAGGGTTGAGTGGGTGTAATTTTAAAGCCTTGAACCCTAATATAGTAGTTTTTGAATGAAAAATTATCATTTTATAAAAAAATATTTATGCATTTCTTCTTAATAATCCAATGTGTCAATAGATATGTGTATTAGGCTACATGGATAGATAATCCTTAATTGGATCCTTCATCCATGATTGTGTTAGATGGTATCAAAGGAAAGCTTTGAGCCTTGAAGAAAGAGAAGAGAGGAATATAACATCAAAGTAGAGTTTGATTTTAAAGAAAAGTGAAAGTATATCAAAGTAGCTTTGAGAGTCCTACAATTAGAGATCTAAGTGAAATCATAATTTTGAATTCTAATAAGTTTGTTAGTGTGAGCATCCTACAACATGTGTGATTTGGATAAATGTTGCATTAGATATAAATAAATAAATTTGAGGATAGGTGAAGGAATATTTGAGAATTGAATTGTTGGGTAGAAGATGTTTGAGGTTTTAAAGGTTGTTGATAGAGTGTCAAAAATGAGGTAATTAGCATCAAGTGATGACATGTTTGGTGTTTAGAAAGGAAGATAAGTGTGAAGAACATGTGCAAATAGAAACATCAATTGATCTAAGAGGTAATATGCATAAGTATGTAAACATCAATAAGAAATATAAATTAGGCAAGATTCCAATAAAAAATACTTTGTGAGAAAGTAGAGTGTCAAAATTGAGGTAATATGTACAAGAATTTATGTGATTTATTATCAATATGTCAATAAAAGGATTAATTGTTAAATATTGAATTAGAATTGCAAGTTTGGAAAGAATCCTAGAGAAGAAATGCAAAAAAATTAAAAAAGATAATGAAAGGTGTAGTGACTAGATTGGATAGGTTATAATAGTCACTAGCAAGAAGTGAAGAAAGAATGATAGATGTGGACCAAATAAAGAGTGAAGAAGAAAGATTTTATGAATACTAAGGTTGATGTTATGGAGTGAGGATTACAAGGAATAGTAGAACAAGGAAAGTTATAGGATTTATGGCAAGTCAACTAACATAAAGGGAGGTAGAAGATAAGGAACCTTATAGGCAAAAAATGATTGTTTAGAAGAATGCAATAATAAAGGAATTCAAAGTAATATAAATGTTCTTAATATTGCAACTAAAGTAGAATAAATGTTTGATATGTTGAAGAAAGTTCAAGCCAAATTATGAAATATGGAGATAAGTCTTCATTACTACAATAACATATCATTATCAAAAGAGTGCCCCAAGAGGCAATCACTAGATTTAATAACAAGTATACCATAACCTAGGAAAGGATATGTACATCTACATGAGATCTTGTTGATATGGCATTTTTTTTACTTAAAGGCATCTAATTCAAATATATTAGTAATAATGTAGTCCCTAAGGGGTCAATTATTGCTTTCATACATATGATTTAGTAATGCAATTAGAGAATAATTTAAGAAATGTACAAAGATTCTTGTCAATTCTATCTCTCCCTATTCCCCCAAAGATATATCTACCAGACACGTCAAATTAGCATTATGTATATTCATCCACTCAATAAATAAATCAAATGCATCACATCCATTCACCTGGTAAATCAGGTTCTTATCATTTAAATAAATCAAAAGCTCACATCATAGTTTAATTAAATAAATCAAACTTTATTTAATTAAAATCTCAAAAATGCATCTTCCATCCTTTTCTGATTTAAATAAATCAAATATTTAAATCCTAAAAGTCAAAATCATCTAAACACCATTAAGCTAACCTAATCATCATTAATTTAATCTAACCATGATTGAATGCTAATCTCATCCCACTTGCATTCTCTAGATCGCCACTGCATGAAATTGCATTTAATTGATTTATCAAAATCTTTATTTTCAACTTGGCATAAAGGGAGAATATTCTCCAAGTTTGAATCTCCCCAAGTGGACATGTACACCCAACAGAGCATTTATGAGGCCTTACATGTCTCTTACATGTCCCCTTCCAAAGTCAAACTCAACATTTATTGGAAAATTTGAATTCAAA